>BSBK01002447.1:1425000-1899089 GCA_027943335.1 Chamaecyparis obtusa | reverse complement strand
AATGCCCTCTTACTAAGGGGTTGTGGTATATCGGGTCATCTACACTTATCCTGATATCTCCCCCGACCCTGACCAGCATGTGGAGGTAAATCTGTGTAGTCAACATCGTAGCCCAAATGAAACTTTGCAAATAATTATTTGTAGAAATATAGTGGCACCTCATCCTTTTGGGGCCACATATGATGGGCTTCCAACCATCTAGGATATATAAAAGGGGCCACTAAGTCATCTGTACATTTTGTGACCCTATATGCTCTAACCACCCTCTTATCTATGTAATGGGTGCCAAACATGTTCTTAACATGAGTGACTGAAATATCTGAATCAACTGTCCTCCAACCCACTGTCTATGTGACAGTGCTAGAGAGGCTATAATAAAAAGTATCAATCGATACATCATCATATGGATTGTATTCAGCCTTCTGAATCATACTCATGAGCTTAGTGTGTATAGATGTCAATTTCTCCCTATTAGGGAGAGTATTACTATTCTGTAGTGTCCGCTCTAACGTAGTCAGAGCAGCCTGCATCCTAGAGATAGTCTCATCTCTATGACTATCTCTACTTTGTGGGGCCTGGGTACCATGCTGGTCTGAGGGAGCTCGTGATCCCTGACTATTATGGGCACTATGATCTAACCACTAGAAGCCATGAATGATGTGCACACAAAGGTACTATATATATATATATATATATATATATATATATATATATATATATATATATATATATATATATATATATATATATATATATATATATATATATATATATATATATATATATATATATATATATATGTATGTATGTATGTATGTATGTATGTATGTATGTATGTATGTATGTATGTATGTATGTATGTATATGTATATATGTATGTATGTATGTATGTATGTATGTATACATACATACATACATACATACATACATATATATATATATATATATCTATATATATGTATGTATGTATGTATGTATGTATGTATGTATGTATGTATGTATATATATACATACATACATACATATATATAATAAAAAAATGCTCGCTGCAAGTAGGCACATACACATATACATATATTCATTAAAAAATCAATTGATATATATATATATATATATATATATATATATATATATATATATATATATATATATATATATATATATATATAAATTAAAAATAAATTAAAAAGATAACTTGATTTACATGTACATACTTCAAGTAAACATGAAAACGTTTAAAACATCAAACACACATGAACTAATTTTCAAACGCATTTACATATATAAATTAAATATTTCTAAACATTTAAATTCATACATTTACATATGTACATGTAATATTTTTAAATATTTAAACATAATTTAAATTCATGCATTTACACACATGTATTCAATCATGGTACTAGAACTAATTCATGCACGCATATTTGCTAATTTAAATGCATATTTATGTACATATTTAAAAGCACACATGAGAAAAATGAATTTAATACAAATTTCCAAAATCTACCTAGATTCAAGTGACAATAATTTTGCTCGATAAATTTTAAATCAGTTTACTAGAGTTTGAATGTAAATTTCCATAACTAGGGAGGGAAAAATATTATATAAATTATACTAAAAGAAATGGTGAAAATATAATAATCTGGAAGGGGGTTCATTTGAAAATAATCAAGTACTAGATGAAATCATGTTCAAGTCCATGAAACAATGGATTTTCTAGAAATAGTTTTTTGCACTTTTTCCATGTACAAAACACTTCCATGCAAAGCATAAGATAAAACATATAGATTTCTCCTTATGAATTTTAGGAGGGGGAAAATGATCTAGAGTTTAAATACTTAACCCATTTTGGGGAGAAGATAGAAATATTATTAATTGAGTTAGGATCACCTCCAAAGTTTCATTCTTTTTAGCTAGAGGGGATATCTAAGGGTCTTAATTAGGTCTTAACCTAGTCTTAAGGGTCTTATGGGTCTTAAGGGTCTTATGCCCGTCTTAAGGGTCTTAATTAGGTCCTATTGGGTCTTAAGGGTCCTATTAGGTCTTAAGGGTCTTATTAGGTCATATTGGGTCTTAAGGGTCCTATTGGGTCTTAAGGGTCTTAATTAGGTCCTCTTGGGTCTTCAGGGTGGACTATTCAATCCTATTAAGTTCTATTAGGTCTTAAGTGGTCCTATTAGGTCTTAAGGGTCCTAATAGGTCCTATTCGGTGGACTATATTAAGTCTTAAGTGGTCCAATTAGGTCTTAAGTGGTCCTATTAGGTTGGTAAGAGTCTAGGATTATGTCTTAATTGGTACTATTAGATTCGGTATTGGTAATATTAGGTCAAATATTGGTTCTTAAGGGTCTTATAATTGGACATCCTATTAGGTCTTAAGGGTCCTATTAAATGTCTTAAGGGTAGGTAAATTATATGTTGAAAGTATTAGGTATTATTATATCTTAAGGGTCCTATTATGTCTTAAGATTAGGTATTATTAGGTCTTAAGTATAATTTTGTCTGTCAAAAAAAATGTAAAGGATTTTAGATCTATATGTTCTTGATATATATTTATTTTGGAAAATAAGTTAGTGGAATATATATATATATATATATATATATATATATATATATATATATATATATATATAAGTTAAATCTCAAGTAATCATTTTAAATAAATTTTATTGAAAAATTGTTTAAATTAACTATGTATTGTGTACTATTTACATGTTTTTAGGTTTCAGTTTACGTTTTGGGTAAATTATATATGTTTTTCTAGGATTTAGGTTTGTACGTTTAAGTTTCAAACTTTTGAGTTTATGTTTTTATTTTGTAGATTTTTAGGTAAATAGGTTTCTAAGTTTTAATTTTACATTTACGTTTGGTTCATCAATAATATAGATTTCAAAAATGGAAAAACAATAATATTTAAATTATAATGCTAAGTAAAAAAATGAATTCTTTTTGCATATAAATATGAAAAAAACAATTAAAAAACATAAAAAAATGTCCCCTACCTGGAACTCGGCTGAGTGGGCACTATTTCTCATCGATCGCTAGTCCTTAGCCCCTCAATATGCAAATGAGGGGCTTTGGGCATTTGTTGGGGTATTTAAAATCCTTGTTAGACTCGGTCAAGTCCTTCTCAGCCGAGTCTCCCTCACCATGTAGGTGCCATTCAGTGCCACATGGCACCTACGTATACTTGGCCGATTGGGACTCGGTCAAGTCCCACTAGGCCGAGTGTAAATTGGCCGAGTCGCCCGGGTTAGCTAAAAAGGTGACACTTGATCATGCATCTACCCAGAAGAAGATTTAGATAGTGACAGTTTAGACGAGTTGGAGGAAAACTTTACAAGAAAATTGAAGAAAGGTACAAAAAAAATACAAAGATATGTTACCTCTTAAATTTTTTAGATGTGGAAAGATTGGTCATTTAGCAACTATGTGTCTAGAAAAAGAAACAAGACAAAAGTTTAAAAGATTCAATAAGAAGGCCTATTATGTAAATGAAAATGTTAGTATATCAAATGATGAACCAGACCAAGAAGATTATTTATTTTTGGTGGAAAAATATGAACCTAGATTTTATATCTCTAGCATTTGTCTAGAATCTAATATTCACACTAAAACTGCATTACATGTTAGAAGAAATAGAGATGAATGGTTGATTAATAGTGGATGTTCAAATCATATGACTAGTGATAAAAGTAAATTTGTGAAACTTGAGAAATATGATGGTGATTTTGTTAATTATATGGATGATCAAACAACATAAATTTTTGGAATTGGTTTTATTACCTTTGATGGAAAACATAACACTGACAATGTTTACTATGTGAAGGGTCCATATCATCATCTTTTGAGTGTTGGACAAATGTACAAAAATGGTTATAATGTTGTATTTCAAGATGATATTTGTGAGATCTAGAAGAGATCTGGAACTATTATTGCAGTTGGAAAAAGGACAAGTGGTGTAGGAGCACCCAAGGAACACTTCCCACTCTTCACGACTTCTAGATTGATAGGTTAAGTTTAATAAGCCTACTTGTAAGACCTAGTCACCCTCGGTGTGATTATAAACCATGGGTTTTTTACTATGGTCCAAAGGCATATTTAGGATTTTAGGTTTCCTAGGTGTCTTTTAAGTTATTTCAATAATGTAAGGCATTAGGCCTATAGGCTCATTAAGAGAAAGAACGCAACATTTTGTCAAAGTTGCAAATGTAAGAAATATTGTCGGCAACTTCTTTGAAAAGTTGCTACCGACCTGTTGCACAACCACCCAACGGTCATAACCATTTGAAAAATGGTTGGATCCATTGAGGAAATTCTTCATATAGCCCTTACAGGCAGGTGGAAGAAGAGAGTTGTTGAACAGTACAGATACTCTATGTAATGTTTGCATTCAATCAATAAAAAGATCCCTATTTTTCTCTAAGTTTTGGATTGAAAACATTGTGTGTGTGGATTTGCGTGAATGAAGGAAGAAGAACTTTGGTTGATCCAGCACATATCATGAAGTAGGAATCCATTGCACTTAGTTTGAATCAGTTTGTAGATTGGAGTCGAGAGTTTGAAGGAATAAGTTTATGGTTTTTCAGGAAACTCTCCTGGACCAGGGTTTGGTCATAAAATGCCCTAACTTGCGTTTCCTTTGCGAAACTCCCATGCAAAGTTGGGAAATGCAAGTAGGGGAAATTTATTTTAATTCCTCAAAAGCACAGAAGAAGGGGGATTGTCTGGAGAAGTTTGTTTGTAGAATCTAGACCAAGCATCTCTATGTGCTTGGTTCAGGAAATGAAGAACTAAAGTGACAGAAGCACTTCGAGGGTGGATAAAAGCAATCTGAAGGTAGATTGTTGTCACTGTGGGAATTTAAACACTATTGAATTTGGCAGTCAACCTTGCATAACCAAATGGAGAAGTTTTCTTTCATCAACCGAGTCGATTTTCCCTGTTGGGACTAACAGACTAAGAGTCGCTAAGTGTTGATTTGTGTGTAGGATCTTAGGATCTTGTGGATTGTTACAAGTCTTTGAAGGGTGTCAGAACATATTTTTTTTCCTTAGTTTTCTTGTTAGAAACTGGAACTAGAACCCTTGAACCTCATCAGAAGGCTACAAGCTGAGCATGGTCTAACCTTTTTTGAAATTGTTATTTAAATCCTGTTGTGTTGTGGAAATCACTCCCATAGAAGACATTTGTTTGTGTATGGAACCTTTCCATCCCCTTATCAAATCTATAGGTTCTCATCTGAAAGGTAATTCAAGAAGGTGCTTTGCGGTAAGCATTACTGAGCATCAGTAAACTACTCGGTAAAGCTTCTGAGCCCTCTCGGTTAACATAGACACCGAGTACTGATCGAGTATCAACCAAGCACCAGTAGAACCCAAAGGAGTTCAAGTCGGTTGAAGACACTAAATCCTCTAGGAGGATAGTGTAATTGTGTTTGTTGACGGATCTTCTAAAGGTGTAGAGCACTCTCTTGAGTCTACTCTGGGTTCAGAGTAACACTGAAGGTCTCACCATTTACCGAGCTGCCTAGATAGGGGAGAGCTCTGCGTCAACAAGTGGGAACATATATCAACTAGGAGTGACAAAGATATGTTTATTATCACAATTCAATGATAGTTGGCTCTAGCACCAAAGGATGTATCACATCAACTTCGATAATTTGGTAAGGATAAGTTCAAAAAGTTTAGATATAGATTTGCCAAGGCTGACTGGACTAGAAAATATTATCTGCAAAGGATGTCAAGAGGGAAAGAAGAAAAGAGAAACGTTCAGAGAAAAAGAACAATCATCTACCAAACTATTAGATCTAGTACACACTGACCTATGTGGTCCAACTAGAATAAGAAGCTTACAAGGTGAGAGATATTTCATGCTTTTAATTGATGATTATTCCAAATTAACTTGGGTATCATTTTCAAGAGATAAATTAGAGGTGTTAGAAAATTTAAGATATTTAAGGAAAGAGTTGAGAATGAAGTTGATAGAAGAATCAAGTGTTTTAGATATGATAGAGGATAGTTCACTTTTTATTAATTCAACAATTTCTGTAAGAAACATGGCATTAAAAGACAACTATCTTCCTCTAGAACACCACAACATAATGGTGTAGTAGAAAAAATGAACCAGATAGTTCAAGAAGTAGCTAGTTGAAAACCCTAAGCTCTCTTTGAAATAGAATTGTACCCTGAAATAATTGAGAAAACTTTAGAATTCAATCAACTAGGGTTTGATTTAAGTTCTGGATAAAAATTCTTCTGAATATATCAAAATTGGAATTAGAAAATAGATTGGATAAATTTGTATTAGAATTCAATTTCTGAAAAGAATAAGAGACTAATTATAGTTTTTATCTTTATTATATATATATATAATAAGATTATAGAAAATTTGGTTTGAAATAAACTATTTATAAAAAAAATTATTATTATTTATTAATTTTCAACAAATTTTAAATAATAATATTATTATTTATTAATTTTTAGAATTTAAAATATTATTATTATTATTATTATTATTTATTAATTGTCAGAATTTTATAAAAAAACACACTTCGTAAAACGCACCACCCTTGCATGCATGAGCTAGGGTGGGGGTAACTTTATTAAATATTTTTACTATTTTTTAAAATAAAAATAAATAAATAAAACAACTAATGAAGTGGTACTTAGTACCACTCCATCGTATATTTACTTGGGATATGGAGTGGTAGTGGGCACCACTTTATGTGGTTGCCCGCCTACTTTTTTTAATATATATTGTTTTATATCTTTTTCTTTTAATAATTCAAAAATGGGTCAAAGTGGAGTGGGGCCACGTAAACCCTTCCATAGTTTTTTTTATATATATGATTATTTCATTTTGAAAAGTTTTGATTTATAATTTAATTAAATTTTATTAATTTAAAATTTAATTATATTCTTATTTATAAATTAATTAATATAGAATTAAGTTATATTTTACTCGATAGTATATTATTATTAGAGGTTAATAATATAAATGAGTTTGTATAAGGATGAGTATAAATTAATTTATATGGAAGGAAATTTATATTTATATTTTAATTTAGTTAAAATATAATTAATATAACTAATCTAATTAATTTATAATTTGATTTTAAAATTATAATTAATTAAGATTATAATTGTCTCGGGAATTGAACTAGTATTAACATCGAATTGAAACAAGGGTTAAGTGAATATTTTATGAATGAAATTAATTTACATGTTTACTCGAAGATGTATTTCATATGCATGTTGCATGTCTTGTTTGTATGGTTTGAGTGATTGTTCGTATGGGTAGAGTAATGCCCTAGGTGGGACTTTGTCTTGGAGACTTGAATTATTTTAATAGTTTTATACTTTTACACTTTGGACTATATTGTGGAAATTTCATAACATTTTTATGTCACAAATGATTCATGTATTATGTGGGTGCATATGTGAGTGATGTCATGTATTTTCTAATGAGTCTCTATCATTATTCTATTTGACCACATGAGGTGACAACCATTATTGTGATGTGATTTAACTTGGTCACCTTATTGAACTTGTATTGTGATCTAAAAGATGTTATTGTTGATTTATGATTTACTCCATGTTTGGAGAGAGATGTTCTTGATGCTAGTGATGACCATTGATTTTGTGAAATGAGATTATGAGAATTTGGTATTTGATTATTGAGATGTCCATTATGGGATGGACAATTTGGATCCATGTATAGGATGATATATTGTTTATTACGCTCCAGCACTTGTCTTTGATGACAATCATGGTTTATTGATTTATGGAAATCTTTTATGATTTTGGTTTTTCTTTTTCCTTGGTTCTTTTGTTGGGAGCATTATGGTAGGTTAACTAGGAGCATAGAGGGAAGTGACTTACTTTGGATGTGTCGGAGCCCTAAAGTGGTTCCCTAGGTATCCTTTGTAAGTTAACTTAATAAGTGATAAATTAATAAATTTATTAGGATAGAAATATTAAAAAAAGATAAATGTTCCTCGCCCATGCTTTGAGTGCTAGTACAGGCTATGATGGGAGCAGGAGAAGATGTTTTCCTATCTAGAGAGATGTTAAGGTCTAGCATAGTTGGTTTTTCTTTTCTGTATGAAAGGACTACTGATACCCCATAGAGTCACTAGGGGTTGGAGTCCAGAGAGGTCACCAAATGACCTTAGAGTTGACTTATGTGATGACACTTCCCTATATGTATTCTAGGTTCCTACATTTCATTTGGTACACTTGTTTTGTGTCCTGGGCATTTATACTTGATAACCTTGTAACCACTTATTACCATTTTAACCTGTGTACCATTGCATTAGTCTTGCATGTTTCCTTGAGTGAGGCCTAGTGTTATCTCCTCAACGTGGTGGGAGTGGACTTCTTGGTTCCTCGTGGTCAGGTGGTAGTGATTCTACTACCATTGAGATCTGATGTTTACGACTTTGTGCTTGGTTCTTTTCTTGGATACTTTCTCATGAGATGTACATATCTTGTATTTCATTTTATGTATGGTTAGTGACATTGATTTCAGGAAATGTATATGTACTTGTATTGTATTATTGTTTTCCCTATGATATATGCAGTGAAAGTTGTATTATTATGTATGCCATAATGTATTAGTTGTACTTTATAGATTGTATCTTTGGTTATATTAATGTAATGAATGTATCTTATTATTCAATTGAAATGAGTATGTTAAGTGTACTTTATGAATCATGTTCTTTTCATTATAATTAAGTAAAGGATTAGGAGTACTTCAATTTGGGTTTTAAAATGAACTTAAGATACATCATGTGACTATGTGTTGGAATTTTACTTAGTATATTAGTTAACTTATACGTAATTCTACATCATGGAACCCTTGAGACTTGTAATCTATAAATGAGTTACATTTACGAGTATGTATTGTCTTATGTTATATTTTTCTATTGCATATCATATGATCAAAAAATAAGTTACATCGAAGTATCGAGAGATTTACATACAAATGGTAAAGCCATTATAGTCAGCCCATATTAAAATATGAGAGTTATAATCAAAATGAGATTCTCTATCTTAATACTATATAACCAAAAAACCATAGCAATTACTAGGTCAACTTGAAGTTTCTTCATGTTTTGCGTCAGACTCATTGGAGTATGGGGATACCGAGTTGTACCCTATGATTTCATAGGTTCTAAGAGGAGGAGGAACCTCTGGACCAGCCGCCCTTCCTTCAATAGGGATATCCTGATTAGCCTTCTTAACTTGATCAATAAGCTCAGCAAGTTTCTCATCAAATATAGCCCTAGGTTTCATGGATGTGTACCCATGAGCAATCTCTCTCTTTTCTATGGTGGCTTTACCTTCTCTTAGGATCTGCAAGAATTTTCTCTCCTTCAACTTCATGACAGCTGTGACCTGCAATGAAACATCATGATAAATGAGTATCCTTAGAGACTCAGTAAGATTCCTATTTTTTCCAGCCAAAACATCATTATTATGAGCCTTCCACATAATCCATAGTATAATAGAAGAAAGGATAGACAAAAAGACATTGCAAGATTTTTTGTTGTTGATGCTTCCAGAGATAATATTCCATTTGCTAAAATGACTGTTATATGAAAGACCAAACAAATTCCAAAATTCAACAACAAAGAGACACTCAAAGAAGACATGGAATACTGATTTAGGGAGCTTGCAAACACTACAGAGGTTTGGATCCCCGCAGCTTCCTAAAAGGGAGCTTATGCAGGAGGAATATCCAAAGGAAACAGGTGATCTTGGGTTCAATGGGTCTAGTCCATAGTGAGATGAAATGCTTGTTCCAGTCAGAAAAAAGAGAGTCAAGGTGCCATTTTTTGTTAGCATGGAAGGAAATGTCTGTGGAGTTGGTGAGGAGGTAGTAGATGTATATGAACTTGATAAGAGGTAGCAGGGAATTATTTGGCCATCTCAGTTGGAAAGAACAACTATCAGGATTGCAACACCTGTTCACTGGTCCCAAGGTGTTGAGGGCTAAAGAAAGAATGCCATATGTTCTGCTCTGAGAGCTCAGAATGCCAAATGATACAACTAGCTCTTCCTAGGGAATCAAACTACCCTCCTTCAACACATCATGAAAGTTGATGATGCCTTTCTCTGCCCATTTCCTAACAGAGCACCCTTGGAGTAATGCAAGAGGTTTATCTTTATGCCTCAGGTTCCACAACAGAGATTTATGACTGCACACTACCACTTGTCTTTCAAATGGTCCATTATTGCTAAGGAACCCCCTTACATACTTCCAACATTTCCATATGGCTTTGACCACAATCAACCCTTGAACTTAAATATTACAGTCTAGTGCCAACAGGTCAGAGCATTCCAGATTAGTCCATGCCTTAGACTTACTCAGTCTGGCTCTAGCTAGGTTGTTCCTGATCAGGGCTTTCCATGGTTCATCTCCTGAGGAGGCCTTGGCAACCCATGTTGAGGATAGAGGAATACCTTGGATTCTGAGGTCCTTAAAACCAAGCCCACCCCAGGATCTTTTTTTGGTGCACTACTCCCAAGAGACCACATGATATTTCTTGCTACCTCTTCCGTCTGTCCATATGAAATTCCTTACAATCTTCTGAATGCTACTAAATTGGTTCAAGTTGAACAGTCAGGCTGAGGAATAATAGACAGGGTAAGAGGAGAGGATCTTTTGGCAGACTTGTACCCTCCATGGGAATGAGAGAAGGTTGGTATCCCATTTATTCAATTTCATGATAATTTTATCCTTAACCCAGCTCCACATATCATTAAGGTTAGGGTCAACAACAAATGGAATGCCCAAGTATCTAACCACATGGTTAGGTCCTCCCCATTCAATCCCAAATTTTCTCCACCAACTTGGGGGGGTTTGAGACCATCCTAACATAATGGATTTGGTTACAGAAATCTTACTGCCTAAAGCCAAATAGAAGAGGTCCAGTTTAGTCATGAGAACTACCATATTATCTTCCTCCAAAATCATGAGAATGGTTGTGTCATCAGCAAACTGAATGTTAGAAACTTCAAATCCATTAGGTATCTGAATCCCTCTCAACCTGGGTGATAAAGTATCATCTCTTAGAAGGTAATGGAGGGAGTTTGCAGCTAGCACAAAGAGGGAAGCGGCAAGGGGACACCCTTGCCTGATGGACCTAGAGAGCTCAAAAAATTTTGATCTCACTCCATTCACTTCAACTGCCACTCTAGCTCCAAACAGAAGGGTAGAAACCAACTTACAAAAGTAGGGGGGAATCCAAGTCTGTCCACCATGGCCAAAATCAAACTCCATTCTATGTGGTCATATGATTTTTCATAGTCAATGAGTATCATGGCACTCTATTGTCCTAATTGTTTAGCCCAATCCAAAGCCTCCCAACAGGTTACTAGATTTTCTAGAATGTATCTGCCCTTGACAAAACCTATTTGGGTATGGTTAACCACTCCAGGGAGGACCTTGGTAATCCTAAGGGCAATAGCTTTAGCCAAAATCTTGTATCCCACATTGAGTAGGGTAATAGGTCTCCAGTTCTTTAACAATAATCTATCTCCTTCTTTTGGGATCAATTTAATGAGGCCAACATTTAAGGTAGGGCCAAGAGTACCAAGGACTATGGCTTCTAAGTAAAATTTATGAAGATTGGAGAAGATCCACTCAATATTATTTTTATAAAATTCAACTATGAGTCCATCAGGGCCAGGGGCCTTATCATTGGCCATGCTCAAAATGGATTCTCTGATCTCTTCTATAGAGATTTCCTTCTCAAGTATAACTGCATCTACCTCTGAGACTTTCATAGGGATGATATTGATAATCTTCTATCTAGCAGAAACCCTAGACTCATCATCTTCAGAAGTGAAGAGGTTATTATAGAAATTGGAGAAGGTATTAACAATGCCTTCCTGGGAAGTAATGGAGACCCCTTGATCCCTTATGTAGGTGATCTTATTCCTTTCTTCCCTCTTCTTTAGGGTTTGGAAGAAAAACTTGGATCCTTTATCACCTAAGTTGAGCTAGTTGATTCTGGCCCTGACCTTAGCACCTCCAGTCTTGACAAGTTGAAGGTTTCTGAGTGATTCTTTGCAATGGATAACCTTGTCCAACAAGGCTGAGGATAAAGGGTTCATCTGAATTTGCACTTCCACATTCTGAAGCTCTTCCACTAATCTGAATTCCTCCCTTCTAGCATCATTGGCCTTCTTCCTCCCAACACACTTCAGCATGTTCTACCAAGAGTCAGATATTTGGCTCCATCTATCCACCTCAGAGTTGTGTTGGGATATCTCCTTATTGTACCAAGAAATAATCTTAATGGCTGCTTGTACATCTCTGTCTTGGAGGAGAGAAGAGTTGAGAACAAATCTGGTCTTCTTACAATGAGAGGTACCTTGGTCAGAGACCATTTGAATGGAGGAGAAGATGGGGTGGAAAGGGGTAACCCTGACACTGTTATCTCTAGGGGGGAGGGCAGCTAAAGAACTAGTTGTTCATATAAATTATGTCCAGCCTAGAGTAGATCCTTCTCTCACCTATTTGAAAGTTGGACCATGTAAACTAAAATCCCTTAGACTCTCTCCTTTTCCCAGCCAAGGGGTCAAAGAGGTTAAGTTTGGAAATCATCTTGTTCCAAAAGATCAACTCATTACCTTTCCACTCAAATTTCAAGCCTCCCTCTTTATCTTGGGGTCTATCAACCATGTTAAAGTCTCCATCCAGGATCCAAGGAATGTTCTCCAAATCTGAGATCCACTTCCACAACTCAATCTTAGAGTGGTGATCATTGGGGGGATATACCGAGCACACCCCAAAGAGAACATCATTCATCTTAAAGGTGACCCAGACTACTCTATTGTAGGGAGAGTAACCCCATTCGTGGATAGAGCCCCTCCATCTCAGGCCTATAAGAATGGATGTCCCTCCCCTACCTCTTTGGTGTTTGGTTGAGAAGGAGGAGGCATCCTTCCAGATACATCTAAGGGCAACATCTAGAGTGAAACCAATTGCCTTGACTTCTTGAAGCAAAAGAATGTCAATCTATTTGAACATATGGAGAAACCTTTTAACAACATACTTCATGTCAGAGGATTCCAATCCTCTGACATTCCATGATGCACAGTTGATCATCATAATTCACACTATGGTTCAGAATCCATGGATGTTCGAAAACCCTTAAAGTGCTTGGGGATATCACTTCTTTGGTTTTTAGAGGATTTAGGATTGTCACTCAGGAGGGGGGGTCTTCCTCTTTTATTCTTGCCACTATTCCCGTCTGAAGACTCTACAAGGATTTTAGCATCACTCTTACAGCTCTTCAAGTACTTTTCTTTTCAACACTTGAAGAGAAGATAAACAAATGATCTTTGTTGATCTCACCTTCCTCAAGGTCAGCACCTTGTTGTTGCTCCACCTGAAGCCCTTCAAGTTCACCTAACAAGGTGGGCATCTCAGCTACTGCCATCTTCTCAGACTCAATAATTCATTTATCTAACGGGGGTGGGAGGGGGGGAGGTGTCGGGATAACCACGACAGAGAAGTCGTTGAGTTTATCTGGCAAGGATATATGAGAATTATTCTCAACTTGCCCATTGATGCCAGTTAGGTTAATAGGTCCTGCATTTTTGGAAGCTTCAGAGGGTACCGAGAAGTCTATTGGGCTTCCCACCTTGTCAATTGATACATCAAGGGTGGTGGGTAGTTCTGCAGTAGATTCTTGATCTTGAGGGAGGATAGATTACACTTTCCACATAGGCCTAGGAGTAACAGGCATCCTAGATGCTTTAAGATGAATTATCTCCAAAGAAATATGTTGTGCATTTTGAGTTCTATGCCTTGGCTTGGAAGGGGCAGGGTTGGGCTCTAAACCAAAATCAAGACCAGAAGGGTTGGCAATCTCCTGCAACTCTTTGGGGGATAAAGCCGACTGGGAAGGGGGAGGATGCTGGTTATTAAACTAGTCTTTGAGATGGTCGAGAGTGTCAGAGATGGTCTTATTTATTATTAATTTCAAACTCTTAAGAAAAAAAATTATTTGGTAAACTTAGTAACGTGTTTTAGGTTAATTTCTCCTAGGTTCCTCGACGAGGCATTACAAATTGATTATAAAACCCCATAATATGAATAAGAAATCATGATAATTAAGCATAATTAAGAAGATAATTTGAAGCCACAAGCATATGAAGTTAAGTATACTTTAAAATAATATCCTATGGAAATGAAAGGTATGGAATTTGACAGAACTCTATTTTTTTGCAAAATTTAGAGTTCCAAATAATAGGAAAACTAGAGAAAACCTTAGAAAATACCTTCCAAAATCTCACGATTAATAAGTGAATTCACTAGTCCATCATGTTCAATTCTCATAAAGATGTATATACGTTCATATTTAACCCCCAAAGTCAAAAAAATGTTCATATTTAGCCCCTCAAAGTCAAAAATTGATCAGTATTTGAAATGTCGCCTTTTAAAATGTTGAAATAGTTGCATGTCATAAGTTTTCAAGTAGCCATCTTTGAAATCCAATAACTCAATACCTAAAAAACCTTTGGCCAAATTGATTGTTCCCTTCAGTTGTCTACATCACAACATACCCTTCTGCAAATTTTCAAGTTCTCAAGATCTCATTTGATAGTTTTTCAAAGCCTAGACCAAATACAAATTCTAATATTTTGTCGGTGTGTTTGTCAAAATTGTTAAAAGTGGCCTTCTATAGAAATCTATATTTCTCAATAGAAAAGTTTCCATGCCAAAATAATAAATCCCTACTATTATCCATATCACAATGAATACCTATGCAAATTTTCAGAGTCATAGCACCTCGTTGGGCATTTTTTCAAAATTGAAACCAAACACACTTTATTAATATTTGTTGATCTACACTGTCAATATGTGATGGGAGGCCCAATTTGAATTTTAATATCCTTTGATAAGATGATCACCAAATTGGAAGGATTGAATCTATTGAATATTCTCTATAAGATTGCTTACCAGTGTGCAAAGTGGCTAAGCTTTACAACTTAGTTTGATTCTTATTGAAAATTAAAACTGGAAGGAGTTTGTAAAGATTTGTGAACCATGTTTCCAGAGGTTATAGAACACAACCCAACCAAAATAATCCTGGACATAATAACTCAATCACAATAATCCAAGGACAAAATATCTTGGGGTCATAATAACCCAAGCCAAAATAACTTGTCGTCAAAATAACCCATGGACAAAATATCCCCATAATAATATAGAGGAAGGAAAATAAAATTTACAAATTACATGTGTGTTTCTGAAAAAACTTTATTATTCAAATTGTTAATTATAGTGCCAAATTATGAGTGACACTTGTTATATGATCTAAAATGTTATGGTTGTCATAACCATCAACCAATATTTTTAGTCCATCTTTGACTTCACTATATTTTTTCTTACTTGATTGCCTAGTGTATCCAACATTATATTTTTCTATTTTATTCTCTTGGAGACTCTGTTATTTTTTTATTGCTTTGATGAATTTCCACAATGAGTTGTGTGATGCTTGAAGCAATTCACTAAATCCTTTGTCATCCCGCAATAGTATTATTGGATTTTGGAAAGATCATCTTGAATGACTGAATAATAATTCCATGTTGCAATTGGAAACTTAGGTGATTGTTTATTGCTTCTTTTGGTTAGTCTGCCAATCTAGGTGTCTTTAAAATAATTAATTATGCCTTACAAATTCTCCTCATGTTTTGTATAATAAATAGATTATAGAAGTGTTTCAAATACATTAACTACTTCTATCTGAGGCATGAAAGATAACGCAACAAGTTTCTTGATCTCAAATGCAAAGACTTCATCGACATTGTAGCATGTTTGTAGGCTGCCTTCTTGAACTTTCCTCCACAATCATTGAGAGAAATGGAAAAAAATATCCCTGAATACTGAAATTTGGAAAAAATTTAAACATAGCTTCGATGAAACCTAATTCAAAATCAAAAAGTATATTTTTTAGGTTTAGATCAAGTTGAAGTTGTTTTAATTCTGCAAGCACTTGTGTATAAGTGGTTCTTGTTTTGTTGGTCATAAGAATATAAATGAGTGAAAATATTGCATCATTTTTCAAGCCATGGATTGTGTACAACTATTGAAAAATAATTGGCACAATTTTAAATGTATTGTCAATGAACCAATTTTCAAATTCTTTCAATAATTACAAATTTTGTGTGGTATTAAATATTGAAAGATGATTCTCAACATTACTATCATAAAATAAGAAAATTTTCCCCTCTGTCAGTAAAGGTATATTCAACTAGTAAGATAAGATCTATTGATGCATGAGGAAGTAGCGGTGGTGCTTCAAATCTTAATCTTTTTCTTAGAATTATTTTGGATAATATATTGGTTGATGGTATTGTTCTCGCTCATGAAATATTAGAACATGATATTACAAGGATACTTTATCCATAGTTTATTTTGACCATGGGTTATTTTGGCTTGGGTTATTATGACCCTATGATATTTTATCCTTGGGTTATTGTGACCAAGTTATTGTATCCAAGGTTATTTTGGTTGGGTTATTATGTCTAAATATCGTTTCTAGAAAGCTAGAAGGACCAGTTTGGATGATTAATATCTCTCCCATGAAATGAATTCAAAAAAATCCATTTGACAAGAATGTTTATTATACATGAATAAGAAGGCCCGCCCAATAATGGCTCCTCAAAGTCATGACTGATATTTTTTTGAGGGCACTCTTAGAGGTTGTTTACTCAATTTTGGAGTCTAGAAGTGATAGTCAGAAACAAGAAATGGAGGGCAACCCATTCCATCAATTGGATCTAGGGTGCATTTGGTTGAAGTCCTAAAACATTTCAAGATGAAAATGGTTTCAAAACAAAAAAAATTTAATCGGGCCCAACATTTATCTGGACATATAAGAACTAATTTGATTTTGATCATAGAGTTTATATTATTCGAATCAATTTGATTTAAATAATAAAATGATTTATAAAAGAGCGATGATGGTGGGCCCGTTTGATTTTGCATTGCCAGTAGATTTTATTTACACAAAGGCGACGAAGTTTATTTAAACAATGTTAAAATATTTGGTTCAACACCATTAACCTAACTTTAAATTATAATGGAGCCCCATAAAAGTGGAGACAAAATACAAATCATCTTATAAATAATCTAGGAGATGGATCAATCATTATGGTGGCTCCCACATTTGTTTTTAGATGGAAAATAATTGCGCCATCGAGCAAACATACTAGACTTATGAGATAGAAGGCAATGTCTTATCGATGGAGTAAAAGGGAGTCATATATGGAGCCATTGATAAGACTTAAGGGTTCATTTGGTTGTTAGAATTAAATAACGTTAGAATTGTCAAATTCAAGTATTTGACAATTTTAGAAGTTTTAAATCGGGAAAATGGTTTTTGAAATATGGCTCAAACCCATCTGAAATTCATAATGAGAAGATTGAAAATGTTGTTTGCATATGGATTTTAAAATATTATAAATTTTGTTTTACCCCCGATTCCCATTTAAGTGGAATTGGAATTGATTTTCCAATTTCACGGGCTATTTAGATGGAAGATTCAAATGCTGGTTTTGAGGATAAATGGGAATTAACAAATTCCTATTTCAATTTCATGTTTTGAACAGAAACATCGAAAATGTCAATTCCAGTTTTTGACAATCCGAATTCGAATCTAATTCCCGCAAACAAACTGCCCTAAATACTTGGCAAAAGTTAAAAAGGGTCTTATCAAAATGTAATGTTTCTTCGATGAGCAAATATGAAACCCCAATTTCCTCCATACAGGCTTGCTGATAAATATGATTGACAGAACCCCTCACATGCGTATGCTTAAGATGAATTTAGTTGGCTCTCCTGCCTTCGTACGCGGCCTTCTTGACTTAGTGCATGAAAAGGGATATCATTCTATGAAGTGTAAGCGATGCTCAGATATGGATATGTTGAAAATGGCTATAAAAACATTCAAGAAGATGTAACTCGCAGGTATAAAGCTTAAAGAATAGAGAAATTTTATCAAATGTTGTAGTCGTCAGTGTCGGGGTAGACATGCATTCAGAATGGGGAATCATAGTCAATGGACCTCAATTGTTCGAAAAAGTGTTTCAAAGGGACGCCCCTTCAGCGAATAAAGAGAAATGATTGCAAGGTATACACATCTAATGGGGATTCCTGCAAAATCATAGCCAGAAGCGTGTTGACTATTTGTTGAGACGCTTTGAAGAAATAGGGATGCCAAATAACACCCATAAACTATAAGACTGAACGCCTTAGATGAATAGGATCTCAATGGATTACAAAGGTTCCATCTCAAACAATGAGATAGATGAAATCGTTTTAGTGGAGTTGTATTATGTAGATGCAAAGGAATCATCATTGCTGCTGGTAAAGTTGAGGATACAAGAAAATTAAACACTGAAGACAGAGAAAATAAACTTTGCAAGATTATCTTGAAGAATATGAAACATGATTTATTGCGAAAGTGCTATTTTGGAAATTGTCATATGATGCACTTCTAAAGATGGATGTTAAAAAGTGATTATTTGGGAACAATTATTTTATAAACTTATTTGCACTTTAACATATTTGCACTTTATAAACAAAATATGTTGTTAACAAAATATGTTAGCAACATATATGTTAGTCTGTTGTATTTGTTTGCAAATTACTAACACACATTAATACAATAGACTAACATACATGTTGCTAACATGTTTTGTTTACTAAAGTGCAAATATGTTACTGCGTAGACATAGCCGTATTATGTCGGGGGTAACTATTTTACTAAAGGACACATTTATCTGCAAATAAAAGACCTAGGGTCTTATTGTAAAATGTAATTTGTTTTGTCTTTTGGTTTCTAAAAGGGGAATTGATTAGTTTATTGGAGATACCTAATTAGTTTTCAGATGAACCGTTATTTTGTTTCATAGCCAAAAGTTGTAATTTTATAAAAAGGGAGGGGGGAGAGGAGAGGGAGAGGGAGAGGGAGAGGGGAAAAAGGAACTTGGTAGAAAATTACTCATGTATATATTTATTTGTCTTTTTGATATAGCGTAATAAATACAATCAAATGTTTTTTCAGATATGACTTCACTTATTATTTTGGTTAAAGTAACCAAGATTGTTTTGATAACTCCTATTTGTAAAGATTTCTACTTATTATATTTATCTGAATATCAAGAATACCTCATGTTGGTCAAAGAATGTTCAATTTCTTTGTGTAATTATTTTGTTTTTTTTTGCAAGGGGAAATTAAATTTATGTAAATAAGCGAGAGTGATAAGGATATATCATTTCATAGACAAGGAATCTAATGATCAATAGATCCATACAAGGTATGAATGTAAAAATTGTCTAGTGGAGTAATATAAAACCATTAAAGAAGTTGATGATTGACTCTATTTCCTAGTGGATAGAAGACACTAATCATTTAAAACATCACATTCATTATACTTTCAATTTTAGTTTTACATAAAAAGGAGATAGGAGTAAGATTAGATTACTCTTTAGACCATTCATGCCACTCTGAAATAGAGGAAGTTGAAATTGGAGATAAGTAATTAGAATATCTAATTTGTTCAATCACAAACAAGGTATACCCGCCTTGGTCTAGCAGAGCTAGAAATGCAAGGAATTAAAACAAAATTGGTATTTTCGTTCATTATCCAAAGTCAATTGCCAAACTTGATCATAGAGCATGGCATCCTCTTAGAGTTTGGCAACCTACAATTTTAAGCTCCAACAAAATCTAGTATAGGAAGAGGTGTCTTCCTTATTTCTAATAATGTAGATATTAAGCAACTAGATTAATCGTATAGTCTTAGAATGACAAGATAAAATGATTGATACTTTTATCACATTAGTATAAAAAAAGGTTAGCTTACTTAATCTTGACATGGAAGAAAAGGATAAACCTTTTTATTATTTCTTTGAGCGTAGATCAAGAAGTAAGAAGGATACTAGAAGCATGGATTTATTGCATGGCTTCCAAATTAGCCTATTACAATGTTTGTTTATCCTAATAAAAGATTAAGGGGACTAAATGGAAAGTGAATGCTTTCTCTCCACCTTAATTCTTATCATGCATGATAGCAAGAAATCCAAGAATTCAAGGCATTCCAAAAAAATTATCAGGATAAGAAATGTTCTATCAAAAATATGAACCGAGCGTTTGTATTTTTTGTCTAGGTTTTTGGGTAAATAAGGGTAGAGTGGAATAACAACATAGTTGATTAAATAAAATGAATTATACTCCTTTTATAGAGAATGTTAAGTCCTTATGATAAAACTAGGACCAAATTTTAAACCAACTAGAAGGCACTCTAGTACAAACACTAATATGACAACTCATAAAACATCACTAGAAACAAGGTCCGTTGTGAGAATGATTAATTTGAAAAAAACCCCTATCAAAATGTTCTATGTAGATAAGAATTTGGAGAGTAAAAAATGGATGATAGTTTGAAGGTGTTAGTTTGTAGTAGAGATATTAATGCAAGGATCGAATGTTGTAGTTTCTCATGGAATGGAATCAAAGGTTGATGATTTAGAGCTCCTCTTGGGTTATTAACCCAAGTGGAGCACATTAGAAATAAAGAACATTATAATTACATCAACTCATATATTAGATCATTCTCACATAGGGAGAGATATCTAAATAATTTAGAAGGTCATACAATATTCATATGTAATTGTCATTTCATCTATAGAAATATTTCCACTTGACATACTTCTATAAACATATTGAATTTTGTAGCCAAATAAAGATAAGCAATACAATCTTATGAATTTTGTATAATGACTTGATGAGCTACACAAATGGAAATACAAACTGTTTGTAATAGAAGAGAAAGAGTGTCAACCCTAACTAAGTTGGATAACATAAGAAAGGATCATTGAAAAGACAACTCTAAATTATAGAAGGGCATATGTGATATATAGAGTAGATGTTACTAGGAATAAGCATCTAGTTGCTCTTGCATATTTGCAAATAGTAAAGAATACTTTAGGAAGGATGAAATCATAATATTTGCACCTAATTAAGATATGGGCATTATAATTGTGAAAATGACCATAAAGGAATCTATGAAAAAGGAGGATGAACTCACCTTTTGATTTTAAATTAATCAAGGACACTTTAGGAAAGACCTAAAGGGAACTTCTAGAGAAAGAAGAA
Organism: Chamaecyparis obtusa; assembly: GCA_027943335.1. Lineage (NCBI taxonomy): Eukaryota > Viridiplantae > Streptophyta > Pinopsida > Cupressales > Cupressaceae > Chamaecyparis > Chamaecyparis obtusa. The sequence continues at coordinate 1,877,899 of BSBK01002447.1, read as the reverse complement.
CATATTGATGCTACAAAAAAATAGGAAGTAAGGGAATGAAGCATGGGCTAATGAAACTAAGTAGGTAATTCAAGAACTTGATATGGTCCTAGAGGATTTTAATTTGGAAATTTTTAAGTACATAGTTAGGCATAACTGGGGTAACATGGATCAGAATTGAAGACCAAAAAATGTAGAAACTTGAAGACATCTAGATATTTTTTATCCAACACGAAGTATGGTTTAAATGGAAAATCATAAACAATTTCAATATTTTCTAGTTTTCATTGGGTTGTCGATAACCCACTCTTTGATAATAATTCAAGGATATATTTTTGTTCAAGTTCTGTAACTTGTTACAATATTAAAATAACATATAATAGAAGCTAAATATGTCATAAGAAGGTATTAAGATGGGGAAATATGAATTCCCAAAACTAGAATGAGTAAGGAGACTCTAAACTCATGATTTTTAAATACAATACATGAAGGGGGAAAAAGTTGAAGCTATTTAAGCCTTTTTTATGATTTACTGATTGTTATTTTGTTTGTCAACTTTGGTGTTTGAAAGAATTATATCATGATGGAATACACTTATACATATATTGCTTACAACATATATGGAAATGTGGACAATGAAGTGAATATGCTAGTACTTGGTGGTTGCATTCTTTATAAGAACGTAAGTTTTCCAATATTTGTGTATAAGATGAAGAAAAAGATCTTGAAAATAATGTGTAATACACCCATAGCAGGATATTATACACCCTACAATATTTTTAACTATATGTGAAGGATATTTTAATTGAAGTTGTTTAGGAATGAGAATCTCAAGCATAATAGGGTGAACATCACCTATCAATAGAATGGGTACCATGGAATTTTAGTTTGTTGCAACCTCTATTTATTCCCCATCAAGATTTGGAACACATGTTTAAGAACCTCATCATGATTTTCCCAAGGAAGGATAACATAAGAAATAGGGGGACATGTGATGATGGACCTATCTCTTTAGTCACATTTAGAAGGAATATAACCTTCTAGCCTTGAGGAAGCCCAAGCACTAAATGAGTGAAATGATCCTTATCGTTTGTGAAAGTTGATGGATATGGAAAATGGAAAGTGGATTAATGGATGTAAGATATAAGAAAAAATAGGGAAGGAGATTAACTTTTAGCAAATACATACTAATGAAAATCAAACAGGCAATTTCTACTATAAAAAATAGAACCCTCAAATAGAGACTAACTTGTAAATTCAATTTGAAGTAAAGTTGGAGGGACCAAGTTGGAAGAGGGGGCTTGGTCCAGGACCAAGTCGTAAGTATCAACTATGTCCTAGTATTTTTTCTTATTTTCAGTCTTGAATTGTAGCCTAGGTCCTGCATTATCAATATATAGTCACAGAATTGACACCACTTGTTCCTGCACATAGAAAAGAGAGAAATTATTGGGTAGAAAGGGATTTTCCTTAGTCAAACCTTGGTTGAGGAATCAATCTTGAAATTGAAATCAAATATGCTTGTATGGAAAGTGTGCTAATGTAAAGCAAAGACTAAATTTGAAAATAAAATGTTTATATTGTTGGCAATTTGGCTGAGTAGGATATCAAGTTGTTGTGATTATGGCAACATATAATCACTATGATGATCACACTATAGTAGCAAGAAATTTTGTAAGAGCGCAAGTAAAAAATTGTCTAAGTACAACAGTATTTTCCAGTCTAATTAGAGACAGTTTTGGCTAGTGATGTCCATAGAAGTAGGTTCAGTGCATGTACACTTGAACATGGATAATTCTGTGTATATTAAAGACACATGTGAAAGCACAAGTTTGTATGGCATGTACAGAAGGAGATATTGCAGAATAACAGAGACAGAGTTGAAGCCGACCTGAACAGAGAAAGAAGACAGAATAAGAATGATAGTTAAGGGATTATTTTGTTAATCAAAATAATGACTTAACCATATAAGGGATGTCATCCTAGATGTTAACCCTTAGGTAGCATGAATTAGTTTTTGTATTTAGGAAAGATTTTATGTTTAGTAAAGCTGACTGTTGTAATCACCTAAAACTGGGCTAACAGAACCTAGGGCCCTATTTGCCCTTAATTCAGTATGTAACCTTAATTATGCTAATTTGATCTCTGATTATTAGTATAAATTCTCAAAATTCATTAAACCCCATCAATTTCTAGATCAAGCATTTATCACCAAGGTTCAAGCAAAAATCAAGGTTATTAACTCTAGGCCTATTTAATTAATTAAACCCCATCAAAAGCAAAGGCTAGAGTTATTAATTAAGGCAAATGCATAAATATCTCCTAAATCAAACAAACAAAACTTAAAACAAGGAGGCTTGCACATGGATCAAAGATCAAGCCAGGATGCATCTCAACCACTCCTCATGGATGCATCTCGATCGCTGATTCTCTTCCAAATCTTATAAAAGAGAACTTTCAAAGGCTTTCTTCCTTCTTCTAGCTCCTTTAGTTTTGAAAGGATTCTTGTGACACATTGCTAATTACTTCCAATTTTAATGTTTAGACTCCCATTTGCTCATGGATTTGAGGCTTCATGATCCATGATTATGAACTCTCATGCTTTGGAGAATTTGTGAACCAATGCTTGGATTGATAGTTGTTTTCCATGATTTCAAGCTTTTATTAAGTAGAAAACACTTCAATTTGGGTTTTAATGGAAGGAATTAGGATTTCATGCTCTCATTTAGGTTGTTTACATGCACTTTGAATCTCTCATTTTAGAGTAGATTGTCACTGTTTTAAGGGTTAAATCTGAGAACAAACTAACCCCTATTTCATACTCACATTAATTAGAGAGCAATAGGATGCTTTTGCTTGTTAGCATTTTCAATTGAATCCTCATTTTACTCTAACAAGTGATGTTATTATCCTATTGAAGTGTTGTGTTGCAGGTCACAAACTCACACACACATTTTTGGCGCCCACCGTGGGGCTGAGCCCCTGATTTTCTTTATTTTTTTGAGATTTTAAACAAATTATTGTCGTACTAAATTTGATAGAAGATCACATTTGGTAAGATCATCTGCATATGGTATTCTTGGATCGTATCCTGTATTCCCTGATCGCATCTGGTTACAAGGTCGCACCTGTTTGAAGTACAGGATCTCATCTTGCAGATCCAAATCACTTATGGGAAATTGGGTCATATGTGGTAAATAGGGTCATTTCTGGTAATTTGGGGGGAAAAATCTAAAATCGCATCTAGGGTATTTTATTGTTTTTTTGGGTTTTTTGACACTTGATTAATTACATTATTGATGTCTCTAGTTTTTGGTAGCTTGACTGTGGTTTTGCAGGTTTAAGGATAGAAAGTTCAAAAATACTAACTCTTGTCTTTGATTTTCTTAAAGGATAAATGAACAATTGTGCTTTTGTTTTCAAACACCTAATGACAATTTGATCTCATTTTGTAAATCAATTATAGGATTATGCTCTTTTCTCCTTGAGGGAAAATCAAAAACTCAAAAATTGGCTTATATTTTGGAATTAAGTTGAGAAATGAAGGCTAACAAATTTGCATGATTATTTTTCCTTAAAAGCATTATCTTCAGATTTTGAATTTTCTAACCCTCTAATCAGCCAATGGGTGATCTTGGTGTTCTTGATTGATTTTGACAGCTTAACAAGTGTTTGCAGGACGTTTGTCCAAGACCCAAGAAAGGAAACAAAAGATTACTAATGCTCGTTATGCATGTTGCCTCTAAAGAAAATCGACAAAAGAATTTTGTGCTTGTTTTGTAGGAACTTAAAACAATTTGAGATCAAGTTGCAAACCGACTAGAGGATTATGCTCTTTTCCCCTTGAGGGAAAAACAAAAACTCAAACATTGGTTTGCCATTTGGCATCAAATTGGAGTAATTGAACTCTTACTATGCATGATGTGTTTGGGACTCGCGATATAAGTTAGGAGATTATGCTCTTCTCCTTCTTGGAGAACCAAAAATCTCGAGCTTACTATCCCTTGTCTATTTTCTTTATTGTACACCTTTAGAGGGCCTACCGGTTGAGGAAAAAATCTCCTGGGAACGACCCAAGTGGAGACAAGTCTTTCGCCGACTCTTCCACCCCACTATAAAATTTGATGCTCCTTTGAGGTTAAAGCCGTGGGAGACATGATTCATCTTGTCTTGGGAGATTGATGATCAATACCAATGACTGACTTGGATTTGGTGTAGAGTGGAGCCGCTTTAATCTCACTTCTCGAGACTACACACTTTCAGGTTCCTATAGGGTTAACAGCCTCAATCCTGCTTGTGGGACTATGGGAAATGGTTATGAACGGATGTCTTCATTAAAAGATTTTTGTTAGATGCTACTCGGATCACCCCCAAAAGGTTTTTATCACTTGTGTGAGGCAAATAGTAATTGCCTGAAGACATTCACCATATCGAGCCCCCATCGACGTTAACACTTGGCAAATATGGCCTCTAATATCCATTGCGTGTTATTGGACTACGATATTCTAAGGAGTCTTTGGGTGTGTTCCTAAGTCAGTGAACAAGTGGTTTCAATCTCTACTTAGTATAAGGAAGGTTAGGTGTGTTTGCTCTAAAAATGATTGCTTGATGTGTCTTAAATACCAACTTAGTTAATTTCCCCCAAATGAACAAGCACACAGCATTTTTCAAGCACTGACAAACACCTGATAGTCACTGGAATTTGAAAGACATGACACATTTTTTGAGAAACATCGAAATTGCAAAATCCTGGTCATCATAAAATCGCATCCAGAATTCCTACGTCACCCCCCGTATCCTGGATCATATTTGTTCAAAATAGGATCATATTTGGTATCTACACCATTTCCTAGGTTGCATCTGGTGACTACAACATTTCCTGAATCGTATACTGTAATTCTTGGATTTCATCTAGTGTTCCAAATTGTTTGCCAGTAATTGTTTAAGATCACATCTGGGACAAGGAGCATTTTTGTACATCCCAGAAGAAGAATTTTCACATTTCCAGATACCCATTTGGTCAATTAGTAGGTTCCTGTTGCCAAAACATAGTCATCTGATGTCCAGAATGAGTTATCTTTGACAGCATATTGTTACCTTGCATAGTCTGAATCTACATTGTCTCCTTGTGAAGTCAGTTAACCCAATCGGTCACAAGCAAGTTCTCAGCTCATAAACAGGGCACTTTGACACCCTATTGACGCTGAAACTTTCACTTTCAAATCCACTTGCACTTTGGCTCCCAACTCATAAGCAGGGCATTCTAACCCCATTTGACGTTGGATCCATAAAAATATTTCAAACCCACTTTTGCATCCTTGAATTCACAATCAGACATTGCAAAATTATCAGACTCGCCTTTTAAACACAAGACTTTCATTGGTTACTCAATCTAGACTGCATGGTTGTTACTAGACACAAGACTTACGATTTGAAAACAAACCCATTCTCGAAAAGAAAACCTATATTCACATTGGAAATGGGAGAAACTTTGGAACCCAATCCATTACACAGTGCTACACCTAATACTACTCATACAGAAATACCCAAATCTACAAACATGGATGATCAAAATGAATACCGATGGGATGAAAGATTTCATACACAAAACGAAGAAGCAAAACATGAGGAATAAAAACAAAAAGCCCAATATGATGATGATGATGATGAGGATGATATGAATGATGACGCGGACCCTATGAAAAATTAATACAATAGAGCTTTGAGCAGCAAAAGATTTCACAAAATACTTGAAAGAGCCTTGGAAGAAAACAAAGAAAAATACTTCTTAGAGCTTGCTTCTCGAGGTGTGAAATTAACCGAAGACTATCATGTGGAGCAACTCAAACAAAAGGTGGATATAAGTCCTATTTCAATCCTAAATAGACAATTCCTTGCTATGAAAGTAGAAATTCAAGAACTCAAGGATGCAAAGGACAAACCAAAACAATAATATTCTTTGGAGCACATAGGTCCTTTCCCTTTTGATAAAGGACTCACAATGTTTCCGTTTCCTAAGAACATTATGATACCAAAATATGACAAGTACATGGGAGATTCTGACCCTCAAGATCACGTGAGGGAGTTTTGTACAACTAGTATGGAGTTCATGCATGAACAAACATACCTTATGAGGCCATTTCCACGAAGCCTAGGTGGACAATCTATAGAATGGTTTTCCAAATTGCCTATTGGAATCAAGAAATTTGATGAGTTGGTGCAAAAATTCATACAACACTACTCCTACAACATCCAACACACCATCACCATGTTGGATTTGTGCAATACTAAACAGAAAATGGGAGAGTCATTCTTGAGTTTCCTACAACGATGGAGAAAGATATTTGCAAGATATGCTAGAGAGATTCCTAAAAATGAAAAAATGGACATCTTTGTTAACAATTTGGTCCCAAAAATGAACTTCCCAATTCAATTACAAGGACCACCAAGATTTGACAAAATGATTGATAATGCTCTCATTATAGAGGAAGTTCTAATCAAGAAAGTTGAAATTACCATTCACAAGGAACATAAAGACAAGTCTTATACTACTAAAGACAAGTACAAATATGAAAACAAGAACAAAAATGTGGTTAATGATGGAGTGGTTGATGCTCCTAATTCAAAACCCAAACCAGAGGCTTTTAATCTAACCACAAGTCTTCAAGCAAACAAGAGTCTGACTCCTATAGAGACTCCAAAGATGAACAATACTTTCAACAAATCTCGAAGAAAACCTTGGGCACCATGGCCTAGGAGAACATTTACTCCATTGGGAGATACCTTGGAAGTGATTATGAAATCACTTATGGAAAATGACATTATTACAATCCTAGAACCAAGTAAGCCTTGGGATCCAGAAGATAAACCTAAGTGGTGGAATGATAATGACTATTGTGATTACCATCATAATAAAGGACACACCACTAATAATTGCTTAAAATTGAGACATGTTATTCAGGATCTTATTGAGCAAGGGAAAATTAAGGTAGATGGACATCACATGAATAATGATCACAAGGCATTTCAAACCCCGCTACCAAACTATGAAAAAGGAGAAACTTCTAAAAATAATAACATTCACTGCACGTACACTAATAGTGACAATGTAATCAACATGATGGAACCATGTGACTATTCCATCAACATGATCAATCTCAAAGGGGTGAAAAGAAAAACTGAATCTACCAATGTCGTAACATAAAGCCAAGAAAAACTTACTCTTAAAGGTGTCTCAGCATCTAGTACACCACCTACAACAGCAACAACTTCTAAACAAGTGGTTCCATCTCCAAAATTCAATCTTGTGGAACAATTGCAAAAGACACCTGCAAAGATATCTATCCTAGAGTTGTTGAAAATTTCCCCTAGTCATAGGGAGATTCTTTATCATGCCTTATTAAGCACAAATGTACCAAAAGACTTAGATGTGGATATATTCTAGGCCATGGTTGGCCACATGAGTTCACCACATTACCTATCTTTTTCAGAAGAGGATGACAAGTTGACAAATCAACCACATAATCAACCCCTTCATTTAGAAGTTCTTATTCATAAACATCAAGTCAAGTGTGTCTTGATAGATGGAGGTGCTGGTTTGAATATCTGTACCTAAAACTTGGTACAACAACTAGGTTTCTCCGAGCATGTAATTGATCCTAGGAGAAAGATAACGATCAAGGCATATGATGAGGAAGAGAGATCCTCCAAAGGATTGGTTGTCTTACCCATCAGAGTAGGGCCTGTAGAGCAAGATGTTCTTTGTCAAGTTCTTGATTTACCCCTTGCTTACAACATTCTTCTTGGAAGACCGTGGATACATTCAATACAGGCAGTGCTTTCTACATATCATCAATGCCTAAAGTTTCCTCATAATGGAGTGGAGGTGACTATTCCAGAAGATACCACACATACTTGTAATAACCTCAAACAAACTAAAAGCATGGTTCCCCATAACAAGGAAGGTTCCCCCAAGGTAGAAACATCTAAAGGCATGGTCTTGAGAGGCTTTGCTTAGAATATCAATATTTAAGAAATCAACATGGGAGAATACAAAATAGATCCTGCAGCATCTTTGACAGATCTACCTATATCTCCTAGGACACAAGGAATGCCCTCATCTACATCTACACCTTCAAATGGCAGTGCTTTAACTATACATGAAGGAACTGGAATGGTAAAAGCAAAAGTATCCGTAGAAGAAGAGAATGAAGAAAAGGCTATTTTGCAATGGCTTTACAAAGAACTCGAAGTAGACGGGAATGTGAAACATGTTGAGATCTCTTCGAGCAAATACGGGAAAGGATATGACCTTATGAAACAAATGGGGTACAAAGGAAAAGGACCATTGGGACAAAATAACCAAGGACTAGTGGAACCCCTACACATGGATTTCCAAAATCCTAAAGACAAGACTAGACTAGGCTTCAGAGAAGCTAGATTTCATCCTACAATAGAAAAAGGTCCAGTATTTGATACATCAGGGGATTTCGATGATGAAGAAGAAATAGAAGGACAGCCCATTCCTTATGAAAGGTTGTTACTCTTACAAGGAGACCCAGAGGTTACATTCCTTGGTAAAAGTATTGGACAAGAATCAGAAGGAGTACAAGAAGATGAGCTTGATGAAGAACAAGAACAAGAACCTCTTATCATGGATACACCACACTTTGATGAAGAGCCTGAAGCAATGAATCCACAAGAACCATTGCAAGAAGAAGAGAATCATGTTGATGAAGAAAATGAGGTGCCTATGACTATTGCCAAATTTTTAGGGGTCTCAGATTACAGCCAGATGGATTCACATGAGTATGAATGGGATGTCCTTTCTGATGCAACCATGGACATAGAAATAGATGTGATACACAAGTTTTCTCCTAGAGTCTTGATGGAAGAAGGAGAAAGTTCTAATGTTAGATCACTAGAGTTAGATCCAGATAACATTAACATAAACTCTAATAATAACAAATCTGACTCTACTAATCCTAACACTTATCTAGAAGCAAACTTAGTAGATGACATTTTGCAAGTTATAAGCGATGATAACAATGCGGTGTTGTCTCTTGAACCTATTGTATCTCTATCCTTAATAGATCCTAACTTGATAGATTGGGATGAATCCATAGACACAAGCTTGTTATCCTTTGACAATGACTATTCCATAGCTTGCTATCTTAATGCTTATGAACCATTCCATTCTTCCACCAGCGCAACAAGTGAAATCATGACTGAGGAGGATATCAAGTTTCTCAGTCTCAAAAAGAAAAAGAAAATGAACAAGAGATCTGATGGTGAAAACCACTTAGTGGCAATATCAGATCCTAAAAGAGAAAAAGAAAAAGACGTATCCAATGGTGAAAACCCCCTTGGGGCACCAAAGGATGGGATGCTTGATATCCTCCCAAATCATTTCCAAGAAAGGTCCTCAATTTTGATTGAACCAACACAACCCATTAATTTGGGAATAGCAGAAAATCCTCAGTTAGTTCACATAGCTCAATCATTGACAGAAGATGAGAAAATCCAATTCACCAATTTCTTCAAAGCAAAGAAGATCAACTTCGCTTGGTCTTACTCATATATGCCTGGATTGGATACGGATTTGATTATGCACCATTTTTCTATTTCACCAGATGTGAAACCTGTCAAGCAAAAACTTAGAAAAATGAATCCACATGTGGCCTTACTAGTGAAGGCAGAACTGGAAAAACTATTGAAGGCCGGATTCATTAGAGCAATTGATTATGCAGAGTGGATCTCCAATATAGTTCTTGTTTCAAAGGCGGACAAATCAATAAGAGTGTGCATAGATTTTAGGGATCTCAACAAGGCTTGTCCTAAAGATGATTTTCCACTCCCAAACATAGACATGATTGTGGACTTAACAACAGGTTATGAGATATATTCCCTAATGGATGGATTTTCAGGATATAATCAAATCAAAATTGCTCCTGAGGACCAAGAGAAAATAGCATTCACTTGTGCATGTGGTACATACTATTGGAATGTGATGCCATTTGGTCTTAAAAATGTAGGTGCCACATATCAGAGAGCAATGACCACAATCTTCCATGACATGATGCACAAGAATATGGAAGACTATGTTGATGATACTTTGGCAAAATCAAGGATGAGGTCTACACACATAGAGGATTTGAGGAGAATCTTTGATCGAATGGAATAGTTCCAATTAAGACTTAATCCTAAGAAGTGCGCATTTGGCGTATCATCTGGAAAACTCCTAGGATTTATAGTTTCAGCTAAGGGAATTGAGGTGGATCCTGCAAAGGTGAAAGCAATCCTAGACATGAAACCACCAAAGAATATTAGTCAAATGAGAACCTTAAAAGGCAAGCTACAATCTATAAGATGGTTCATATCTCAATTGGATGATAAAGCACAACCTTTCACAAAGTTGATGAGGAAAGGAACCACATTTACTTGGGATGCATAGTGTGAGGAGAATTTTACCTGAGTTAAGAACTATTTGATGACTCCTCCAATTCTAATGGTGCCAATTTATGGAAAACCTTTGTTTCTCTACATATTAGCCACAGACACATCACTAGGTGTGCTTCTCGCACAAGAAGATGAGACCAAGAAAGAATGAGCCATATATTACATCAGTAGAACATTGGTCACATATGAGCTAAACTATTCAATGATAGAAAAGGCATGCTTAGCAGTAGTGTTTGCATCTCAGAAACTGAGACACTATATGCTAGCACACAAGGTGAAACTAATGGCTAAAATTGATCCACTCAAGTACTTATTGAATAGAGCAATGCTTACAAGAAGACTGGCTAAGTGGGTTTTGATCCTAAGTGAGTTTGATATTGAATATGTGGACAGGAAGGCTATTAAAGGGTAGGTGATTACTAATCAACTTGTCAAGATGCCATTGACTGATAATAAGCCATTACTGATAGAATTTCTAGATGAATCAATTATGAAACTAACATAACATCCTTGGAAAATGTACTTTGATGGGTCCTTCACACAACAAGGATCAGGAGCTGGTTGCTTATTCATTACACCACAAGGGTATAAGATCCTAAAAGCTTATAAGATGATATTTTCATGCACCAACAATGTGGCGGAATATGAGGCTCTTGTGAATGGGCTCAAGCTTGCAATAGAGTGGAAAATCATTGAATTACACATATACGGAGATTCACAGCTCATCATCAATCAAGTAAATGGTGATTATCAAACTAAGGATGAAAAGCTTATACCCTACAAAACAATGGTGGATGATATGAAAAAGTACTTTGTCTTCATCACTTTTCAATAGATCCCAAGGTCTGAAAATAGAGCAAGTGATGTGATGGCTACTTTAGCATCTATGTTACAATTGGAAGAACACGAATTTCGCTATGACTTCCTGGTGGAAGAACTCCCTTTCCCAGCTTATGACTTCCCTGCATGTCAAATTGTCTATGCCCTTGAAACCCAAGTGTTGTCTAGGTATGCCTCTATCTATTCTTATCTCAAAGACCAAATCGTTCCCAAAGGCTATTCTAGAAATGAAAAAAGATCCCTTATAAGAGCAGCATCCCACTATGTGATCATTGCTAATGACTTGTTTAGACGTAGTCTAGATGGCACACTTCTTAGGTGTTTAGAACATGAAGAGTCTAATCACGTATTAAAAGAAGTTCATGAAGGTGTGTGTGGATCACACTCAAATGGTTTTTCGTTAGCCAAGAAACTCCTAAGAGTTGGATACTATTGGCCCACCATGGAAAAGGATGCTATTCATTTTGCAAAAACTTGTAAGAAATGCCAGATTCATGGTAACCTCATACATGCACCAGCTAGAGAGTTGATTCCCTTTATAACACATTGGCCATTTTAGCAATGGGCCTTTGATTTAGTTGGTCAGATCTATCCCAATTCATCAAGCGGACACAAATACATCATCACCGCAACTAAATATTTCACAAAATGGGTGGAGGTTGTCCCATTGTCCAATGCAAAAGGAAAATAGGTTTCAATGTTCATCTTGAATTACATCATTTTTCATTATGGTGTACCCTCATCGATTGTGACTGACAATGGGGGACAATTCAAGAACAAAGACATAGATGAGCTGTGTCTTCAATTTAAAATCACTTAGCATTGCTCCTCAATCTATTACCCTCAAGGTAATGGGCAGATTGAGGCATCCAACAAGAACATTCTAAAAATCTTGCATAGGACAGTAAACAAATCAGGAAGGGATTGGCATTTACAAATAAATCTAACCTTATGGGCTTACAGAACAAGCATAAGAACTCCAACTGGCGCAACTCCATTTGCACTAGTTTATGGGTCAGAAGCAATCTTACCAGTTGAAGTAGAGATTCCATCACTAAGAGTATCACTGGAACATTTAGTCACTGACGAAGACTATAGAATCTCTAGATTGCAAGAGCTTGAATTGCTAGATGAGCACAGACAACAGGTGTTTGATCATCTCAAAGCTTACCAGAAGAGAATGTCAAGAGGATACAATAAGAAAGTGAAACCTAGAAGCTTTCAGATTGGGGATCTAGTTCTTAGAGAAAATCCTAAAAACCAACAACATAGAGAACAAAAGGGAAAATTTGAACCCAACTAGTTGGATCCCTTTGTCATTACAGCAGCATTTGGATTAGGAGCCTATCAGTTGGCTACACCTGAAGGAGATGTGTTGCTAGATCCTATCAATACTTTGCATCTGAAAAGGTTTTATGCCTAACATTCTTAAGGAAGCCCCTGTACAGAGAAAATGGATCCTGAAAAAAAAAAAAAAAAAAAAAAAAACAATGGAAAAAGTCCTTAAAAATGACTATCTTGGTGAAAACCTAGCAATAGGTGCCTTGGTGAGTCCAAAAAAAAAAAAAAAAGCAAAAAAAAAAAAAAAAAAAAAAAAAGTGAAAAAGAGAAAAAAGTGTCTTGGTGAAAACCTAGTAAACAGGCGCCATGATAGCAAAAATAGAATAAAACTTTGGCCAAGTAGTGAAAACCTGGTAAACAGGCACTACTTGTAATCAACGCTCTATCTATCAAGACAACGCTTGCACATTTGGCTAATGTAAATATCAGCTTGTATATATTTTCCAGTCACTTTCATGACACGCCAAGTCCTAAGAGAACTTTCAAACAATTGTACCTTCCTAAGACTGGAATCTATCCACATAAGGGCTCTAGGTAAACTATTTTTCTAGGGGGCATTGGATCACATTCACAATCACATTTATTGACACGATGATGCATCCACAATGACAATAAACTACGAACATTGATATTTCTCAATACCACCCTTGTCCGCAACTGACTATAAACTACGACAAACAGTGTTTCTCAACACCCATCAGCTAGATCTCAAAATGTGTTTCTTAACACAACGTCATGATGAAGACAATGTTTCTAAACACTACAACAGGTGAGACACTTATCAATGAAAACATAAATTGTTGGTAATAATTCTTAAGTGTGTGTTTGCAAAAATGAATCAAGAGTGTTTTTCAGCACTATAATCACAACTGTTTGTTTATATTCTATAAATACGATGACCATGCTAAGGGATAAAGAATCTTTCTTTTTCTTATTATCAATTGTTGCTAAGTTATGCTTCCACGAGTAACTTGATGACATTTTTGGACTAAGAGAAACAAAGACTGGGGGCGTGACATTTTCTTTGTTTTCTATTTGTGGTAATAAATCCAATGATCTGAAGTGATCATGGGGAATGGGTGTCTACTTATAAGTGCCTCCACCTTGTAGTGGAATGCCATGTATACCTCGACCTATTTCTTATGAAATCCTTAGTGAGGTTGGATCTATTTCCTTACCTGTTTAAAAATTAACAAAGATACATCAGGAAGTAACTGACAACATTTTTAGCTGGGTGCTTTAATGTTTACATTGTCTTTCAACATGGCGAATGATGAGGAGGTATTCATATTTTCAGAATTTCTAAATCTATTCGTGAAAATTGTACTATCCTCTAGAGGTCCTGCTAACACAAAGGTTCTATGATGAAAACAACACACTTTGAATAAAATAGTGACTATCCTAGGTGTCTAGGTGCATTTCATATTAATTGCATTTCATTTTAGTTGCATGTCATATTAATTTGCATTAAGATTCATTTAGATGCATTTCATTGTCTTTAGTTGCATTGAAGTTCATTTTAAATTGCATTCATTTTAATTTAGCTGCATTCATTTTAGTCTTGCATAAGCTTGAAGATGTGGATTCAACTATCAAAGGCAATGTTATCAACTGAGATTTATTCTAAAAGCAATGATGTAAGCTAAACATCTATCTAAAGCATTTATGGTATGAGCTGAAAATACTTAAATATTAACCATTTGACCAAGTGCATCATGGAATCATAAGCAATGGAATAAAAAAATGATGGAGTAGAAATCACTAATATTCATTTGCATTCATAAATCATTTCATATCATAAAACCACTTGCATTTTGCATCCACATCGATCCATACATAAATAAGATTGAGATGTCCATACATAGTATCACAATACATCTCATACATCCATACATTCATGAAGCTTTGAAAATAACAAAAACATGAGCATATATCAGTGAAATGTATTATGACATCATTTTATCATCACTTTATCTACTTTGGACCAAGTACGACTATCACATCAAAAATCTCAAGCATAAAATAAATATCATATACCACATGTGCAGAAATTGAAAACATGAAAGATGAGACATCATAAATGGCAATACCTGCAACATCAGATAAAGAATACCAATGGCAAAATCAGTACAAGCATCAGTATATAATCAAAAATGTCCATGAGCAAAGGTATCTATCAAAGGTCACCAATGAATTAGAGTATCAATATATCCAAGCATGAAACAGAGTATCAATGTATTGAAGCAAAAGCATGAAACAGAGTCCAGGAGATATGACAGTACAAATGACAAAAAAATGGTACAGATACAGGATATGCCATGATATACAAGGTGTCCATAAATACAACATGAGGAGTCTATGTTCCGCTGGCCCCCTCATCCTCTGCAGGAGGATCCGGAGGGGGTGCATCTGATCTAGCACATGGTGGTGGTGGTGGCATGGCACCCTCTGACTAATGAGCAATGACTGAATACAATGGAGCTCTCTGTGTAGCAGGAACCGTAGCATAATGCAAGGTGAAGTAATAGGTGGCCCGTTGTCCCTGATGGGTGGTTATGTGCGCGTACCTATCCCTCTCACCTCTCAACTGGACCAACTGAGTATCCCTATCTACTCTCAATTGGGCTATTTGCGTATCTCACTCAGCTCGAACCTGTGCCAGCTATGAGTCCCTCTCTAATAACTGCGTTGTGAGGGTAGCAACCTATAATCTCAACGCGGCTCTCTCCTGCTCACACTGTGAAAGCCTATCACCATCACCACCTGCTGGAGGATCCTGTCATGTTTGCCGCCGATCCTGATCTCCTCCAATAGGTCTCTGTGTGTGCTAATCCCTGTGCAATAGTGGTCCTATGTCCCTCTGGGGAGGGGTGACCCGTACTCTCTGCTGACGATGACTAGTGTCACCTCCTGAGGTCCGCCGTCAGCTGCCACCCATTGCTCCACCTCCACCACCTTTGTCATCTCCTCCATCTCCTCCACCTCCACGGGCCCCGTCTCCATCTCCTCCCCCTCTACTGGTACCTCTGCCTTCATCTCTCCCACCATGTCCACCGCGAGCTCGCCCGACAACATCATCCTCAGGATTTTAATCTAGGGCATCCTCAATGCATGGAATAGCGTTATCAAGAGCAGTGAATCAAGGATAAGGATACCTCATGTAGTGGGTATGGTACTCATCTGTCACCCCAGCATCACAGACACCAACCTGATAGTCCCAAGCTACAGCCTGCATGTGTGCAATCTCGTAAATGGTTGTCTCATATACTAACCAGGCTCCCCACTGAGCCTCCTCACTCCTGATATGCGCATATCAGGAAGACTCCTGTGACATGCCCTATACACGTCCATACTGACGGTAGACTCGAGTAATCAAAAACTGCTCAATCACATAGCAGGTCTACCCGACAAGGTACCGACTCTGAAAGAAAAATGGCATCTATCTGACATCTGAGGGCCAAGCCTCACAATCACGGTATGGTCACCAATCTACCTCAGTCACATCATCCAATAGATGGCACTAGTACTCTAACTTTCCTAGATGGGGCTGCTAAATGAATCTTGAATACATATAAATATATGGCAGACCGGCGTCACAGTGCCTACCAACAATAGGGTGAGTCACAAGGATGTGCTCCCATGCCTAGATCTACAATATAATGCTCCCTACAGTCATAGAGTAGGAATACTGATAAACTACCTCATGTAACTCATGATACAGGTGAGCTAGTATGCAACTACCCCAGGCATATCTCCCAAGAGTTTGAATCATCTGTCCTATAATGCAGGACCAGCCGCACATAAAACCATGCTGGCCCCTATCTAGCATCATGATGCCTCCTATCAAACCAGTTAGATATATAGGAAGAGGGGCATAGTTGGCAACCATGTGGTCCCAACTCAGATAACGACCATCAATAGTATCATCTCTAAAGACTCTCCTAGCATCAGCAATCACCACAGGTCCAAAGGCTTCATACTCAATGCGGTGTCCCATCACGTATACATGAAGAATCCTCCACATGTCCTCAGGTGTAACCATCATCTCACCAGTCGGTAAATGAAAGGTGTTGTGCTCTGAATGCCATCTCTCCACCAATGTTGTGAGCAGACCTTGATTTACCTGAATATGAGGTAAATTGACTAAACTCCATAAACCATAATGTCATACTACCTCCTGCTCAGTATCACTCAACTGATCCAAAAGCGCCAACACCTGGACCAATCGCGGTGATCTAAATGATACAACTAGGAAATCGACCTACACAACAGAAAATAGGGGCACTATGTCAGAGTTAGACCAAAGGAAGTTGATGCAAAAATGCTCAAAAAGATTAGAAGGACAAGTTAACTGAACTCAGAAATCAAAAAAATTGAATGCGATTCTAAATCCTGGATGCGGATCAAGAAACCTTGTATGCGACCCTAAAACTAAGTGCGATCCTAGAAATACTGGGTGTGATCCATGAAATATGGTATGCGATCTAGTATATCGAATGCGAACCTATTCTAAAATTTGGCTAGAAAAGCAAAGAAACATTCAAATTTTCCCAGACGTGACCCACTAGGGTGTGATCCTTGAAATACCAGATGCGATCCAGAATCTGGGAGGCAACATGGGATAGACATAATGCGATCCCGTATATGGGATGTGACACAACACTAGTTGGCTTATAAAATGCATGGAAATGTGTGAAATTGAAAAATTTCAAATTGAAAAGATTCATTTATCGAATACTCACAGGTGCCTCATAATGCCTCGGGTGATCGTATCATCTAGCCCTCTCAAATCAATGCTTCTCCATAGGGAACACCATGTCTGCTCAGAGCTCCGTGAATTTATAAGGGGTAAAAGTGAAAATGAATAGTTAAAAGTTAATTTTTGACCTATTTAAGCCTCTTGGGAGCCTCGGGGCCTTAAGGGACTTTCTTCATTAGACATCACAGAGGGCTAATCTCGGGACCGAAATTGAACCAGGTGCTTTCTATCATCTAGATGCCGTAAAAACATAGTTACATAGCAAAGTCAACATCCAAAAGGGCACAAGTCAAAATGGTCAAATCACAGTCAAACAGGGGCAAAATGGTGTGAAAATGATGTAGGGGGCAAGGCAAATTAGATTTATATGCTGGGATATCATTTCAACACAAGTCAAGCTTGGTTAACTTCCTTGAAATTCTTGGTCAAACATGGTCAAACAGTGCTTCTGGGGCACTTTAATTGATCTAAACAGCTTGAAAATTCTTTCTAATTGATCTATGCTTGACCCAAGGTCAATTCAATCACTGTAATGCTTGAAACCAATTAGTTTATTTGAATTTGTTCCACTTTCGGTCCCGAGGGGGCATAATCATACCAAAATCTAATGCTTTGAAATAAATTCTTCAACACCAAAGGCACGACAGTTCTCTTCAATCAAGCGAAGACTGTTAATTTCAACTAAAAATTCTTTTCAAATCTCATATTGACTTTTTCTCAATCAAGCTCAGAGTCAGTATCATCAATTCTTGTTCAATCAAGCTCAAAATTGATAGTTTCTAAATCAAGCAAGATTTCATTCAATCAAGCTCAGAATTCTTTTATCGGTTTTCATTCAATCAGGCTCAGAATCAGTATTATTGGTTTGTGTTCAATCAAGTTCAGAATTGATAGCTTTTTGGAAACTAGGCAAGATTTCGTTCAATCAAGCTCAGAATTCTTTTACCGATCTTCGTTCAATCAGGCTCATAATCGGTATTGTCAGTTTGCATTCAATCAAGTTCATAATTGACAGCTTTTTGGAAACTAGGTAGGATTTCATTCAATCAAGCTCAGAATTCTCAATTTCAAAGTAGTTTTCACTACTCTGTAAATCTCCTGAATCACGCTTTGAATAAGATTTTCTTTGAATTCTTGTTCTATTTGCAAAGCAATTCAAAGAGGGGCAAATGTAATCACCTAAAACTAGGCTAACAGAACCTAGGGCCCTATTTGCCCTTAATTTGGTATGTAACCTTAATTATGCTAATTTGATCTCTGATTATTAGTATAAATTCTCAAAATTCATTAAACCCCATCAATTTCTAGATCAAGCATTTATCACCAAGGTTCAAGCAAAAATCAAAGTTATTAACTCTAGGCCTATTTAATTAATTAAACCCCATCAAAAGTAAAGGCTAGAGTTATTAATTAAGGCAAATGCATAAATATCTCCTAAATCAAACAAACACAACAAACACAACTTAAAACAAGGAGGCTTGCACATGGATCAAGGATCAAGCCAAGATGCATCTCAACCACTCCTCATGGATGCATCTCGACCGCTGATTCTCTTCCAAATCTTATAAAAGAGAACTTTCAAAGGCTTTCTTCCTTCTTCTAGCTCCTTTAGTTTTGAAAGGCTTCTTGTGACACATTGCTAGTTGCTTCCAATTTTAATGTTTAGACTCCCATTTGCTCATGGATTTGAGGCTTCATGATCCATGATTATGAACTCTCATGCTTTGGAGAATTTGTGAACCAATGCTTGGATTGATAGTTGTTTTCCATGATTTCAAGCTTTTATTAAGTAGAAAACACTTCAATTTGGGTTTTAATGGAAGGAATTAGGATTTCATGCTCTCATTTAGGTTGTTTACATGCACTTTGAATCTCTCATTTTAGTGTAGATTGTCACTATTTTAAGGGTTAAATCTGAGAACAAACTAACCCCTATTTCATACTCACATTAATTAGAGAGCAATAGGATGCTTTTGCTTGTTAGCATTTTCAATTGAATCCTCATTTTCCTCTAACAAGTGATGTTATTATCCTATTGAAGTGTTGTGTTGCAGGTCACAAACTCACACACACAACTATAAGTTATTATTCTTAATAACTTGTATATATGTAAGAAGCATGTAATGCGAAGGAAAGTAGATGTAATAAGATATTGTAATATTGTGATGCGAAGTTGTATATTGCAAAAGAAAAGCAAGCAGACTTTGTATATGAAAGCGAAGAGCCTAGAAGGCTAAATCAAAATAGGAAAGCTATTCGACAGCAGTGAAAGGTTATATACTTTACCTTTGTATTCATATATCATTTTATTTTACATGTTTGGGCAATGAGATCATCTTGTAAACATCCTATTTTGTAATACCAACTCCTAGCAGGGTTGAGGCTTCTAACAAGGCCTAGAGTCCTTTAATCAGGATAGAGACACTATATGCATGTAATAGACTCCTGATAGGGTCAACATCCTTAACCGAATACTTTTTATTAGTGGATCACTTGTGGGTATCATCCCCACTGGGGTTTTCCCTTGGCCAGGGTTTCCTCGAGAATAAAACATGGTGTTATGAGTTCATTTGCTTCATTGATATGCTTATTATATAGTTTACTTTGTTTTGCAAGCTTCAAGTTAATTTTTTATATCCATAATTGGGCAAAAGTAAAAATTTGTAGAATACTGATTCACCTGCCCCCTCTTAGTATTCCCTATTTCTAACAATTGGTATCAAAGATTAGTTACTTAGAACAAAGTTATTAAGAGAAAGTCTAACAACTTGAGTAAGATCTCTATAGATATGAATCAATTGTAGAAGAATCTTGAAGAAGCTCTTGAACAGATTGATATTCTTACCGAAGAAAGAGATACTTTGAAAGGGAAATATGATGATGTAAAAAAATTCATTGAGAAACTAACAGAAAAATTGGAAGAACTGAAATCAAAGAAAGAACCTACAATTCAAATCAAAGATTGTAATGAAGTTTCAAATCTGAAGAAAGAAAATGAGATCCTTAAACATGAGTTGAAGATTGTAGATCTGAAGTTAAGTTTGAAAGATGGAAATAGCAAGAATGAATCAAATTTGAAATCTGAAAATGAAGATCTGAAGTCTAAACTTTGTAAAGTGACATCTGAACTTGAGAAAACCAAATTACAGTATGTTGAACTTGATAAGTACAATACAATTGTGAAAGGTGAATTGACTCAGTCTAAACAACATCTTGAAAAATTGTATTCCACCAGTGAGAAGATTGATGAACAAATGTATTATCAAAAGCCATACTATGATACAACTGGTCTTGGATTTAATTCATATAAGATAAGTGAAGAATGCAAGGAACCAGATCTGAAACCCTCTGAGAACAAAGATGAAAAGAAATCTAATGAAGATAACAAATCTGAAGACATACCTAATCCACCTAAAGAAGATGAAACACCTAAAGATATGTGAAGAGAATTCAAAGGTAGATGTTTTGCATGTAATACTTTTGGACATATGAAGAAAGATTACACAAGTAAACAATTCAAACCTCTCCATGGTTATTGTTATAATTATCATGGTTTTGGACATAGAGCTATTGATTGTAAAAAACCTAGATCTAATGATAACAATAGTAGTAGTAGAATGTTTAGAGATACTAACCATGCATATAAGAGACCTACTAAATATATGAACAAGAGAAATGGAGTTGTGTGTTATAGATGCAACAAGATTGGGCACATTGCCAGAAATTACAGATCACAAATCCGTCAGACAGGACCAAGATATGGAAATAATGGAGTAGTTTGTCAGATATGCAACAAATTTGGTCACACAGCAAGATTTTCCAAAATGAACAACATGAGAAACCCTAATCCTAGAAGTTATACAAGGAGAAATGAGAACACAAACAATAGTCAGAAAGTATGTTGTAGTAACTCGGAAGAAGTTAACTTTGTTAAAGCCACAGAGCAACCAAGCACACTCAATACACAAGGTAATCAAATAGGTGAAGTATCTGATAGTAAGTGTGAATCTTTCCCTAACCCATCTCAAAGCACTTGAAGTTATTAATTCATGAAGAATGTATTAGAGTAGAAGATTAGAATAGTGTAAAAGTTAGAGTAGATTGAATTAAGTCTTGTGAAGTTAATATGAGATAGTATATGATGTAATGATGCTATGGTTAAGAGCCCATGAGTTAATATGGATGCATGTGAGTACAAGAAAATAATGAAGTTTTGTAGATAACCAGGAACAACTTTTTGGAAAGAAGCAGCAAAGGAATTGAATGCGATGTCAGAATCTTGAAAGATTGAAAGGATAAAAGCATATCATCAGTATTATTTGATCATTCAAGTGACAACAAGTGATAAGAAGAGCAATATAGTGGAGATTAAGAGTAGTTTGCAAGATTTGGAGAAGGATTTCATGCCAGATCTACGCAAAGCCCTAAATCACATATTTGAGGTATTTTCCTAAGTAAATATATCAAAGCAATTAAGTTTTGCAAGAATCATGGATGCATCACTTATTCACCACATAAAAGATTTAGTTAGACCTAGAGTTAAAAGGGATCCAGTAGAACCCTTGGAAGAAGATCCTAGTCTTGTGCTGTCATCTATTCCAAACGGAGTTCTGCATTTAGAAGATGTGAAAAGCTATTTGAAATGCAAATTTGAGACCTTAAGTGATATAAACCTAATCATGGAATATGAAAAGATATACAATGAGGACATGTCATTCAAAGTAGGGTTTGAACATTTGAAAGATAATGAGGTTGTCAAGTATCCACTTCATTACAAATTCTAGGATGATGAATGCATTAAGATCATTTTGAGAAGAATTCACAATGGAAAATTTTGGTTAGATGATCAAGTGATAGATATCACTGCAGATATAATTCATGAGGCAACTGGTTTGACAAAATCTGGAGTTATTCCTTTTAATGAGAAGAATGTAAAGAAAACTATGTTGGACAACACTAAGTCATCTTACAATGGTAGAGGAATTGTAATCAACAAGATCATACAAGATGATGTTAGATATGTAAGAAATAATTTAACATCTAAGTTTTGTGAAAATTGTAGAGAAGATGATATGGAAGCTGGTATGGAACATGCAGCTTATGTGTGTTGAAAAAGTTCAAGTTGATATGTGTGAAATTCTAAGAATTCAGTTGTTTGAGAACCTTGAGAAGAATAAGAAAACTAAGAACTCATAGTTTAGATTCTCATCTCTAATCACATATATGGTTTTCCATTTGTTGAGAAGATTTCCATATACTATTGGAGAAGATTGGAATGATAACAGGAATACAATGGACATAAACAATAAGGTGTACCTAAGACACCCTGTAGACAAAGTAAATGAGAGTGCAACCTTGGTAATCAAGACTTTCCAGAACCAAATGAGAAAAAGATCAATGATTCCACCAGTTATTGTAGAAAAATATAGAAATGAGATATGTCTTATGGTTGACATTGATTTCACTTTTGTTGAAGTAGTTGAACCTAGAGTGGAATTTATAGATCCACTTGGATATGAAGTTTCTAAAGCTGAAATTGAAGAGTATATAAGAAGATTACTTAAGTGTAAGTTGGATGCAAATAGTCCTAGATTTGGAACATATGAGGAGAAATTTAACTCCACAAAGTCATTGCTAGTAGAGAAATTAGATAAAAAGAGAGTTGACAGCACAATAAAGAAAATTCTTAAAGATACAAGCATGACAAAACATTAGTTTACAGTTGCAAAGCAGATAGCAGTAGCAATTAGAGACATAGGATGGAAAGAATTTCTATATGTTCCACCCCTAACATTAGTTGCAGCTCACACTGAAGAAATTTAGGATTTGGAAGAATAAATTGAAGTTGTGGAAGTGCAGGAAGTGAGGGAATCCACTAGATCCTCCACCATTCCACCATAAAAAAGAGTAAAGGAAATTGAAAGCGGGTCAAGAAAGAGGCAAAAGACTATATATACCCCAGCACAAAGGAAAGATTATTGATGAAATTTTTGAGAAGTTAGTAAACAGGAAGAAAAGAGCAGTTGAAGAAGACAAAAGTATAAGAGAAAATTATGTGAGGAAGCTATGTGAAATAAAAGATGAAGAGAACTTTAAGGAAATTATGAAAAATCTTAACACTCATCTGAGAATGAAAAGAAGAACTATATTAATAATGGGAGGTAATTATGAGGAAATCAACAAAGAAACATAAGAGGCAGTTGTAAAGGTTATGACCTCTGGCCCTAGTGAGCACACAAGTGTATCTGATCAAGTATTGGAAGCTCAACATCAGAAAAGTCCTTCACCATCACTGCCACCATCTATTAACATTGAAGATGAAACTATGGATGTAGATGGAACAAACATTACCTTAGACAGTGAAGAAAAACCATTCAGTAATCTTGAAAACATTGTTGACAATTCTGTTATTGAGTAGCAGGATATGATAGTGAATGAGGAAGAAGAAAAGGAAACAAGGAAGGAAGAAGAGGCAAAAATGACACAAGAAGAATCATAGGTTAATGTAGAAGCAGCATAATAGGAAGTCCCACAGGAACAGGTAGTAATTAGTCCTAATCCTAAGGAAGCAGTAGAGAAACCACAAATTGCATCTATTTTTGCTAGTCTTGGACACGAAGTTGATGATGATGATCAAATAGAGCTGATCTCATCTTTGAATAAGATTATTGGCAAGAATAAAAAGGTAAAAATCTTAGAAGGATCATTTCTTGAAGTGACAGAGAAACTAAAAAGCATAATAACCAATCAAATAAATGAGGCAGACCCACAAAGTAAAGCAAAAGAAGTTGTGAAAGCATTTGATACTGAATTCACAAACTTATCAGACATGGCCACAGTTAAAGCACAAGTAACTTATGAAGCTAAGATATTCCAAGATATATGCCAGAATATCAGAAATGATATAGACAATCTGGATATTTGCATTAAGGAACTAAGAAGGAGTTTAGATAGAGGAAAAGCTTTGTACATTTAGTGTACAAAATCAAAAAATCATATATCAGAGATAATAGAGAAGATTAAGATGAAAGAGGCAGAGATACAAACATCAGTAAACCTTTTGTCAAGCCCAACTGTGAAGATCTCAAACACTGAGAAAAACATAAGCAAACTCTATGATGATATAAGAATTTTGAATGATGAAAAGGACAAGAAATTGAGGAGATTTGCTCTATTAAGAGAGCATGTATCAATTAAATTAAGTATTATTGAGAATCAGTTGGAGGAATGTCTTTCTTCTAAGACATCTTATGGAAAATTTCACTATGCAAACCTTCAGGCATGTGAAATTGCATCTTATGGTCTATGTGCACTCCTAAGTGTTTTAGATGTTGTAAAGAAATCATGGGATAAGGAGTTAGTAAGCATGAAGATAAATTTTGTAGATTGTGTTGCAAGCCTGCCGACTTTGCAATTTTGAGATCCTAAGGTAAACCATTTTTTTGACAAGTTTTTGACACCCTTTTTTTGTCATTGTTGTCAAAGGGGGGCTAGTAGCAAAAAAATGTATAGACAGTATAGTATGATGCATACTCCTAGGGGGAGTATAGATATTCAGAGATATAAGTATGTTGGAGTTTTTTTTTATATATGGCCACAATTTTGAAATTTTGTGAGACTTGGCCAATTTTTATATGTTGCCAACAATGACAAAGGGGGAAATTGTTGGCAATTTGGCTAAGTAGGATATCAAGTTTTTGTCATTATGGTAACATATAATCACTGTGATGATCACACTATAGTAGCAAGCAATTTTGTAAGAGCACAAGTAAAAAATTGTCTAAGTACAACAATATTTTCTAGTCTAATCAGAGACAGTTTTGGCTAGCGATGTCCACAAAAGCAGGTTCAGTGCATGCGCACTTGAACATGGATAATTATATGTATATTAAAGACACATGTGAAAGTACAAGTATGTACGACATGTACAAAAGGATATATTATAGAATAATAGAGATAGAGTTGAAGCCGACCTGAACAAAGAAAGAAGACAGAATAAAAATGATAGTTAAGGGATTATTTTATTTATCAAAATAATGACTTAACCATACAAGGGACGACATCCTAGATGTTAACCCTTAGGTAGCATGAATTAGTTTTTGTATTTAGGAAAGAGTTTATGCTTAGTAAAGCCGACTGTAAGTTATTATTCTTAATAACTTGTATATATGTAAGAAGCATGCAATGTGAAGGAAAGTAGATGTAATAAGATATTGTAATATTATGATGCGAAGTTGTATATTGCAAAAGAAAAGAAAGTAGACTCTATATATGAAAGTGAAGAGCCTAGAAGGCTAAATCAGAATAGGAAAGTTATTTGACAATAATGAAAGGTTATATACTTTACCTTTGTATTCAAATATCATTGTATTTTACATGTTTCGATAGTGAGCTCATCTTGTAAACATCCTATTTTTTAATACCAATTCCTAGCAGGGTTGAGGCTTCTAACAAGGCCTAGAGTCCTTTAATCAGGACATAGATACTATATGCATGTAATAGACTCCTGACAAGGTCAACATCCTTAACCAAATACTTTTGATTAGTGGATCAGTTGTGGGTATCATCCCCACCGAGGTTTTCCCTTGGCCAGGGTTTCCTCAAGAATAAAACATGGTGTTATGAGTTCATTTGCTTCATTGCTATGCTTGTTATTTAGTTTACTTTATTTTACAAGCTTCAAATTAATTTGTTATATCCATAATTGGGCAAAAGTAAAATTTTGTAGAATATTGATTCACCCCCCCTCTCAGTATTCCCTATTTCTAACATATATACCTTCAGAAACATATTTGGAAGATGCTTCAATATCGTTATAGTTTCTTGAAATGTTGAGAAGAATCAAGAATTCCTTTCACAAATTCCTAGATCTATAAATACTCCTCAAATATCCAATGTTGTTATGCTTGATGTTACTTTCCTTGAGAAGGGATAAATTCACATTGATATGCATGTAGTTGTAAGAAGGATATTCTTGCATGATTGAGGTATCCTCTACTTGGCCTTCAATGAGGGAGAGAAACTTTCTACAATGGAGAAGATTGCCTTGAAAAGATGCCTTGGATGCTTGAAATTTTCCTTTAGGATGCTTGAGACCATGTGTGTATGTTATTGTGAATACTTGGTTTCCTTATTATGAATGCTTGGATCTCAAAATCAGGACATGTAGATTTTGTATACACCTCTTACAAGCATTTTTGGAGCTCAAAACTCAAAGAGGGCCAATGGGAATTTGGATTTCTTGCTCGACCATTGAGATCCACCCCCAATTTAAATTTTGAGGATAATAAGCTGGACCAATTCAGAAGTGGAAACTTGGTCACACCAAAAAGCCTCAAAATTTGGTCCAAATGTCCCGATTGGAGCATGGATTCCAGAATGATAAGTGTAATTAGGGCTATATCAAGCATAATAAACATGAAAGCCTGAGGACACTAAAATAGGACCTAATTGAGTATCTATTTGTAGGTTAGTACAATTTAGGATGGTACAAGAACATGGAAGATATTTTAGTTATATTATTATGGATGAGTCAAACAAATATGCATGTTACTTTACCTCTCATCTTGAATTCGATGCACATCAAGAGGTAGAATTCATTTTCTAAAGAGTTATTGGACTACTTGGATTGCCTAAAAAATATGAACAATGATATGCACAAAATAATTTATAGTTTCTCTTGGTAGGGATTATCTCAACTAATAATCAGTGAACTCATCCACAACACAATTTATCAAGTACCAACTGATGAGAAAATTTATTGTCTCTATTTTGTTATAATCTTTATGCTCTGTTGAAACATTTCCAATACATTCATGAACCTATAACTATGTGAATTTGTGATAAGTACAGTTAGAACCATAAAGATTATGGGTAGTTAGATATGACATGTTTTGTTGAACATCATATATAAATTGTAGTACTTCATATAGCTACTTTAATTTATGTTCTAATATTTGGGTAAGAATTTAAATGTTGACTTGTATACATACCAAATGCTACTAACTTGCCAGGAAACAAGGAGCAGTTAGGAGTGGATCAACCACATTAAAGAAGAGGAGTTGGAGTTCCAGCCATGACGGAGAAAGTCAACACAATACCAAGGATCATGTCGCTACTGAAAAGGAGCCATAATTCTAGAGAATATAGGAAACAACTTTGCTATATTTCCTTAGTGCTCATTATTTTGTTATCCACACTTTAGTGTAATTTGTCGTGGTTGTTATATTTCCTTCTTCTACGGCAAGACTTAGTCAAACTTTACTTTGATGCTTTCAATAACTGTCAACCCTCTATATAAAGGGATTTGATTGGTTTAACTATGTAATGAGAAAATATATTCAAATGTGTGTTTAGAATAACAGAGTTACTCTTTTCTGTTCTTCATGTATTGTTCCATTACTATGTAATCAGTTTATGAGAATATAATGAAAGAGTGATTTTGAAGTATCTTCTGTGTTAGTAGTTAGTAGAAGCCAACCAAGGGGGCCCACTTGGGAGGTGGAGTATATTAGGATAGAGTAGTTTCTTTCTACATTTTTCGTGTTTTCAAGTAGAAGTTACTATTTTACTCCTGCAACATTACTACTATGAATGTTCATGCAGCACTTGCAAAGATAAACATAGTGAACGCTTTGAGTTGTTAAATAGGATTAGGATAAGTTTACAAGCTTTTAGCATTAATTTCATTGAGTAGTTAAGTGTGCTTACTTTCCTGCATCAATAGCATAGGTTTCTTTCATGAATTTTAATTTTCTGTAGCATAGGTAGAATGACTCTTTGAGGAACTTGGTGCACAAACTGTGTTATCCCATTTCAAGTCTACATCCCTGGGTTGACAATCTAAATGCATTTCATGATGGGAAATTAATCCTTAGTATGAATACATTATTCCTAAGAGAGACAATGACATGATTATCATTACCTATTGTGAGACTGTTCATTTTTGGCATCGTTGCTGGTGATGGTGTCAAACTAAGAACCTTAACGAGTTAATTATTTTTAAGATTAGTTTCTTGTTCTTAGTCAATAGTTAGTAGTTGTGAGCTTGCTTCACAAGTTCATTAACTCACTTGCATGCATCGAAGAAGGCGAGATGTTCATGGCATATTTCTCCCAAAAGAACCTGTTAAATTGAAAGAAGAATTTGAAGAACTTGAGTTACCATTTCTTAACACAAGTCCTGAGTTTGCTGCATCATCTTCAATAGAAGGAGATCCTCTTGATCCATTTGAACTTTTCCCTTTTGTAGAGATATTAGCCAGTTTCCTCAATAATTCCAATCTAGGACCACATGTTGACCAAAGTCTTTTGGTTAATAATACTTTCCATCCACAGTTTCATTATCCAACACCTCCATTAATGGAAGCTCCTACCTTTACATCAGTTTCATTATCTAACACCTCCAATAATGGCAGCTCCAAGTCTTATCAACAATCCTAATCTCAAGAACATACCTGCTTCGGCCCTTCCAAAGTTCTATGGCCTTATTACAGAGGACCCTGACACGTTGTTTTTTGAGTTTGACATTTTGTGTCAAATTTTTTACTATAACACTGATAGTCATAAGCTTAAGCTATTTCTAGCAACATTAAAGGAGTCATCTCTTAGATTGTTCATGGGCTTAGGAGCGAATGCAGTAATTGATTGGGCTGGAATGATAGATTTATTTCTATAGAAATATAAGGAATACTGCAAAGGAGGTGATTTAAAAGGAGATGACATCTTCTGAATGTCACAGAAGGAAGATGAGACCCTGGAGGACTACATATCATGCTTCTTATACAATCTACAAAAGAATCCTCAACATGCACTACAGGAGGATTCACAAAAGTTAATATTTTTAAGAGGAGTGAATGATAACTGCCTGGAAGCATTGGACCTTATGGCTGGAGGAGATATATCTCAGTCTTCTTGGGATGATCTCAAGAAGATTTGTTTGAATTATTCCAGAGTAGTAGTAAAGAAGGGTAGAGGATTCCATCTGACACTTGCAAAAGGAAGTGGCTCCGCCATTTCCAAGATGGAAATCTCAAACCTGCTATCAGACTTCAAGCAAGTGCTACACACTTGGACACGATGACTACCAAGAAGTAGCATGTAGATGTGGAGGCACTACTCATTGTATATTGTCCCCATTTCCATAAGAAAAAGGATTGTCATTGCAAGCTGGTCACGAACCTGGAGAATCAACACCTTCCAATTGAGTACTTAAAGATAGAAGGAGAGGATGAGCAAGTGTTCTTTGTTGCTCAACCTCGACTATGGACCACGAGACAAGGTATGCCTCAAGACCCACTACAAATTTCAAATCCTTATAATAGTTAGTGAAAAAATAGGAATGTCCAAAGCCCTCCTCAATATACACAACCTACTTGGAATAGCGCATGGCCCAATAATCAATAGAATCAGTAGTTTAATCCACAACAACCCCAATGGCCACAACCTCCAAACCAATGGCAATTACCACAAGGAAATTGGCATCCCACTAACCAGTGGAGAGGACCTCAACAATGGCCTAAGATGAATCTTGGATATCCACCTTTGCCACCTCTAGTGAATCCACCTGCAATTATGCCACCACCTACAAATACAGGTCTTCAAAAGAAGACAAAGTTACTTGCTCAGCCACAACTGAATCCAAATAGTCAACAACAACAGTAGAAAATATATGCTATTGATGCTCAAAAGTACCCTACTTATGCACTCAACATAGCTGATATACACCTAAGATCATGTACTACCTTTCCTGCACCTAAACCCCCTCTTATTACGGAAGTGCCAGACCTTCTTGCAGCATCAGTACCACTTCCAGAGAATGCTTTGCCAAATATTGTTCCCCAAGCAAATGTTTCCAATCTAGCTAATGTTCAAACATCAGTAAAACCTCCTTTTCCTCAGAGACTTAGCCTGGACAAACCTATACCAAAAGAAGACCAACCATTTGATATCCTTGACCAACTAAAAAGCATGCATGTCAAGATTCCTCTATTTCAAGCCATTAAAGATGTTCCTATCTATGGAAAAGAAATCAAGGAAGCTTGTCTCAAAAAGCCTAGATGAAAGAAAATGAATCTCAAAATAGTTCATGTTATAGGACAGCTAGCTGATATTATGTTGGGAAAACTTGTAATTCCAAAATATTCTGATCCAGGGAGCCCGATTGTTAAAATCATCATTAATGGTCAGTTTGTCAAAAATACTTTAATAGACTTAGGTGTTACCATTAATGTAATGACTAAGGATACTTTGAATAAACTAAGCATAGAAGGATTGTGAGATACTCCAACAATCTTGCAACTGGCAGATAGTTCTACTGTCACCCCTGATGGGATGATAGCAAACATAATAGTTTCCCTAGATTCCTGGGAATATCCTACTAATTTCATGATTCTATCACCAAAGGTCAATCTTACTAGTTACCCTATAATTCTAGGATGTCCATGGTTAGAAATAGCTGATGCAAACATTAGTTGTATATCAGGGAACATGAAAATTTCAGATGGGCAAGCAACTAAGAAACTAGCATTATATCCTCTAGCTCAACCCCAGCCAGATTTAAGCACCCCTATATGGCCAACTTTAGGAGATGGGGAAGAAGAGTTGAACTCTGTGGTTCAGCTTATGATGTTACATAGGTAGTCCTTTATAAAGTTGCAAGAGGAAGATGTAGTAATTCAAAGCATTCTTAATAATGATTGTGTTGTGATCAAAGACATATCTAAGAGCTCTGTGTTGGAGTTAACTACATATGAGGACCATGTTGAGGACTGTGTTTTGCCTTCAGAACCCAATATTATCCATCAGTTACTACCTTGTGAGGTAGTCACGAGTCCTATCTCTGAAGTATCCATGCTTGACCTTACTACTACTGTTGAGCTTTCCAAGGGTCATAACCTCCATGTAAATAACAAGCTTCCCTCACATCAGTTGGAGCAATTAACTAAACTCCTACAAACACATGAAAAATCCTTTGCATGGGGCTATGGGGATATGAAGGGACTGTTAGGATTAACAAGGCATAAATAACAATTATGTGCAAATATAACTAATATCAAAAAATAATAAACCACACAGAATAGAACACAAGACACACAGATTTAACGTGGTTCACCCAATCCCTGGGCTACGTCCACCAACAGCGAGTCCAATATTATTATTATCTAGTGATTACAACTTGATTACAATCCGTAATCCCTTACAGCCCAATCCTGCCGCAAGTACTAAAATCATACATAATGAAAATCCCTAACCCTAAGCCATATTATACAATATTTTCCCGCTTTAGGGTTAGAATGAGTTATAAGTAGTCAGCCCAAATAATCAAAAAAGTAGGCGGCCTCAAAAAAAAATTCCTCGGGGGCTGCGCCCCCGAACCCCTGCTCTTGGGGGCTGCCGCCCCCAAACCCCCGCTCGGGGCCCAGCCCGGCCTCGAACCCCAGCGAGGTCGGGAGGAAAAGTGTACAGTACTTTCCTGGATAGTACTTTCCTGATTAGTCACCACAAGCTAATAGGGACTAGGCCCCACACTCTGTACTCATAGGATTTATATCAATAAAGGAAGTCTACCTCTCCGCCAGTCTCAGAGGAGGATTAACCCAACATTAAGAGAGATAGTCAAAATAGAGTTACAAAAGTTGTTAGATGCTAACTTTATATATCCTATATCTGATAGTAAATGGGTATCACCCTTAGTCATAGTGCCTAAAAAGGGGGGTAAATGGAGAATCTGTGTAGATTACAGGGAATTAAATAGAGCCACAAAGAAAGATCATTTCCCCTTACCTTTCATTGATCAACTACTTGATACTTTAGTCGGTAAAAAGTATATTTCCTTTCTTGATGAATATAGTGGATACAATCATATTAGTATTGATCCAGAGGACCAGAAAAAGACTACATTCACATGTCCTTGGGGGACTTATGCATATTATGTCCTACCATTTGGGTTGTGTAATGCTCTAACAACATTCCAGAGAGTTGTAATTAGTATTTTTGCTAACATTTCACATGATTGCATGGAGATATACATGGATGATTTTACAACATTTGGGGTCACTTTTGAAGAAGCTTTGCAGAATCTAGAAAAGGTATTGATTAGGTGCAAGGAACACAATCTCTCTCTCAACAGTGAGAAATGTTTTATGCTGATGCAAGAAGGCGTTGTACTTGGACATTTCATTTCAGCTTCAGGAATCCAAGTAGACCCAGCCAAAATTGAGGTAATTCTCACATTACCCACACTTACTAAGCAAAAAGATGTAAGATCTTTCTTAGCACATGCTGGCTACTATAGGTGTTTTATTCATAATTTCAGTCAAATAGCTAGTTCTCTATACACATTGCTTACCAAAGAGGCTGAGTTTATATGGACATCAGCTTGTGATGAATCCTTCCTATAGCTCAAGTCACTTCTAACAACTACACCAGTCCTTAAAGGACCTAATTGGTCTCTCCCATTTCACATACATACAAATGCTTCAGACTATGCAATAGGTGTTGTGTTAGGACAAAATTCTAGTAACCTTGAGAACACCATTTACTATATCAGTAAGAGCCTACATGGACCATAATTAAATTACACAGTAACTGAAAAAGAATTACTGACTGTAGTTTATGCCTTAAACAAATTCTGCCATTATGTAACAGGTTACCCCATCTTTGTTCACACTGACCATGCAACAATCTACAAATATCTAATGAACAAACCTGCCATCACAGGCAGGTTAGCAAGATGGCTTCTTCTTTTGTAGGAATTTGATATAACCATTATTGACAAGCCAGGGAAGGCAAATGTAGTGGCTGACTATTTATCCAAAATTCAAAATGCTGATACAGACACTACTTTGGTTGATGATACATTCCCTGATGAACACCTGTTTCATATTGTTGTCAAAAAGCCATGGTATGCTGACATAGCTAATTACCTTGTAGATAGTAAAATTCCCCCACATTTATCTCCAAAGGACAGATGAATGCTTGTTGAGAAAAGTTTCCAATTCTCCTGGATTGACAACACCTTATTTTATACCGGTCTAGACCAAATCATGAGAAGGTGTGTGTGAGAGGATGAGACATATGATATATACCACCCTTGTCATGATGAGCCATGTGGAGGCCACTTTGCAGCCAAGAGGACATCTCTAAAGATCCTAACAAAAAGTTACTACTGGCCAACACTTCACAAGGATGCAGCCAATTATACAAGAAAATGTGACAAATTCCAGAGGATGGGTCGTCTGACCAAATCAGATGAAATGGGGCATGGAATTCATTAGTCCAATAGATCCTCCTTCAAATGGGAAATCCTACATACTGGTATGCACATATTATCTGACCAAATGGGTGGAAGTAAAAGCCATGCATTATGCACGAGATCAAAAGGTAGCAAAGTTTTTGTATGAAGATATCTTCACTCGTTATGGAGTGCCAAGAGAACTTGTAACTGACCAGGGAGCACAGTTTACATAGAATCTGATCAATAAACTAATGAAGGAGTACAATATCAGGCATCAGAAGTCTATCCCTTACCATCCATAGGAAAATGGATAGGCAAAGGTCACAAATAGAGAAATTATGGTCATCTTAACAAAAATAGTTCAATTGCACCAACGAGATTGGAGTAGTCGACTCACATAAGCAGTCTGGGCCTACCACACAACCTGGAAGACAACCACAAGATTCACCCTATTTGAATTAGTATATAGGAAGGTGGCAATGTTACCAATTGAATTCAAGCACAAGACATTGCGTACAACACTGGAATTAAACATCAATCTTCCCGCAACACAAACAAAACACATTCTACACCTCAATTCCTTAGATGAAATGCGTAAATACACATTGGAGCGTACAGAGCTGGTATAAAAACAATGAAAGAGGTGGCATGATTCCCATATTAAGAGAAAACAATTTCATGTGGGTGATTGGGCATTATTGTATGATTCCAGATTTAAAGAAATTCTAGGAAAGTTACAGACCAGATGGCTCGGCCCTTATGTAATTGAATACATATTTGACAACAGAGCAGTCTGATTGACCACAATAGATCCAGTGCAATTTAAACTAGTCATCAACAGACATCAGCTATGCTTGTACCAACAGCCCCAAATAAAGGAGGACTTCCTGCAGCAGTTCCGCAATCAAAATTCAACAGCGCAACAGGTAACACTTCCTACAGTAGAAGGTGAAAATCTTCTTCCTGCAGCTTGAAAATAACATGCCTTCAAAGACTGACCATAATAAAACTTCATTTCATATGAAGTACATTTCTCCATTCATTTTTCTTTATTCTTCTTTCCAACCCATTCCATTTCTCTCTCTTCCATTCACCATCCATGTCATCCACTTTTTCTATTTACAATGTTTTCAATAAGAGCCACGTCAGCTGACACATGCAGCTGCTAGCATCATTTCACTCTCACCACCTTTTCTTCGTGCGTACGGTAATCAACTTCCATGTACAAATTTTTTAATCTTTACTCACTTTTAGAGTATAGATCTCGATAATTATATATAATACTACAATAAATATATAAGTAAAGCGTTACGCCAGTTCCCCATCCCATGCCAAATGTGCCAAGTGAGGACATTTGTAATTGTTTCGTAGGGGGTAGGGGAAGTGTATTAAGTTCCAATGTCATTACTAAGCTATCCTTGTCACTTCCTTGTCATTTCAAAACTGTACTTAGGTCTTATTTCATTAAGTTCTTTTATTCTCATACATTTGTCGTACTACAAATCTTGACTTTCTGAAGTTGATGTGCCTTGAAAAAAATTATAATTAAATTGTGTGGCAACTCGTAGTTAAAGTTATAATGTCCTTTGTTAAAATGACATTATTATTATTTCATGCTACACATAACAGAGGAATTAAGAGATAAAAGTTAGTGTTTTCAAGAAGAGCATTTGAATTTCAAGAAGAAAATAAGGTATTTTTAGGAATTTGTAGAACAAGAGAGATTGAAAGATTAACAGATGAATTGGTAAGCAGAAATTTGGAGGTCGGATATTGAAAACAAATGGGTAGACAACTGTAGAGATGAGAGCCAGTGCATCATGGTCTTTTACTTGCAGACGTTGAAGCAGTCATGAGATTTAATGCATATGGTTGGTTGGGTTATTTTCTTTAATTATCAGATTTTAATGAGGAAGTGGCAGCTGAATTTATGAATACTTTTGAGGAAGGGAAGGAGATTGTATGAGATTTAATGGTTATCGTGATAGAATAAAGAACAACAGAGGTCAGTGGGTTACCATCAATTGGGGAACATTATCCCAATGAACATGATGCTAGGTCATCTCAAGACCATTTCTCCCTTCCAAGTGATCCTCCTCTAGAGATTACCAAGCAAGGGTGCAAAAGAATGTCTCTTCCTCCACCATTCAATGAGATGGAAACCTATATTATCAAGTACCTAACATGTGAGGGAAGATTTTCAAATTTGCATGCTCATCATTTTAAGCTACTTAGCTGTATAAGGCATAATCTCCCAATAAATGTCCCTAATTTCTTGTACAATATGCTAAGTATTAGTGCTGAGGAGACTCAAAAGGGGAATGGAAATTATGTTACCCACTATGCCCTAATAAAACTGCTAGTCAAAAAATCCCTTAGGGATGTCTCTCCCTTGGCATGGTCAGAATTGGTTTAGCATAAAACACTGCAACCCCAGGTTAACCCTATTGAGCAATCCCTAGGAAATGATGTAGAATCTTTTGAGCCTGCTTTAGAAACAACTACATAAGAAAAAGAGCTAGAATTAATTCAAGAAAATATACCTTCGTCCATTTTGGAAAGTAATGTTCCTACTTCTTCCACAAGGGAAGGAAAATAGAAATTGGAGAAGAAACCCTTAACCTTGAAAGTGAAGTTCAAAACCTTCTGGTTCCAAGGAATAAAAGAAAAAGGTCAAATCTTGCAGCGTCTGTTCTTGCAAAATCTACTTCTGTAGCAAAAAGGCCAAAAAGAACCCTAAAAAAGAAAACTATTAAGGTTGTGAAAACAATAGTGTATAGAAGCCTTCAGATGCAAGGACAAGTGTCTCCAATTTCCCCATAAAACCCAAATGTTCCATTAGCGAAACCTACCACAAAGCCTTATGTGGAGTATATTTCTGACAATTCCCCAAAGTGAATAGAAGTTCCTTCATCTTCCAAAAATATGTAAGAATCCCAAAATATGCAAGAACCTTGTGGTAACATATCGCATGATGATCTGGGTGCAGTTGAGAAAAACCCTATTGTGGCACAAGAAAGCATTGCTAAGGATGTTCAGATGACTCCTCCACCATACCCTATTTATTCCCATATGTCTATTGTGCCTTACAAATCGACATGGTTTACTGAGTATTTTCAACAAGTTTCTAAGGAAAAGAGAAAATAGAACACCTAGCTACAAGAGTTTGGCTCTCCAACCATACAATCTATTCTCTTTAGTTTATACAATCAGTTTATTTTCTAGAAAACTTGGTGGAAACAAAAGAGAAACATAATGCAAAAAGAGATAGATGAAAAGAAAGAGGAGATTGAAGTTCTTAAGGAACATGTAAAGAAACAGAAGCAACAAATGAATCAAGCTCTCAAATTAGCTGATCAGGTTATAGCCTGTAGACCACCTCCCAGAGTGTATGCCATCTATTTGAAAGAACAATTCCTCTTATTTCAGCTCGTGATGACTATGAAGGGTATAGATTGTGAATTTAAATCAGCTCAAGAATTCTATGGATTATACCAGACCCTTCCTTCGTGGCAACAAAACTTACTCTGTGAGCTCTATCTGCATAACTTTGTCATTCCTCATGAAACTGAATGGAACCCTTTGCTTTACATAGGTGATATCTATTTGAGAGCCCTGATGTCATGGATGCACAATGAGGGAAATTATGATAGGCACTTGAATAACTATAGAGACTTGGAAAATTCTGAACCATTACCCTTAAGGGCCGAGTCGAGAAAACCTGATGTCCTCCTACGAGATTGGCTTAACCTAACTTATGGAAGGTCGAAACCTGAAATAAGAGAAAAGGTCTTTGCACTGAGAGACAAAGTTTATAGGGAGTATCAGGGGTTGCCCTATTTTTCATTTTAGAGAGCTCTTGCATGGGTAAGGAGTCGATGGAATAGGTAACCAGAGGCCTTCAAGAAAATAGAGCCACATAGCCCAATCAATTTTGAAGCAGCTGCAAACAAAGCAACTAGGTATATGCACTTGGGGTGTCAGACTAGAAGAGAATTGTGGATTACCCTATCTTTCCAACCACCAACCCTCTTATGGCTGCTATATGATATCAATGCCGCCAGATTAGACCATATGCAGGAGGAACATCATGCAGATTATTGGGAGAGGACACGAGGATTCTACTATACTTTTAAGAGTGGGAAAAATGGAAAGACAAGTTTTGGTGATTTCAAATCTATAGACAAAAAATGTAATGCTTGAGGACAAGCATTATGTTTGTTAGGGGGCAGACCAACAATGGGTCTAACAAAAAGGGTGACTCAAAGGGTAGTGAGAAAACCTTGATAATGCATCTTTTAAAGCATAAATCCACATGGAT
The DNA here is from genome assembly GCA_027943335.1 of Chamaecyparis obtusa. NCBI lineage: Eukaryota > Viridiplantae > Streptophyta > Pinopsida > Cupressales > Cupressaceae > Chamaecyparis > Chamaecyparis obtusa. The sequence continues at coordinate 1,839,964 of BSBK01002447.1, read as the reverse complement.
TAAATGGTTGTACCTGGGAGAGTATTTTTGAAAATTTACCTAACATATAATCCTTGGAATATTTTCATGCTTAGTAAGAGGTGATTATGATGCCCCATGTTAGGTTCATTTAGTGTTCATAGATAATGGATTTTTGCTCATAATGAGAATGAATGTCATCGTGATCATAGTGATGAAAAAATTGAGATATGGAGTCATCACAAAATAGTTGGTTCATGGATATAATCCACCTACAAATGATGTGGTTTGGGACAAAGAAATAATTCCATTAAATTTGTATTTTCCTTATTTGAAGGTAACCAATTACAAGTAGGATAGACTTGTCATGTCAAGTTCTTATAATAACTTGTATTATCAACCAAATTGCATGTTTCCTATTTCCAAAATCCCCCTTCATCCAATTTGTGTGCATATTCTTCATCTTCCTCATTTGTGTGTTGGCTTAAGGTCTATGAGGCTTCCAATTTTGGGACTATGTCTAATTTTCTAAATCTATGTAAGTCATCAAAGTTGCAAAGTTTTCTTTCTTGACATTTTCCTTTCCTCCATTTCCACTAATTTATTGGACTTTTCCATACTTTCATGCCTCTCATTCATCATTAACTCACATTCCTTATCTCATTGGGACATAAGAGTTATCCATATGGTGATACCTCTCTACTAAACTCCACTCCCTCCCAAGCCTTTGTCAAAGATTCATACTTCCTCTCACCAACATGACTCCATTTCAAACCCCAATCATTAGCATACATAATGAGTCACGAAGTACCCCAAACATCCAAACTTTGAAATTTCCACCACTTTTATGATTCACCTCACTAGGATGTCCTTGCATGACCAAACCATCATTGATGCTTAATTGTATGATGCACCATCCATAAGATGTTATGATCATTTTAATAATCATTTGATAATGGGGATGTGAATCCACATGGACTTCTATTGGTTCAAATATGGGAGAAGACCTAGGATACCATTATTGTTGTTGATATGGTTTCAATCCCTACAAGAGGTCTCCCCATTACTTTAGAGGATAATTGTAGATCATGGGGAATGTTTCACCTACCTCTCAAGGACATTTAAACACACATGACACGGTTTCAAGTATGATTGAAGGATATCTATAATTATTTAGTATACACTCTCTTAATCACATGTACATGTCATTGGATCTTGTTATAGGTTTTGAATTTATTTTAGTGTATTAAGGATTTAGTGTCAAAATGAAAAATTATCATAAACAAATTTAAAAATCCCCACTAAAAAACATATCCAAGCAATTGTGTTTAAATTTCCAAATTTGTTGGAGGTAAGTGCATGAAAACCCTGGAAATCTCATGTCTTAAAGGATTAAAACCCTCTTTGTTGAAGGAGCAATGTCACCTAGAGGTTGTACTTGAGCTTGTACGATAGTAGATATTAGTGAAAAGGAGTCTTCATGAAAACAAAGTTGTCATGGGTTTTATTATTTTATTTCCAAATTGTAGTTACAATTGTATAGTCATTATTTTCATTATAGGTGTATGTTGTTGTCAATGCAATAATTGTATTTATAATGTATTACAATCTCTTCAATGCAATAAATACCCCACAACCTATTTAGCATATTCATAGGCTTTATTTGTAACTTTTGTAGTTCATTTCAATGCATAAATCATGTTTTGTAACATGGGTTTGTGATAGATTTGACTAAATTTTATAAATTAAGAATATTTTTATTGGCTTATCAATATTGGTGTGTAAATTATTAGAAATCTAAGGTTTGGAAAAACTGTAAATAAATTAAGGTATCAAAACAACTTCCTACATTAACCTTGTGATAGGGTTGTTGTAATCCTCGAAATTTAATTTATCAATACATGGTAGTGTGTATGGTTGTTTGCAAAAGAGAATTGAGAAAATTTGGTTGATAGTCTATTCTACAACAAACTTGCATGCAATAAATCCTACTCTATAGCACACTTACATTAAAGGAAATACTAATCTACTTCACACTTTCATGAATTTAAAATTCTAAACTAGCTCACACTTTCTAGAAATAAAATGCTTTCTTGAATTAAATTTTAACCTAGAAAAGCTAGAAGTACATTGTTGGAAATCAAACTAGAATCTATCATATTTCCTCAGGCTAAAACAAGCCTTTCTAATCCCCCCTCTTTTCTCAAATGATTACAAAGTATTTATAGAATACATATTCTATATTTACCCAACCAATCTCTTAAGAATTTAGATCCAAGATCCTATTTTTAAGGGGCCTCTTACAATACTTTTAGTAAAGTAAACTTCTTGTCCTCCATCTTGCCACCTTAATTTTAGTCAACTTCGGTCATTTGCTACCCTTTCCTTGTTGATAAATATACCAAATGCTCAAAAGGGTTGCTTGATCTTCAAGTCTATTTTTTAGATCATTTTGAATTTCTGAATTTCATTAAGAAAAGATATTGTTGTTTTATTGAGACTGGGTTTTTAACAGAAACTGTTGTCATTTATTACACCACTTCTATCTCAATCATATTCAATCATGAACTGCTCCTTCCCTATTGATAATAACGCCAAATTCTCAAAAGGTTTGCTAGATCTTCAAGTCTAGTTTCTAGAACATTTTGAAGTTTTTAATCTCATTACAGAATGAGGGAGATGTAACCATTTTACTAGGATTGCATCTTTGACTAATTTTGGGTGCTTGATTTTAGGAAATCTCCAAGTTCTCAACATAAATGTAGTAATTTCTCATCAATCCATTCAACCAAATCATTACTATTGATCACAAATGTCATGCTACAATCATGCAATCACATTTATTTTCTTTGATAACTTGAGTTATATTTGTTGGAGATAGATAACACTATGTAATATGCAACTCCAACTTGCACAAAATAAATACTTTTCCCACTAGTTTAGGAATGGCTATTATTCCATGATAATGCATGAATGTTGGAATGTGCTAGTTATCTAAAGGATCCTTCTTTTTCTTTTAATGATGTCTTCAAAGCCTTTTGAAGTGTCTAGAGTTACCTACTATCGTTGTTTGAAGCTCTCCACAACAATTTCTTTTGAAACCCTCTTCTTGTCATTATTTGTTAACTCACTTTGCTGCATTGTAGTATCTTGCACACTCATGTCCAGGCATATTATAGGTTGTAATGCCCACCCTAGCATCTTCCTATGTTAGACTGACAGGACTATTGCGTTGACACTTTGGATTATATGTTTGGACTATGATCATTATTTAGTTAGAATTTTATGAGACATTTGAGCATATCTACACATTTGGTTACTATAGTTTGTCTGGAAATATTAAATGAGTTAGCATTTAATGATGATTGGTTAGAAATGAACTATTAGTAAAATGTTTTACATTGATTTATGCTATGATGTTTACATTATGATCTAAGCCTACTGACCCTATTATGATTTGATGTTTACTAGTTGATGTGAGTGTAGGATGAGGAGGAGTAGTTGTAGTTACTCCTATGAGAGGTCCACATGATGTCACACTCTCCCTCCTTGTTTGTCACTATCTTTATATATATATATATATATATATATATATATATATATATATATATATATATATATATATATATATATATATATATATATATATATATATATATATATATATATATATATATATATATATATATATATATATATATATATATATATATATATATATATATGTATATGCATGTTGGTTGGTGATGCATGTACTAGGCATTGTCTCCATCTGGCTACACAGGTCTGAGCGTGCCTTCAAAATCCTCAAATTATTGTTGTGTGGAAAATTAACCAAGCTACTCTCGACATATCCATGTTGATGTATATGCATGTTGGTTGGTGATGTTTGAGATAGGTTTCAACTTCATAGGAGTTAAGATGCAAATTTTAGATTTTGGGTTTTTTTTGAAAAATTTCAGACTTAGCCAAATTTCAAGCACATGAGAATTCCCTAGAATTTTGAAATAAGCTATGGAACGTTGCATTAATGCATGTGGAAAGTTTTATGTTGTATCTTATGAATGTCTATACATGGTTTTCTTGGCATTTTAAGATTTTATTCATACTTGGCTTATGATAGAGTCCATAATATGAGGCTAGGACTCGTTCGGGTGGCTTGAGTGCATCAGAGGGCTCCCTAGACCTGCGAGGTGGATCTTTTGAAAGTACTTAATGTTTTCATGGCTTGAGTGTGTGTGGGTAGGGGAATAGGTACCCTAGGTGAGTGGCTCACCGTAGGTGTTGGAACCCTAAAGTGGTTACCAGATGATCCTATGGGTGGGTTAGTAAAAAGTGATAACCTAATAATGAATCTGGAAAGGGGGGAAACAAAAGATAATGAAAAAAAACATATTAATGTCCACATAGTCCTATTGGAGTATCGGGACCATGGGTAACTGCCAGGGTGGATCCCTATTCATAAAGGGGGGACTGGGGTTACATGGTTGCCAGGGTGGATGCCAATACACAAGTTGTGTGATGACACTCACTTAGGTGGTATCCTAGAACCTTGACCTCTGTGTTATAGTATGATGATATTTTATGTTTTTTGAGTCTTAGATTTCTTCGTGTTTTTGAGCCTTAGATTGCCTTAGGTCTTGAGGGTACCTTGGTTCTATCTCCTAGCATGGGGGGTGGAACTTCACCAGTTTCACATGGTTGGGTGGCAAAAATCTTTCAAGGTCCTATTCGTGGTTTGTGACTTGGATGCATTCAATTTTATGCATTGATGCAGATCTTTCTATTTTGTATTATGTATTCTTGAAAAGAAAGATGGAAAGATATGTTGTAATGCCTTTGGGCCATTCATGTACTTGTTATTGTAATGAGATTTATTATAAAAAAAATGTAATTGAAAAGAAAAACAATGTAATTGGGAGGGATAGTTCTATGGTTTGTTTCAAGGGTGGTTATTTGAAAGATCAAAGTTGGAAATATATAATGTCATGTTGAATTATCTTTTCTATGTTGAAATGCAAGGAAATGTTTATTATGCTAAGGCTAAAATGTAATTTGTAAAGAATAGTTATTCAATGTGTAGGAAGGAGAAATGAAACTAGTATATAAAGTAAGGAATATAATTGCAAATGAAATGTTACTTTCTTAACCTATCTCTTAAGTTTTGGAATGTGAAAGTAAAGAAAAGAAAAGAAATTCAATTTGGATAAGTAATGTAAATATGTTAGTAAATGAATTCATTAAGGGAACCTTAAGGAATGTAAATGTGAAGTATTAATGATGTAATGTTAGAAAATATTTTAGTTGCAATTTTTGGTCATAAGACCTGATTCCTTATGGGTTCCCTGGCGGGGACATTACATAGGTAATTTGAATTACATTTATCTACTAAAAATAAATCAAATATCTACTTTACATTCTACCTTAAACAATTGAAGAACTCTCAATTATTACTCAAATCCACTTTAACATCACTAGATTGAGAATCAATATATGATTGTATTGGGTTAATGATGAGACAAATTTTAGATCTTTACAACTATTATAGAAACTTACAATAAAAGAACATAAATAACATGTGTACCAAAACACAATGATTTACACAGGGAAAACCCTTTAGGGAGAAAAACCCCACACTCTAAAATTTTTCCAATATATTTTTAAAAATCAATAAAAAATTATAATATAGTTGTGAAACAAGATTATTTAGGAGTATCACCAACCAGAGATATGGAGGTAACTAAATTAGATACAATACTGTTACACCCATCCTCCATCTCACATACCTAATATATATAGGAGATACAATACATGAAACTAGATCATATGATATTACAAAATCTTGGGATAAAAACCACTTATAAAGAAACACCCATCTTTTGTTTGATCAAATATACCCTATGTTGTGTCAAAACACACACCAAAATGTGTAACTTCCTTTTACAACTCATTTAAGTGTTCAACACATTTTTACATTTTCTATTTTGGGAGGCTCAATTTTTGGAGGCCAAAACTTTTGAATCGTGAGAAAGATCGTGACATGCTCTATCACCATTTAATTGACTATGTCACTTACAAACATTTTTAGGTCATTTTGAATCCTCTAAAGCCTTCAAAGTTGAATTCATAAAATTTATTTGGTAACTTTAAAAAAAAACTTTCATATCTTCAAAATTGGACATGATCTTGCAACAAATATTTATTAGCATGCTTATCTAGCTCATCCAAAGCTTTCAAGAAAATTTAGGGAAAATTTGTGCTTGGATGAAAATTTACTACAAATAGAAACCGTATGTAAATGCAAGGTTGAGACACATTTTCCTAACTATGTCCCACTTGCCGAACACCTTGCAAGAGAAAAGAGAGTATCTACACCATAGTTTAATCGCTAGGGGCCATGAGGCCCATAGACTCTAAAAACCATTTGAACTTCTTCATGCTCACAACCTTAATTAACAAATTTGCAACATTCATCAACTTCTATGCCTTAACTAGTTTCACCTTGCCATCCTCAACCATCTCTCTGATAAAATGATACAAAACATCAATGTGCTTGTTCTTAGCATGAAATGTCAGGTTCTTAGCAAGGCATACCACACTCTAATAGTCACAATAAATTATCATTGCTTCTTATTTTATTTTAATATTTGAACACAATATCTTAAGAGAAATGGATTCTTTACAAGCATTGGTAGCTTCCATAGACTCATCTTTAGTAGTAGAAAAAGCAACCAAATCCTATCGCTTACTCATCCAATTGATTGCTCCATCAAATAATGTAAACATATAAGCACTAGAGGATCTTCTTCTATTAATATCACCTGCCCAATTTGAAACCATGTAACCACAAGTATCAAGGTACATTTCATCTCCTAGCATATTACCATGATAACACAAATAATACTTTGATGTACCCTTCAAATATCTAAAAAATATTTTAACTATATCCCAATGAGCTCTACTAGGATTAGACATATATCTGGAAAGAAATCCCACTGATTGGGCAATGTGTGGTCTAGTATAAACCATAATATACATCAAAATTCCAGTTGCAATTTGGTAAGGTACTCTTCTCATGTCTCCCATCTTTTATGGAGATGTATGATACTTTGAAATAGACAACTTTGTTCTAATTCCAAAAGGAACACATAATGGTCTACAATCCTACATGTTGAAATCTGGCCTAGACATAGCTTTTTATTCACTCTATCTCTTCTAATTTCTATTCCAAGAATGTATTTAGTTGCACCAAGCAATTTAATTTCAAATCTAGCATCAAGTTGAGACTTTAGTTTGATAATCATACCTTTCCATTTACCAATGAATAACATATCATGAACATATAATACAATGCACAAGAAATGAAAACCATCAAATTTATAATAAATGCAATGATATAATTTAGAATTCTAAAGTCCCAAACTCAACACATATATATGAAGGTTTTTTCAATTTACAAACCAAATTACTTTTACATTTTACAATGTAGTTCTTTGATAGTGTTGTGTAAATGTTCTCCTCCAAATCACCATGAAGGAAAGTAGTTTTCACATCCATTTGTTGAACCTAGATAAATCATAAACAAAATAAATAGAAAGAAAAAATCTAATGGATGTCATTTTTGCAACAAGAGATAATATCTCACCATAATTAGGACCCTCAACCTGAGAGTAGCATTTCACAACCAACCTTCCCTTATACCTCTCAATGCTTCCATCTGAACCAATCTTTTTCTTTAACACCCATTTTCAACCAATAGGTTTTAATCCTTTAGGAAATGGTGCAAGATCTTATATATCATTCATTTAAAAAGTTGTTATTTCTTCATCCATAACAATTTTCTAAGATTCTACATCATTCATACCTAATGCCTCTTTTATATATCTACATTCATCCATGCTAGTATTCAAAGAAAAATTACATCTCCAATCATCAAGAGAATACCTTTTAGATGGTTGTTTATGCCTTGTAGACCTTTGAACAAGTTGAGTCAGAGGTTCTTTCTCCTCTTCTAAAACAATTAGAGCTAGATGAGCTCTTCTTGACTTCTTGTATATCTAGAGGTCTTGATTCAACTTTCTTATATGTAGAAGAAAATTGAATCACATTTTCCTTTTTAGTTTGTTCAGACAATAACGTAATAGAAGGAGGCATAATTTATCTAAAAATAACACTTCTAATATGCATTACCAACTATGCAACAATGTCCCAAAGCTTGTTTCCTTTCACAACATAATTTTATCCAATGAAGATATATTTTACAGCCTTGTTCTCCGATTTTGTATGCTTATGTATAACAACCAAGAATTCTAAGATGTATTAATGAAGGCTTATGACATGACCATGCTTTAATAAAAATTTTATCAATAAGAGTTGATGTAGGAGACCCAATAATGAGGTAGCAAGTAGTGACAAAACCTTTAGCCCAAAAAATTGTTCCAAACAAACACCATTCAACATATTCCTAGGTTTATCTATCAACGTCATGTTCATTCTTTCTACAACTTCATTCTATTATGGAGAATATAGATTTGTCTTTTTCCTATGAATGTCACAATCTTTACATAACCTATTGAATCATTAGAGAAAAATTTAATGCCATTATTAGTTATCAAACATTTTATTTGCCATCTAGTTTGCAATTCAACCATTGCTTTAAATTCTTTAAAATGATTGAAAACATCAAATTTACTCTTTAGAAAATATACCCATGTCATTTTGCTAAAGTCATCAATAAATAAAGTATAATATGTGGATTTTCCAATGGAAGAAACATCTATAGGAACAAACACATTAGAATGAATAAGATCCAACACACCACAAGATTTATGAGAACTTGAGTAAAATTGAATGTGGTTTTATTTTTTATAAATGCAATGCAAACATAAATCAAAATCAAGATAAGAATCATTCAAACCTTCAACAAGGTTTTAACTTCTTAAGGTACTTAAACCATTCTCGCTAATGTGGCTAAGTCTTTGGTGCCATAACATGGTTTTATCTAAAGGTAACTTTGATTCAGAAGAAAAAATACCCTAAGATACCCAAAATTCGTGACCATCTGCTAAAGGTCAAACCACCACCTTTTCTAATGGAGTATGCATACATTTAGTCTTCACAAAAGTATTATTACACTTAATAGTGCATGCATCTAGCTTATACAATGTGCCAATTCTGACACTTCTAGCAATCACCATAACACCTCTCACCATTTTGCATCCTGCATAAGAAAGGACTACCTACATACCCGAATCTATTAGTTTACTCATATCTAACAATTTTTTGTAGGTGAGGGAGATGTAACACACCATTAATGCTTCTAATTCTACCATTAGAAAAACTAATTCTAACTTTACCACGACCAATAATTTTTAAATGAGAATTATCACGTAAGTACACCTTACCTCCATAAAGTTCTTCATATTCAAAAAACCAATCTTTATTAGAGATCATATGAAAATATGCACCTGTGTTAATTAACCATTCATCATCACATGCATGAATGGCCAAAGCTCTAATGAACATGTCACCATCTTCCTTCTGAGACTAAAAATTAGAATCAAATTAATTTTTCTTCTTCTTCTTTTCTTCTTTGCACTCTTTACAAATGTGTCCAGGCTTATCACAAGTCCAACAAATAACTCTGGACTTTCTAGGAGATTTGGATCTCCCCCTAGATTTGGATTTATTATACTTCTCATTCTTCTTGCCTTTTTCCTTAGGTCTTCCATGAACAAATAGGTCTTCATTAACACTGATGGATACCATCCTCCTCATCTCTTTTGAAAGTAAAGAATCCACCACATTTTTAGTCTTCAAAATAACAAAAGTACCACTGATGGCCATTAGAAGAGAATCCCATGAATAAGGTAAATAACAAAGCAAGATCTGATATTTCCTCTCATCATCCATCTTGACACCAACTAATGCCAATTGAGCCACCAACATATTAAATGTTTCCAAACAATTTTTTAATGAGTCCACCCCCTCCATTCAAAAGGAATATAGTTTCTTCCTTAAGAAAATATTATTTACTAAAGATTTGACTTGATACATCTCACTAGGCTTCTTCCACAGATTCTTTGTAGAGGACTCTTCATGAAAATTATTAAAACATTATCTACAAGGCATAATCTGATTAAACCCTTAGCTTTACAATCTATAACAACACATTTAGCAGCCTCATTTTTATTTGTAGGTCTCATGAAATTTTCATCAACAACATCCCACAGATCCCGATCTACTAACAAATCCCTAATCTTCAGCTTCCACATTTCAAAATTATTTCCAAAAAGTTTCTCCACCTTCATTCTCCCTGAAGACATATCATCTGTAAATCCTTGGAACAAGATCACAAAGTATCTTCTACACAAGCTCCCACTCAAATCTAGATTGGTAAAAAAAAACTCAGTAACCCACAACTAAACCAAAGGTGACCAGTTTTTGATACCACTTGTAAGGAAATTAAGATAGCGAAACAACTTTCTACACTAACCATGAGGAGAGAGCAATATAAAAACTTACTCAAATATTTAAAAAAGTTACAAAAACTTAACAAAAATAAACATAAATAACATGCATACCACAACAAAGTGATTTACATGGGGAAAACCCTTTCGAGATAAAACCCCACACTCCAAAAGCTACCCAATATATTATTTAAAAATGAATAACATATTACAATATGCTTGTAGGGAAAGCTTATTTTAGGAGTATAACCAACCAGAGATTTAGAGGTGACTAAATAGCTATAAGACTCTTACACCTACCCTCCATCTCACACACCTAATATATAGAAGATGCGATACATGTATTTGTTAAACACTATTACAAAACCATAGGCTAAAAATCACTTATAATGCGATGCCCATCTTATCTCTAATCAACGATGCTCTATGATGTGTCAAAACATACACCAACACGTGTAACTCTCTTTTACAACTCATTTATGTGTTCAACACGTTTTTACATTTCCTATTTCAAGAGACCTTACTTCCAGAGGCCATAACTTTTGAATTGGGTGTTTGATTGACAAACTATTTGAAGTGTTATAAAGTTCACAACATTCTCTATCACCCTATAATTAGCTACACTGCTTTCAAACATTTTAAGGCCATTTAGAGCCTCTAAAACCTTGAAAATTGAATTCATAAAATTTCTTTGGCAACTTCAAATATGAAAACTCTAATCTCTTCAAAGACACCATCTTGCAATAAACATTTATTGGCATGCTTATCTAACCCATCTTAAGTTGCTAGAAAATTTTAGGGAAAATCTGTGCTCAGATGAATAATTACTATAAATAGTAACCATATGCAAATGCAAGGTCGAGACACATTTTCCTAACAAAGATAAGGTAGACATTTAAATCTAAAATCAATCTTTATTGGTGAGCCCTACTCATAGATTTAGGGTTGCTGGATTAGGGCAAAATAATAAAGTTGCAATTCAACATTAAGCTTAAAAGGTCGCCATGTAAACATCAATGAATTTCAAGATTTTGAAAATTATTTGCATTGATATTTTAGTTGAGACTTTAGAGAGTTATCAAAACATATCACTTAGAATATATGGTTACAGATGATTGAATAAATATTACCATCAATATTTGGCTTGGGATATTTCAAGATGAGCCCTTATGGAGGACAAGAGAATCGTTTGATTCTTTCTATTTTACCATAAAGGAATATTTCTTAGGTTCGGTCTTAGCTTGAAATCTCAAATTCATTATCCCATGAAGATAAACCAATGCTCTAATTCTTAGGCTCGGACTTAGCTTGAAATCTCAAATTCATTGTTCCATGAAGATAAAGTAATGTTCTAATTGATTGTGAGCCTATTGGTGACGGAAAAGACTTATGTGACAAAGGGTGGGGCAACTTGAATGATCACGATCCTCTTTCCAACCTAAGTTTTATAATTTTGTCTTCTCTTTTTTTTATCATCTTTGATTGTTCTAGAATTTTGTGAATAGCTTAAGACCACATAAAACTTTATTTTTAGAATAATCTAATTTACATTATAAGCCACAACCTTGCATTCCATCCATATTTTTGAAATATAAATTATAATTACTTCCTATATTTTTATATATAATTCTGTTTAATTAAGAAATTAAACAAAATCATTTATAACAATGATTTTGAAATGACTTAGAATAAAAAATAACTAAACAACTAGTGAAAATGCGTCTAAAGCCCTTGGAGTACGTAATACCCAAAATTTTCCAAAGGTTTTATTTGATTGTATATTAGAATGAGTACAAAATTGAGTGATTTTCACTGTGCAGCACTGTGAATATGATTCTAGTTATACGTGATCCTATCATGTCGGGGGGTCTTTTGATTAAATAAGAATAAAAATGAAATAGGTGGGTAGTTATTATTATTTTAATACCAATAATAATAGCGAAGGAGCAGGTGACGTTAATAATTACATTAATTAAACATTAGTGATGGTGGGGTCGGGAAAGCAGAATTCAAATATTATTTTAGTCTGCTAACGTAATTTAAATAAAATTTATTAAATATTTTCCGACCCAGAACAGAGTTAGACGTGGGAAAAATTTAAGCGAGTTATGAAAATTTAAATGGGCCTTACATAGTTATGACAGATGGAAGAAGCCGTGGACATATGGGGCCTGTTGCCGATTAATGACGGCCCTATGTGCCATATGACCTCCCGCTACACTTGTTTTTCCTGTTGCACTGCATACACCCAGTAGAACTCGTGTTCTTGCTACCTAATTCTTGTGCTTGGACTGTATTGATGTGGAAAGTCTGTAAAGCGGAGTTCTGGATTCTGCATTAATGGACAGTTTATAAAGTGAGGCTCTGGATTCTGTATTAATGGACGGATTATCCATTTATCTTTTAATTCTGTAATGTCATCCGACACGTTTGGTGAGGAGTTGTTTTTGGAACTTAAAATGTATGAATTTGGCGCAGTTACTTGCTGAGATGAGTAGATTTTGCACTTTTTCGGACATTCATGGACTGATTGCTCTCGTGCACGTTATTAAAAGCAGTCATTGCTGTTAAGTATGAGTGAATGAATGAAGGAAAACAAATTCAGTTGTTTTGATGATTTTTGTGAAGTTTCTGGGAAAATGTGTCCGCCACATTGTGCTATGTTAGGTAATATATGGTGCCTCTTCCGGCTTTGAGTTCAGTAACGGGGTTTCATATTCGGTGCAAGTAATTTAGCGCGCCCGTACTATAAAAAAATGGTGCATTTTGTGTCGGTTTTGGTGGAGCGGTTTATTTGTGCTATTTGTGGATGGAGATTTGATGAATGCTGACATGTATAGCTTGGATAACATAGGATTCAGGATCTTCCCTGTCGGAATCTGCTGTGCTTTGGTATAACGGATTAGTTGCTCATTTTGCCCGTTTTCCAAGGGAGCTCTCGTGTGTGGTTGTGGCTAAATGGAGTAGTTTGGACAACCTTGGCTTGTGATGTGTGCCTTTGGAACACGAATCTGCTGTATTTTGAATTAGCCGTGCAGAGCACTTAATTTGCCCTTAATTTGTGGTCTTGCACAGTCGGAATCGAAGTCAATTTGAGGCCAGCACATGAGTTTTTGCAATTTTTCTGTAACATTTGTGGAACGGAACGGTGCGAAAGCCGTGGGTCAAGTAGAAAAGTAAAGAATGTAGTGGAGTGCAGTAACTCACACTTGCTAAGGTCGTGCAGGAGGCGCGGAAACTTGAGGCCCAGAGTAGAAATATATGAAGAAAGACCCCCCTGGAACGGTGGCTTAGTAGGAATCTCTATCGACGGCATTGAGTCTTGTGACTTGAAACCGGACGGAGAGTTTCTAGATACTGGGCCTCCTTTTCCAACTACTAAGATGGCAGGTCCCAGATTGCAACGGTTGAAAAGAAACCACGCCATTTTATAAAGTGTAAAATTAATAAGCACGATCAAGGTCCTTTTCAGCTTGCTGATCTACTTCTCTCACGAGATGAAATGTCCTGATTTTAAAGTTACCAGTGATGATGATGTCTAGATTGGCATGGAGGTGATGTAGGCGAGACTCATACCCTTTTCTCTTGTATGATGCGTAGTATCAGAGCTCCCGAATCTAAGCAAACGACCACGCTCCTGGTCAGTGGACCTTACTCTGCTGCCATTTTATAACTTTCAATTGTTTTAATACTTGTTTTAGACATTTATTCTTTGATCGGTTGATACAGGTGGCCGTCAAATGTCGGCCTCTAACAGCAAGAGAACAGAGCAAATGCCGGGAAATACTCAAGGTAGTCGATGGAAAGGTGAGGTGCATTCTTTGAAATGTGCCAAATAATCCTCCTCATAAATTAGAGTAAAAGATTTATGTCGGTTTTGTTAATCATTTGAGGTTTGGTGTATTTTGTGGGGATTACAGGTGGTGGTTGTATCAGACCCGGAATCATCTAAGGATTACCTTGATCGTGTTCAGAACAGAAGGAAGGAAAAGATATATGGCTTTGATTTTGCCTTCGGGCCACAATTGACAAACCGAGTATGTGTGTTAATCCTTTCTAATTTACTAAAATACACCCGCTCCATCTTCTGGTCTTCCGTTGCTCACGTTTAAGTAACATTCAGAATTTCTTTTTCACCATCTCATCCTGTGTGTTTGATAGAGGGTATGCAGACTTTTATAGTAGTAATAATCTTTCATTCGTTTATTTTGCATTGAAAATCAGCTTGGCATTTAGTCACGTCATTCCATATCAAACAAATAAGGGAATGCAGATGTTTTCGTAAACTTTCAGTAAGATCTATAACGCATCGGGAGATTTTATTTGATTATTATTGAAGTTCTATCTGTAGATTCTATAATTATGTGGACCGTCTTATACTGAGTGACTTGCTAGTGGGAGATCAGCTGTTTGACCCCCGTTTGCCCTCCTCTAGGCATTTTAAGTTTACTAAGGCAGGGGGAGTTATAGAAGCAACTCTTTGAAAATTGGAGTCACTGATTCTCCTCTGAGAAAAAAACAAAATAAAATAAAATTCTAGAACGATTTGCCTTGATTCCAGGCCCTGGTGGATTAGCTAGGGTTTGTTTACTCACTCCTAAGCTTTTTCATGAGGTCACCCCAACCATTCCCTTCTCCTCGGCAAGGTTTAGCAGGGATGCAATGAACCACAAAGAGATATGGGTGTTGACCTAGTATCGGCCATCCTCCACCAAGAAATCATTGCCCAAAAGCCACATGACTACCCTCATAACGAGTCGATTGTGCTCCTTGAGCACCACCTTGAGCCTCTAATCCGCAATAGTCGTGAGGAACATTATTTGTTGCTGTTAACTAACCAACCTCAAAGGAGCATCCATATTTGTAGAGATGGAGTCACACTAGAGCTTAATTGTAATGCTTTGCCACATTGTCTTGCCAAAATAAATAGGCAAGGTCACAGCCGTTTGCATGCTTTGACACCCACAGAGTAGAAAAAATGATTAATCCATCTGACGAGAAATCAAATGAAAAGTACCTTGCCCTTATGGGAGTTATAAATCTTGATGTACTTTAACACCACTTTGCAGAGAGGCTGCGATGTGGCACCCCAACAAGTACCCCACCACCTTATATCATAAAGGCACTCGATTATGATCTCACGTACCACCAGACTGGGAACTCCACAAGGATTGAGAGGAAGGCCAACAAAGTGAACAAAATGACCTGGCAATATGGAAGAGTGTTATTTTTCTTTCACCTTAACAATGTAGGCAGGGAGCCACATTAGCGGCAGTGTTGGTCAATGTGTTGGCGTCTTCTGTGCCTTCCTTGGAGATGTGGCAGACTTTGAAATCCTCAAACTCCTTTAATAATTTGATGCACCCTACCAATAGCTTATTGAGCTTCCACTCACATGTTTTCTCCCTACAGATGGCGTTGATAATGACTATGGAGTTCTCTTCAATTATAATTTCTTGAGTTCATGCCTCACACCTTTGTTTAAGCCACGCCAAAGAGTGAGCATCTTGGCTTTGTTGTTTGTGGTTTTTGATGATACAACCAACCCCGGATTGGCTTGGATTGCCCCTCGAGGCTCAATCAGAACTTATCTGAGTCCAGCTGCCCTCTGGAGGGAGCCAAACATTGTTTTCTCTATCCAATAAATTAGAATAAACTTCATGAGCCCCATTAATGGGGATTCCTAGGAGGTAACATTGTCTTTAGAAGTTTAGAGGATGCATTCATATTTTTTGTGTGTACCATCAATTGTATATCTTATTTGTTGAACTGCCAATAATGGCTTATTCCCTTTCCTCACAGTGGGTCACCATTTTTAACGAATAGTTCATTCCATGTTTCTCTATCATAGTTGGGCCGCTCTCGCATCTTCGTAATGACAATGGTAGCATAATAGCTTAGGAATTTTCTAGTCTATGCTGTGAATCACCAACGCAATGTACACATTTTATATAGCTATGGGTTGCATCATCTCTATCTAATAAATTATGTGCCTAAAATATCACATCTTGATCCTTTAATTATGGGTTTTAATTAGTTTTTATTTCATGAGAAAGGAATAACTGTGATTTGGTACTTGTTTTCACACATATACTGTTTAACAATTCCCTGATTGAGGTCTTCTTTCTCTTTGTTGTTGAAAGGAGAATACTTTGATTTAGACCTTAAAAATATAAAATGGAGTTAATAAAAAAATGGATACTGCATTTCCTCCGTTAAATTGGTAGTCGTGAATTCGCAAACTGTGGATAATTTCATTAAGTTCTTTTTTAATTTGCAACCATATTCTTATCATGGTTAATTTGCAGGATGTGTACAAAACCACAATTTTGCCTATGATTGGTGGGGTCATCCATGGCCTCAATGCCACCATATTTGCTTATGGTGCAACGGGAAGGTATCTTCTAGACTTTTTTGAGTTTATCTGCAATATGAGTTGAGACTTGAAACATCAGGATTTTGTCATGCCAATTGCACGTTTACCACCAACAAACAAACACGCATGAAAATAAAAGTGAAATAATTACAATTTTCTACCCTAGGAAATGAAGACATCAAATTTACAATGAGTAAATAACTTTACATATTTTGAAAACTGTCACCTTAAAAATCATCCCCTTCTGTTTTGTATCTGTAGTAACTGCAGTTTGTTGGCATCTATCTAGAGTCTAGACATTCACGATAAAAGATTGTAACCAAAGATTGGGAATTTGTTAATTGTCCATGATAAGATTATTTTGGCATATACCGCTCATCAACTACGAATAAAACTGATCATTGAACACCATGTGACATGGGCAATGTCATTGACTAATTTAAGTTGGCCACATAACTGCAACCCAAAATAAATTTAAAAATTCAACATCAGCTGACTTATACATCTCCCATAATTTTTATGTGAGGGCATAGAGGTATTCACAAAGTAGGTAGAGCTGTTGGGTTCTTTAATATCGACTTGAGATTCTCCAGAAGTAACTTCCCAAGCTATGTGGGAGTGATCTTAATATTCTCTCTATACTCTCTTTGAATTTCTTGGTTTGCTGCTTCCCAAAGGAAAGATTAGATTGCAAGTTCATAATAAATGAATTTCCTTATGAGGTTATGGATTAAAAGCAACTGCAGAGATTTTTTGGCTGCCTCAACTGTGTGTGAACCTTTCTCCAATAATCTTGCAAGTGCCAGGCAAATACTACAAAGTACAAAGCAATCTCAAGAAAAATGGACCACGATAGAATGACAAATCTTTTCATGTTGTTAAATACATAAAGAAGAAATGTGCACAACTGCTAGAACTTTAGATGCCCTAGTGATGGATTCTATTGATTTTATACATTGATTCATCTCATGATACATGATCTACAGTATTGACACATGAATATCTAGATGGTAAAAGTTAAATATACAGCCATGCATTAGGCACATTTTTCCCATTCTGAGAAAAAATATCATTGCTATGAAAAGGAGATTTTGGCTGTAAAAAGAGGCATAGAAAAAGTTGAAGTTTTTCTCAAACCTGAACATTTTACAGTAAGGACTGATAGCTAGGCAGGAGGAACCTCTTAAAGAAAAGACCAAATAAAGATTTTGTACATCAGAGAATCGCTAGATGGCAAATATGGAGCTTTTGCCTTGTCCTGAGTTGAGTTGAAAATTTGGATTTCTGAGTTTTTGCTAAGCTTTAGTTCTAAATCTATGGCTAACATATAAATGCAGGGTTCACCCTAAATTCTGTGTCAAAATTGATAAAAATATTGGTGCATGTAATGCCTTTTAAATCAATGTGTCCTACTATTAATATTGTGGGATCGTTCATACTCAACACGTTTCATACTCAACACATTTTCAATTTTGAAGTAGAGCATTTTACAGCACAACTGAAATATTTTTATTTTTGTGCAAAAGTTTTTTTGATAATTTGCAGTATTTAATGCTCAGTCCTCTTTCTCGGTTAAATAACCATTTATCTCATATCTATGTAGAGATGATTGGAAGTCAATCATGCTATATGCAGCTTTCTTAGAAATCAGCCTGAAATCATCCAATATTTATCATAGTTTTATGTTCAAATTACATGGCAATAGTAGCTAACTAACGGCCAGTACATAAATTGTTTCATTATAAAGAGAAAGTATCTCTTGAACAGGGAAATGCCATTTCAAAACTTGAGAAACATTAAGTTTCTTTTGGCTATTTAGATGATTTTGTAGTTTACCTTAATAGAAGAATTGTATAACCTACATTCTTGGTTTACTGCTTTATTTTCTGTATTATATATGCAGTTTATTGCTTAGAAATTAAACCTCTTGCATCATATGTAGGAGCTTTGTTTTTCTCTATTAAAACAACCTAATTTTCTCTTTATAGCCCTATTTTAAATTTTTAAGATTATAAATTGCTAATATTTCTGGCAGAATGAGCAAGAGTTTATTCTCTACATGACATCTTATGATTTGCCTTAAAAAGTGTAAGTGTCTGTACGAAATTTGCCTATTTAAAAAAAATTAGTATTTACTCAATAGTAGGATATACATATTATGCACTTTCAAATAAACCTGTATTCTTATTTCCTCATAAACACATACTTATTTAGAATTCCTTCTTTAGATCAAGGATTACATAAATAGTTAAACCCAAAAGATAACTATTTCAGCACTAGCAGTATGTAATGTAATTAAAAGTTTCCATGGAGAAATGAGTTCTAGTTCCCAGGCCAATAAAACAATCATAATATTTGCAATTTTCTCCATTGTCACACGTCATAACTTATGCATAGTACCACTTTCTTCTGTCAGTGGTAAAACATACACAATGGCTGGGACTCCAGAGGATCCAGGACTTATGGTACTCAGTTTACGAACTATATTTGATCTGATTTCAAAGGAAGAAAGTTCTCTTGATTTTGATGTCACTTGCTCCTACCTTGAAGTGTATAATGAGGTACATGACAGATAAATGGGCATAAGTAAATAGCTTCTTCGACTACTAGAGTTTCTTGGAATTTATGCTATTACTAGGGATGATTATGTTGATAAACTTACTATAATTTACTTACTATGCAGGTCATATATGATTTACTTGATAAGTCATCAGGCCATCTAGAACTCAGGGAGGACCCTGATCAAGGGATAACAGTTGCCGGTCTTAGACGAATTAAGGTGTTTTTAGTTTTATGAGCTTCATAAAGATTTTTTTTTTGAGTATGAACTTTTGCTTTTGTCAATGCTCTTTGAAATTTCTGTAATGGCTGTGAATATAAATCATAATTGATAGACAATGTCTTACTTTTCAGGTACCCAGTGCTTCTCCAAGTTTTGTGCATAGGGTTTCAGGGATTGGTTAATTTTCTGGATTTTGGGGATGGTGGGGGGTTGGTTAATAAAATAATATAAAAAATGAATATCAAAATTTTAAAACTCAATTAAAAAATAAAATAAAATTATCTGAAGTAAAGGGAAGCTGAAATTTTACAAAGTATATGCACTATGTTGAATGCATAATGACATTTCATTGATCTAGTAATTCATTTTTTGATCAGAAGGTAAAAAGGTGGATTTGGTGGTGGTGGGGGGGCGGGGGGGAGTTTGAAAGTTTCCCCAACCCTATACAGTAACAAAGTCAGATAGAGCCATTAGGGGTGCATAGTAGAAAGGTAGAAAGATAATTTGGGCTTAAACGAACACAACCCACATATACAATAGAAGAGAACAATTTAACAATAGACTACAACAGATATGCAACAAAGAAACAATAAAAGTTCAAAGTAAGGAGAGCCTAAGGTACTTGTTAGCAAGAAATTAAATTTGAGGGATGCAGACTGGAGTTTTGTACCTAAGGAATTCTGGTGTTGTAGTCTTTTTACTCCAAACTCAGTCGTATTGAGGCAAAACAAGAATTATATCCGAACCAAAGATTAGTTATAAATCAGAATGATAATAGCATACACAACATAATAAATCAGAATTTTGTGGTAAAACAATGAATGTGTTATTAAACAATGATCATGAATGATCTATATATACAAGATACAAAAGAATGTTTCTATAACGAACAGGAGAGAGGAAATAGAATCATTCTTGTAGAGTGAAAGAGAAAGTTTCCATAACGAACAAATGGAGTTTATGGAAACATTACAAAAAGAGTGAACATTAGAAATAGACAAAAGAGAGATAAAATTAGAAACTATCTATTATCGTAATACCCTCCCTTAATGGTCAATCTATCTTCATAAAAACAAAAAATTGCATGTCCTTAGAAAGCGTAAAGGGCAGCCTCGGGTTGATCAGAGAGGTCTACTGGTTCTGCAATGTTGGCCTGTGGCTCTGCTTTTTATTTGATGTCTCATGAAGATCTTTCAATACTGTCCAGATCTCTACAATTGTCTTGCCAGACAGAATTTGAGGCAGCTGATCATCAATAACTCAAAGCTTAATGAGCATAACCGCTTCATGATTATGTTCATCAAACTTGTCTTGAGTCGCATCGGCTGTGGTAGGACGAGTCTTGGTACCCTGAACAAGCGCCTCAAGGCGACGATACTCGAGAATCGTCAACATGCATTGCTTCCAGGTGTTGTAGTTCTTTCCGTTGAAATGTTGATTGCCTTCCAGCATAAGACTGGTGAGAGATGCCATAGCACGTTTTTCAAAGAAAAAATGTGAAAAATTAGAAAAAAATGTTTTTCAAGGCAGATTAGCGGAAGATCTAGAAAATTTGAAGAGACACCCAGTGAAGAACTCAAAAAACCCAGATAGAATCTATTGTTAGATTTTGAATCTGCTCGCTTGAAAATTGAGGCACAAAAAACAATGCACCCCCCAAAAAAGCAAGACTGACCCAGTTGAGATCTGCAAAAACCCACCAGGAATAAGTTGTCAGATTTTGGATCCATTGTCTCAAAAATCGAGGCACCTAGAAAAAATGGATGACAACCTAGTTGAGCTCTCGAAAAACCCGCCAAGAATTTGCAATCAGAATTTTGAGACGATACAAAAGAAGAGAGTTTCGAAAGAAACCCTAGCCGTGTGGAATAACTTTGTAAAAATTGTAGATTGCTTGTAAAAAATGGTGGATTTGTAGAAAAGCCCAAAAACCTAGACGGGTGGGTGAGGAAAAATGCAAATTTTGAACTCACTCAGGGCAAAAAAGCTTCGAAAATCTTGAACTAATAATTTCAAAAAAGAAATTAAATTTTTTTGAAGAGGCCAGGAATTTGCTTTGATACCATATTGTGGTAAAATAATGAATGTGTTATTAAACAATAATCATGAATGATCTATATATACAAGATACAAGAGAATGTTTCTATAACGAACAAGAGAGAGGAAATAGAAACATTCTTGTAGAGTGAAAGAGAAAGTTTCCATAACGAACACAAGGAGTTTATGGAAACATTACAAAAAGAGTGACCATTAGAAATAGACGAAAGAGAGAGTTAAAATTAGAAACTATTTATTATCGTACTACAAAGCCCAAAAATGTTTTGTATTCATTATCATTAGTCATATATTACTGTTAAATTTCAGATCAGACATGTGGATGGAGAATATTAAAATTATACTTCTGGTGAACACACTATAGATTCAATTCTGTAAATTAATCTGGTTGTATAAATTTCATCCAACACTAATTACTATCAATGTAGGATAGGATTTGCTATTCGGTCTGAGATAACCGGAACTGCATATGATAATACTTCTTGTGAAAATCAAACAGCAAATACTATTAATCAAATATTGTTCCAATTGCAAATGATAAAGACCGGGAGTAATGGAGACTTTGAGACTGCAAATATTATGTGTCACGATGTCCATTTGGGTCTGCAATTATTAATATATATATGCAAGTGGAGTCATGTCCACGATGGAACATGACTCCTCATGGAGTCATGTCCCATTGTGGACGACTCCACATCTTGGAACTGATTTCAGTTTTAAAACAAGGAGCCCAATAATCATATCGATGGTGGTAATAACTTTAACAATTATCAATACTAAGTCGATACCAATAATCGGCTTCTGTGAATTTGATCACCGCTTTTTTAAAAACAATATTATATTAATTGGTATACTATATCAAAGAAGTGTATATAATGATTTTATAATTATATTTATGTTAATTAATATTTATATGTAATATGTATAAATATATATATATATAATAATAACGTACATTACTATTATATATATGTTTATACATATATATATGGATATATACATGTAATTATAATAATCATTATATATCAATTATTCTTTCATTGATGTAGATTTACCGACCGAAGCTATAACACATTAACACTCCCTCTTAGCTAGGGAGGATAAATAGATCAATCTAAAAGAGCAATACAATATTAATTATGAAATTTTATTTTGATATCACATTACTATGATGTCAGAGATATGGACTAACTAGGAATATCAAGTCTCATGATATTCACCATAACTCATAGATTTATAAATATCATCCCATAATATTGGGAGTATTTGTCACAGAATATCAAGTCGCAAGATATTCTCCAAATACTCAGAGTAATGGCCTACCAACATCATGTCACATGATGTCCACCAAGTACTCAAAAGTTTACAAAGATATCATCTCATGATATTGGGAGCATTGGCCTGCAGAATATCAAGTCACATGATATTCACCAAGTGCTTAGAGTAATGGCCTACCAACATCAAGTCACATGATGTCCACCAAGTACTCAACAAAATTATAAAGATATCATCTCATGATATCAGGAGTATTGGCCTGCAGAATATCAAGTCACATGATATTCACCAAGTGCTCAGAGTAATGGCCTACCGACATCAAGTCACATGATGTCCACCAAGTACTCAAAAGATGTTCATAGGTAATGTGCACTTACCATAGGAACATTCATATCTTTTATCATGATCTGTTTCAGCCATCATAAGATGTCTATCATGACAGAAGATTAAGTTATTGTAAGATTGTCAACCTTTCAATAACTTGAACAAATACAAGTGATAATCAATTTAGAAGTCGTCATTTCCTCATGATTTACACAGGGCCCAAAAATAACATAAATATTTTCATTATTACAATAATCAATTATTACAATTATATCAAGTTTACCTCAGAAGTGTTCCACCTTCATCAGTGAACTCTCTCTTAATCACAAGATATCTGAAGTTCTTTAGAATGCAAGTTTCTCTGAATGCCAATCTGAATTACTGGCTTCAGCAAGGGAAGCTTGAATTTTAAGCCTGTTGGAACATTTAAATGCAGTGTGACCATATTTGTCGCATCTATAACATCGTATTGTAGAGGGGCCTCTAGATTTCTTGAACGACTGTTTGCCATTTGAGATCTTGTCCTTTTTCCTTTTCAATTTAGCAGTGAGAATCTGAATTTCTTCATTTGTGGATTCCATATTGATTCCTGTAGATATTAGATTACACTCTTCTTGAATGCAGTCAGCTTTTAGTCGATCGAACTTGGGAAGTTTGGAGCGAGCACTTATTCCTTGTTTGAAGTTTTCCCAAGACTTAGGGAGTCCATTTAAAGTCACCATAGTTAATTCTTTACTGTCATAGATGTGACCAATTGTTGACAATTGGTTTCTTAATTCTGTTATCCTCATAAAATATGAGGTGATAGTCTCTCCCTTTCTCATTTTAATATTAGAGAGTTGATTCTTAAGAGTAAGAATCCTGCTAGTGATTTTGATCTCATACATGTTTTCAAGGGCTTTGAACATTTCATATCCAGAGTCTAATTTTGTTATAATAGGTAGTAGATGATCTTTCACTCCATCTACTAATAGTTCCATTGCTTTGGTGTTGTCCTTTTCCCATTTGCTCTTATCATCATTCTCAATAGCTTTAGGAGGATTTCATTTTCATTTAATAGGAGGTCCCAAAAGTGGAATTGGAAGAAGAAACATTGCTGCGAAACAGCCGTGTTATAAAATCACTCTTTGTTGGGAACTGATGGTCTTGCTTTGTCATATTTTTCAGGTTTTTAATGAGCTCTCTAAATATTGAAAGAGATTCCTTTGATTAGTTTTGACTTTCCTGATCCATTATTGATCACATCTTCCTTCATAGAGAGGCTTTTTGTCCTACAAGTGCTTACTCGACATATAGAAAAAGTCCTCCCTCCATCTCTGGAACTTTGACACTTCTCGAAATAGCTCGCAAACACCTTGTGAATGAGTTTGCTTCCGTGTCCACATGCCATGTTTCTTGGAACAAGACTCCCTCCCATCACCCTACTCAAACTTGAAGGAAATGCTCCATGTTTAGGTACAATAAGGTGGAAGGTAGTGATGTTTTATCACACTGTGAATCATGCAAGTGCAAAAGAAGTGGAGTTTCCTTGGAGTCCTTGCCATGATCATCTCAATGGTGCTCACATGCTTTTACAACTTCTCTGCTAGCTAAAACTCCCCATGGTATGACCTTTTTAATGCTACAATGGCTACAATGGGATATAAACCCTGCCCAAGTTACTTGTTGAACCAACTGCTATACTTAAGTTGCACTAGTTCCCTTTTCTTGCTGCACAATACAAAAGTGGAACAAATTGCATGTTACAATGACAGTATTGCCATGGAAAGATGTGCACGCAACAACATTTGGGAGATGCCCACATTCCTGCACATGCTTCTGATTTTCTACAAATCCAAGGATTAGTTAATGCTTAGATGCAAAATTGATCTGTATTCTCACTAAAATGTGCTTTTAGAAATTAGAAGTTAGTGAATTAGTGGATTTGTACTACATGTTCAAAATAAATGACAGTCAGACAGAGAAAATACTATGAAAGAGAAGTGCACAGGCAAATTTTATCCTGGAAATCCCTTGAGAGGGTAAATTATCATTGGCAGTGGCAATGTCACTGCTATTGAATTATTATTAGAAGCTAGACAAGTACAACAAGATGTTAAATACTGTGGATGCAATCTGCCCCTTGCTTCAACTAGTTACATACCTGCCATCAAGTCTTATGGCATAAAGGACAATTTATTTCTACTTCTCAGTTCTCTACAACACTTGAATTTACCTTTCCTGAGACAATCCGACTCCCTTTTACCCACAAATAAGCACCATGAGGTCCCAAATACAAAGCCACTCATTTGTGATTGCCCTCAGACTGCTTGTTTGAAATTCCATCTGTTGGTTTTGGGGAAAAAACCACTACTTTCAGGCAGCCACTGGCTAGGAAGTTTCTCTGGCAATTAGGGAATGCTGTGGCCATTTTGTTTGAGAGCTGTGACTATTGAAAGAGATTCCTCTGATAAGTTATGATTTTCCTGATCTGTTATGGTTCAGTGTGGGTCCTGTTGCAGGACATGGTCGACTCAAACAATCCTTCAGGTAACATTTGAATGACTGCAAGTTTTGAATCTGCTGCTCAATGTACCTATGTACAATGCATGATGCAACATTTTGTACTGTTGTCCCTAATTTTTGACTTGCAAAATTGAGGGATAGCCTATCAAAATTTTGACGTTTTAAGGCTCTAGACACTTTTTTCAAGGCGTATTTCCATCACCTTAGCATTCGTTAGCAAACCCAAGTTCTTTGCTCCCAGTTTTGTTGCCTAAAAGTTGGTCTTTCTTTCAATTTCAGGTTTCAAAGGTTGCATTGCAAGTTTGCCTTCAATGTCGGATCTCTGGCATGTAATTGAAAGTAATCGTCATTACAAGTACAATTACAAGCTTGTATTACTTGCACTTGTAATGGTCCTCTCAAAACCCGATTCTGGCTTGGTTTCTTGTGTTTTAAAGTTTGCTTTTTCTTAGTCTTTAAGTAATTTCAGGTTTGTGAAAACATTATTGCAAGTTTGTGATACAAATAAAAATGTTATGTTTTTTTAAATTAAATGTGTAAAACTTATAAATCAGATTCTATAATCCAAAATGGGAATTACAACTAATTTATACATGTCATCTTAAACTTGTAATATGTCCCCTAAAATGTGAGATATATCTCAAAGTCCCCTTTCCAAGCTAAGTCACTTGCAAGTCGACTTCTAAAGCCCAAAAAATAAGTTTTTATATTTTAAGGACTTGTAAAATACTTTGTAAAGCTCGACTACTTAACTCCTTAGTCTTGTAATTTGTAAAACTAGCTTTAAATACCTGATGCAAGTTATATGTCTTGCATTTAGCTGTTGGAAACCCGTTTTTATATTGTTTTTTTGTCATTACGGGTTATGCGTATTATGTTTCAAGTTTAGAAAAAGAAAAGGCCTTGTATTCTGTAATCCAAGACCTGATATATACTTGCTTAGTAATTTTCGGCTTCATTTTTAATTTTGCAAGTTCGAAAACCATGGAATGGCTTGCGTCTATTGTTATGAAACTCGAAGCAAGGAGTTTGAAGTCATTTTGAATTGAAAGACTTGAGATTTTGCTGTTGAAAAACCCTTTTTTCTGAAAACGCATTCATTACTGAGTAATTGATTTGCATTTTAACTAAAACGACTTCAAGGATCCGTAGTTGTCTTTGTGAGCTCGAGCCTTGTATTGTTCCTCCCATTTTTGGAGGAATTATTGTGTGATTTTACACTGTTTTTTATACGTTTTAATGATTTTTTTCACTGCTAGGGTACATGTTTTTGTGCTAGGCATTCTTATTTGACTTCCAATGCCATGCCCTAGTTTCAAATTTGTTTATGGGTGTAGCAAGCACCAGATTTGCAGCTCGTGATTGAATTTCTCTACTGTGGGAGGACTTGGTGTAGTAAGCACTCATCAAAGAAAGTTTCAATGTCATGGTTGGAATACATTCTGCTGAAAGTGTATGGAGCCATTGTTTCAACAAATCAAATGTAAATAAAGGATCATTTAATGACATTGGTTTGGCAAGTAGCATGGCCCGAATAATCCCTAGCAATCTATCTTTGTGACCTTTGAAAGATATGTTTGACAAGCATAGTTGATGGAGTTGGATGAGTACATGATCTTTACAATACAATCAGTTTTCTTGCATGGTAAAGATGAAGCTTATGGTAGTTTTGTGATCATGTTTTTAAGAACAGGCACATGTCTTAAAGACAGAGATACAAGTTTGTCTAAGATTAAAGCATTACATAAAATCAGACAAGAACATTGTTGTTGAAAGGAAAGACACTGATATCCAAATGGAAGGTAGATTGAAGATCAGGATGAACCAAAGTCATCATGAATTCCAAGGGCAAGCAATATGGTCATTGCTAAGACAGTATAGCTGTGATGAGCAGTTCTCGTAAGTAGTGCAATCAATCCCAAGGCTAAAGATCATATTGTAAGTTTAAATGGATATGTTCACTTGTCAACATGACTATTTTCATAATCATCATACACATATAGTGATGTTGTTGAGAAGAAACCAGTGGATACAATGATGAATATAGTTCAGCCATAAAGAGAAGACACTTTCATGATTGAAACTAAGCACAGTGACAAACCAAGTTTGGAAAGAATGAAGGATGGTTGTTAAAAAGTTTTGGTTACAATTTGTATGTCTTGTCCAATTTTTCAAGATATATGAAGAAAAGTGACAAGGAAGTACCATTATATAGTGTAAAGATGAAGTCTTCGTGACTGTCATGAAAGGTACCATGATTACTATTGTTGTGGGCAGAGAGCTCAGAGATATTGCTGCTGTGAAAGGAATAGAAATAGATATATCGAAAGGATAAGGGCATTGTAAGGAAACATCAGCATGATGCATTGATCTCTGTGATTATCAAAGAGATTTATGTCTCATGTAATGGTGCAGGGATAATGATAGAGTTGTAAAGAAAAGTGTACAACAATGTTTAAAGACAGTGAGGTTGTCAGAACAGCAATCATAAGTGTTACAACAGCAGTTTTGGATCAGAGAGTTGCTAAAGTTTGGAGGAGATTCTACTTAGAGAGCAGCGGTTTGGGCCCACACAAGCAATGATCCAAACAAGGCCCTATCTAAATCATATACAGTTTAAGGGAAGGATGTTTATGTCAGTGATTATTATTGTTTTGAACAGCAAAAATGACAATGCTTTTGCATGTCGAAGGAACAATGAAGAGAACAACTTGATATGTCGAAGAGTGATGACACAATGCTGTCACAAAGAATGCAATGGATGAACAGCCAATAGAATGAAAATGCATGAGAGTGGTGCAAGATTTTCAAGGAGAAAGGTCATGCCCATTTCGGGTTCTCAATGCAGCATTTCAAGTTTTTAAATTCTTCAATGCCCATGTCATGTCCAAATTCGGGTTTCTAGTAACATATTACAAGTTGTGATTACTAGTTCTAACCCTCACTTGTAAGCTGCATCAAGCTCGTTTTTCCCCTCAACGTTGCAAGTTCATGTTGCAAGTTGAATAATGGTTCTTCCCAAATTTGAATTGTCTCCCAAGACTCAAATTATGCATCATTGCATCATATTGATAATTTCGGGTTTTGGAAACATCATTGCATATTTTACACATGCAATACCAATGGTTCTTCCCAAGTTTGCAGTAGATCTTCGAGGACCTGAATTTGGCCATGAAAGACATTTTACACTTGTAAAATATAAGGTTCTTCCCAAAATTTGCAGTTGATCTTCCAAAATCTGAATGCAGTCCTAAATGCATTTAAAACCACTTGAAATCAGGTCTCTGAGACCCGATTACAAGTGCAAGTACTTCCCTTGTATATGTAAAGTGCAATAATATCTTCCCATTTGCAAATGAAATACCTATGTTCTTCCCAACTTGCGATGTACTTCCCAAGATCCAAAATTCACTTGTGATCCCATTTTAGGGCATCTCTATATTCCTTCCCTTGACAGTCCTGTTTGCACGTATGACCTACCCAATCAACAAATCAATGCATGTGCCTTATTTTGCAAGCAGACTCCAAGACTGGAGAATGACATGAAGCAAGAACAACAAACATGACGAAGCCATACAAGGTGGAAAAGTGATAGAACGATTAAGAGCATAGAATGCTTTCAAGACTGAAATGGTCATGAAACGTTTGAAAGGATGCTTTCCCTATAAATGCCACCCTATTCTGGTTCAAGATGCTTCCACCATACCTAAGTACTTCAATCACGGAGCATCTTGTAGCAGCATAAAGATTTGACAAAGGATGATGTAAATAGAGTCGTGTATTGTCGGACACTATAATAGTTTTCAATTATGCACTTGTAATTTCTTCTTGACAAATTACATGTAAAATGAAAAGATGTGATTGCAGGTGATCATATCACTTGCAAAGTTATGATCACCTACAAAGTTGCAACTTGTAATTACATGTAAACAAATTGCAAGTCAAGTTACATTAGGACTGCAATTTGGAATAAATCATAGTTAGTTGTGGAAAAAGTCATAGTTAGTTGGGCTTCTCCCACCTTTTTCTCTCAGCCACTCACCTATATATAGAGAGGATGCTCTTTATAATTTTATCTTTTGGCAATGCAAGTAGACTTTGCTAGTTTGTATATGCACTCTAAGACTTCGAGCTTAGATGTAAATCAGATTGCTCTCAATAAAAGAGGCAGGTTGTTTTGAGACTTTGTGCCAATTTAAGTTGTCATGTGATGACATTTTCTAGAGTTGAATGTGAATTTTGTGCTTTTGTTGAAGAGGGATTTGAACCCAATCTTGCAGACTTTGAGCTGCATATTGTGTTTAGAGTTATAGTTTGGTTTCATATTTGGTCTTGTAGACTTTTAGTTGCTTATCACATCTGAGATTAGCATAGGACCCTCAAGAAACTAAATAGCGTGCAGACTTTGCACTGCTCCATTTTCTGCGTTTGTGTATACAAGCTGAAATGCATGTTGGAGACTTTGAGCTACATGTGTATTTCATTCTTGTTTTCGAAATCTCATATGGAGTCATGGAAAGACTTTGAGCTTTTGTGAACTCCAAGGTTACTAAAAGTTGTTGGTACGCTGAAGGTTGTTCTTACATCTAATCTTTTGTTTATTGAGATTATTGCTCCAACTATACTTTGTAAGTAAATTACACCGTCAATTAAAGATTGCATTTTGAAGGTAACATCTATTCTGAAATAAGAGAATAGGATGAATGTAATGCCCTGTTTTAGCTTAGTGTAAATAAAAGTAGTTGAGTGTTTTGTTGATTCAAGTAGCAATAAGAAGGGGGAGCCTTCCCTTAGTTAGAAGAGACTGTCTCACATCCTGTGGTTGGAACCACTATTTTGTAATTGATACTTAAAACCGTCAGTTGCAAAATATCCACCGAACACTTTGGCATCTCTCAGTATAAATCTTGCTTCAATGTTCAGCTATGTCTCTGATAGTTGGTCTATCAGATGGCTTATGGAATCAATAGATTGTTGTTATGCCACAACTTCTTTTTGCTTTAGTTATTTAAGGTATTATTAATTTGTTTGTTTATAAATTTTAAAATATCAAATATAATTCTGTTTATTATAAATAGCTGTCCCCACACTGTCACCAAAACCTGGAAATTTTTTTGCCATCCTTGAAACCTAGTTTCCCTATCCTCTTGTCCTCAAAACTCTGGAGAAACACTGGTGTTATCATTTGAACTAGTGCATTGTTAAGGTGTGGCTCTAACAGAGTTGATAAGGCTAATAAAGTCTAGAAAGCTATTCAACATATTTTCTTACAATATCAGAGCAGTAAAACAACTGTGCTGGCTGCTAAGGAAAGAAATTTCTGTGGTCGTTCTGGCTGGATTAAACTGTTTAACAAGGTTGAGAAAAATGGGTTTGTTATGAACTTCCCTGGGATAATATGGATTCTCACCTTTGTCATCCAAATAGATATTGAGGCCTTTTTTGGTTGGATATTTTATATATTCTTAACTACAAGTTTAAGACACTTTCTAAGCTATATGAACATCATATGTATAATTTGATTTTCTTGTCAAAGAAGTCTTTATTTTTTGACTATCCCAAAACAAAATCAAAGATTCGATGACTGTATCTGAATTTCATAAAGTTTTCTACATTCTTCTTGCTTTATTATTTTTGTGCTTCCTAAAATTTAAGTATTTTCTTATTAATTTTCTGTGAAGAATGGCAATACAACTGAAGTCTAACTTCAAATGTGTTACACACAAGTGATAATCAAAGAACAACATATTCTTGTGCAAAATATGCAGCTCAAATGAATCAACCAGGTTACAGTGTATATCAAAACCACCTTGACTGCTTAAGCCTCAGGGCGACTTTAACCCCCTTCTGATGTCATATAATGTTCTAGCAAATGCATGGTATCTCGCAGAAAACAATATGCACTTCATGTTGCCTAGCAAGATTAGACATTTCAGCTAATTAATTGTGTGCTACATGCAAAATTGGTGAAAGGTCTCAAATGATTGTTTATTGGTATGTATCTGATGCATTACAGCAGTGTCAGTGGCAAGAGAAATGGATTATGGGATAATAGGTCTTACACTCTTAGTTGCAGGGTACATTCCCTGGGACCCTTGCACCCGTACTCGATTCGCTCGGGGGCACACCCAGCTGCCCTCAGAGTGCATCCCAGGTGCACTGGGTGCATGCTCGCAATACATTTGAAATCTAACTTCAAATGTATTACATACAAGTGAAAATTAAAGAACAACATATTCTTGTGCAAAATATGTAGCTCAAATGAGTCTATCAGGTTACAGTTAGATTAAAACTGTCTTGACCGCTTAAGCCTTAGGGTGACTTGAACCACCCTTTCTGATGTCATATAATGTTCTAACAAATGCATGGTATCTCATAGAAAACAATATGCACTCTCTGCACCCACTGAGAGTGGTAATGAGACACAAATAGAACAACTTGTCTTAAAGCTAAACAGGGATTGTGATATTGCTATCAGGATTTAACTGTGTAGTTTTTTGAGTCAAACTCATTGAGCAGGGATTGTTCAATGGGATGCCAATACAATGCTCTGTCAACCAGAAATCTAATCACTAAATAATCAATGTTTCTAGAGACTTCATGTTGCCTAGCAAGATTAGATATTTCAGCTCATTAAAACTGGGATTTTGCATCTGCCACAGTGGTTAGGATTGTGTGCTACATGCAAAATTGGTGAAAGGTCTCAAATGATTGTTTATTGGTATGTATCAGATGCATTACAGCAGTGTGAGTGGCAAGAGAAATGGATTATGGGATAATAGGTCTTACACTCTTAGGTGCTGGGTACGCTCCCTGGGACCCCTGCACCATGATTGGGCTTGCCCGGGGGTAGACCCAGCTGCGCTCAGGGTGCATCCCAGGTACACCGGGTGTGTGTTCACAATACAACTGAAATCTAACTTCAAATTTATTACACACTAGTGAAAATCAAAGAACAACATATTCTTGTGCAAAATATGTAGCTCAAATGAATCAACCAGTTTACAATGTAGATCAAAACCGTCTTGACTGCTTAAGCCTTAGGATACTTTAACCCCCCTTTCTGATGTCATATAATGTTCTAACAAATGCACGGTATCTCACAGAAAAGAAAATGCAGTCTCTGCATCCACTGAGAGTGGTAATGAGACACGAACAGAACAACCTGTCTTCAAGCTAAACAGGAATTGCTCAATGGGATGCCAATATAATGCACTTTCTATCAGAAATCTAATCACTAAATAATCAATGTTTCCAGAGATTTCATGTTGCCTAGCAGGATTAGATATTTCTAGTGTTACCCGGGGATGAGTTTCCAGCATAATTTGACCCGTCCTGGAAACGGGGACGTCCCAAAAACTCAGAAACTTCTGGAAACCTGTCCCTTGGCTGTCCATAAAATTAATGCTTGAATTTTAATAATGTGTTTGACTTCCACTCTCTTGTGAAGTCTCAATTTAAATTATTTAACACAAATGTTATATGTTAAGGTTCTATAATGTATATAAGCATGCTTTATCCATGTTTTCATATGAATATTTAAAATTTCCTTATATATTTAAAATTTTCCCTATGTTTTATATAGCTGTCCCCACTACCGTCCCCTGCCATCCTCTGCTCCAAGAAAAAAATCTGTCCCAAAAACCTGTTTCCCCATCCCCCCATCCCCCGTTCTGGAAACTTGGGTTAACTTGGGATATTTTAGCTCATCAGAAAAAAGGAGTTTGCATCTACCAAACTAGTTGGGATTGTGTGCTACATGCAAAATTGGTGAAAGGTCTCAAATGATTGTTTATTGGTATGTATTTGATGCATTAAAGCAATGTCACTGAGAAGAGAAATGGATTATGGTATAATAGGTCTTACACTCTTAGTTGTAGGGTATGCTCCTTGGGACCATCACACTTGTATTGAGTTCGCCTGGGGGTATGCCCGGTTGCACCTAGGGGGTGTCCCAGGCGCATCCGATGCATTGTGGGTGCGTGCTCGCATATCCACAGTGCACCTAGGGCGTCTGGGACACAACTTGTGGGCACCAGCTTACCTGTGTGCACCAGCTTTTTTGGAGCCTACTATCCACAGGGTACCTATGGGCCTCATAATGAAAAGCTAATAAAAAGTTATTTTTAATTGTTTTTTTTGCCAAAATTCTAAATAACCCTTAGAAGTCATTTCACCCTAAAAGTGAACCACTTTGGCTCTTCTTTTTGTTCTCTACTCTTGCTTGTCTCATTTTGGCATCTTGAAGGGTAGTTGGTTTTTTTCGAAGGGGATTAATTGAGGTGTGTCGGATAGTGATAGGCCAACATTGGGTAAGGAATGAGATGAAATTTGATGTTTAATAATGGAATTCAGTTTGGTCTATGCATGGCAATCCGGGACATAAACTTGTGAAAGGTGTTGGGGCTATATGCCACAAAGGGGCACAAGTCATGAGATGAGTAGTTATGAATGCAGCTATAAAAATAAACCTATTGCAAATCAAATTGATCCTTGTGACAAGAATTGTCACTTCCTGGCGACAGGAACTGCACACATAGAAAATTCTAAAATGAAACAAACGATATATTAAAAACAACCCTTCTCATAAAATCAAAAATACTGAAATCAAAATTTAATGAACTATTACAAACTGAATCTCAAACCACAAAATGTTTTATCGTGCTAAACTACTGAAATACAAATCACATGATTATTGCTGCATAAAATCTAAAAAAAACAACATACAGAAAATGAAAACGTCACCGAGTTTCCTTGAGGAGTGGGCCCTTGCTCCTGGTTCGCACGGTGATAGAATGAAGCCTTCCTACATGGAGTTGGTCACACGGATGCTGATTTTACTTTTCAAAGAATAATCTTATCACTGATGCAAATGTCTTGCATAAAATCTGCATACAGAAATCTGTCTCTGAGCTAAGCTTACATAATATTTATAGCTTCAGATTGTAACATCTGCCTACAAGAATAGGTTGGGTTGCATCTAATATGATGGTCTACATAAGACCTTGCTTTCCAGCCATAAATTAGAAATGATCTTGTTACAACAGCATCTAAAAATGAGGATCCTTCAATTTCCTCCTCGTGCAGTTTAGCAATACACCTCAACCACTGGTCTTTTTGGCAATACATTTTCCACCACGGGTTTAGGCATGCAGCCAACAAAATATAACTTTTGTAAAACCTTTGCTGTTGGCCATAAGTGAAAAATGGTTCTGTTGTGGCAGAAATACGAAAATAGCAAATATGTAAATTTCGGTTTTTATAAAAAGTAGGAGTCATCTCTCTCTCCTGAATTCAAAATATATAAATTACCTTGTATCGTTGCAGCAGGAATTCTTATAATGTCATCTCTCTTTGTATCGTAGTGGCAGGAGGAATTCACATAATGACGTGGAAGGAGTTCACATTATGTCGCTTCATTGTTTTGTAACGTTATCTTTAATCTTTGTAAAAGGCTGACTCTTTATTGTCGAGACAATGAAGAGTCCGACTGTTCATTGTCGAGACAATGAAGAGTCCGACTCTTCATAGCCAAGACAAGTTCATACGTCAAGTAGAAAAATTGCATTCATATTCCTGATTTGACATTCTTTGTTGGGTGATTTGTATTGCAAGAGTATTTGTTAGTGTCTGCAGATTCATAGGAGCTATTATCATTGCTTGAGTTTTGGCCTAGTTTTGGGGCAAATTGTAAATCAGTCTTCTGCTTATTCATAAATATATAAGTGATATTTTTGGCTGGGTTTTTCTACCTCAAGTTGGAGGGTTTTGGGGGAAATTGTAAATCAGTCTTCTGCTTATTCATAAATATATAAGTGATATATTTGTGACTGAGTTTTTCTCTTTTAAGTTGGAGGGTTTTCCCAGGGTATTTACTGTCTTTTGTTCATTATTTTGTTTTTTGCTGCTTATTTCATTTCTAGTATAAAATTAACACTTTTTGGCAATACATTTTCCACCATGGGTATTTGGCATGTAGCCAACAAAATATAACTTCCGTAAAACCTTTGCTGTTGGCCACAAGTGAAAAATGGTTCTATTACGACATAAATACAAAAATAGGAAATATGTAAATTTCGGTTTCTGCAAAAAGCCAGCAAGTGAATTACAGGTTCTCCTTATTTGGACTCAGTATTTATAAGGTGGCAGTAATTAGATGATTGGCAGAGAGGACCATGTTTTGAAGTGGAATACACAGCTGGAAGAATTATCTTCTAATAATTTTGAATATTGAGGTAAATATCAACATTTTTCTTCTCCTTTCTTTTCTTGCATCTTGATGATGGATCACGGAGTGTGATCCGAAATGTTGATGATAAAAATTGCTCCCTCAATCGAATCTAGAAAACCATCACATAATACATATGGATTGTGGAAATCTAATAGCTTTCATGTAATATGGATTTGATGCCTTGTAAGGACGCCTTGGTAGATGTGGTCGTGGCATCGAGCTAATGTGGCAAGAGTCCTCATAGCAATGATGAATGGCAATAAAGTTCTTGTAAATGTGACATGAATTTTTGTATGCTATAAGCTATATTTTACAAGGCTTAGAATAACAATGCTTATTAGCAAAAACAATCAATAATTAATTTCCATATTCTATCTCAAAACTAAATTAAATATCACCTATTAATATTTAATCATATGCAACATACAATGGTAAAATGAAATGAAAATGGAACATTAGAATATGATTAATGGCTTATGAAAAGGCATAAAATAGGGCATTAAATGGGACATTAATAGCTCTCATCAGATAGCTTGCACAAAGGAGTTTCAAGCATTTAAGGTAAGCATTAAACCAGTGTTACCTAGGGATGCGTTTCCGGCATAATTTGACCCGTCCTAGAAACTTGGAAACCCGTCTGTTGGCTGTCCCATAAAATCAATGTTTGAATTTTGATAATTTGTTTGACTTTCACTCTCATGTGAACTTTCAATTTAAATTATTTAACACAGATTATATTCTAAGGTTCTAAAATGTGTATGACCATGATTTATCCATGTTTTCATATAAATATTTAAAATTTCCCTATATATTTAAAATTTTATCTATATTTTATATAGCTGTCCCACTTGTCGTCCCCTACCATCCCCTGCTTTGGGAAAAAAAAATCCGTCCTGGAAACCCATTTCCCCGTCCCCCCATCCCCTGTTCGGAAACCTGGGGTAACATAGCATTAAGCTCTATTTTCTAGTCTTTTAGTAATATTTTTTCAAGATTTTGATGAATTTTTTCAAGTTTTTTATATTTTTTTTTTTAGAAAAAAAGAAACAAGTTTAACAATTTGTATAATGTTTTTTGATCTTTGTTTTGGACTTGTATGCTTGCATTTATTTATTTATTTCTAATTTAAAACTCTGTAATTTCTTATAATAGAAAAATTAGATTGCAAGAATGACCACTAGTTCAAATTTAGTGGGTTTCGATGCAAACCAAAAATTTAAAATTGATAAAGGTTCTCCTTTATGGAGACATATCAAAATGATTGAACAACTTCTAGTAGGTGGGGGAATCTTTGATATTATAATGAGTGTAAAGTCAATTTTAAGAGCTTGTATTATTGAGTGAAACTTCACCTTTTTGGCCCTTCTGCGAAAGGAACTAGAATGTGTGATGGGCTAGATAAGAGGGGGTTGTTTGCCGAACAAATAGCGGGATACCTTAGAGAAGAAGAAGAAGCTAATAATATGGTTGAAAGAGCAAGACTAAGAGTTCGTCTTTCCACAAAGAAAAAAAACAATAACTTTACTCACAAATTTAGTAATGGCCTCCCAAAATCCCTTCTTGCAATACCCACTATGCAAGATGAATTAGAAATTTCCATTCTCTCCCACAAAAGAGGTCCATTGGACATGGCATTTAAAATAGAAGCAAGAGATATTGCAGAAGAAAAAATTTCATGTTGCATCTATGCCAATGGTCTTCCTTTCAACTTGGTGAGATTACCATATTGGCGGGAAATGGTGTTGGCAATCAATAGTGCACCTCTTGGTTTCACAAGTCCTAGGTATTAGTAAGGTTTGCACAACCTTATTGGGAAGAGAGAAGAATTTCGTAAAGACATCATTGAAACCAATTATAGATTCTTGGGTTGAATTGGGAGTTTCTCTTATTTTCGATGGATGGAAAGATTGCGAAAACTGTCCATTAATAAATATTATAGCAGTGTCCCCTTAAGGGGGAATGTTTTTGAGGGTAATTGATTGTGATGGGAAAAT
The DNA here is from genome assembly GCA_027943335.1 of Chamaecyparis obtusa. Classification (NCBI taxonomy): domain Eukaryota; kingdom Viridiplantae; phylum Streptophyta; class Pinopsida; order Cupressales; family Cupressaceae; genus Chamaecyparis; species Chamaecyparis obtusa. The sequence goes on along the minus strand of BSBK01002447.1, from coordinate 1,801,995 downwards.
CAAAGATGCAGATTTCATATACCAAATCACATTGTGTCCATAGAGATGGTGGGTCATGAAAATATGGTTTAACTGTAGGTGCTTTGGTTGGCAAAAATATGAACACATTTTTTGGACACCATGGGCTGTACTCTCCCTTAACTTGGTGATGCAAACAATTGACACTCAAATAGAGTGGGTGAAAGAAATATACCAAGAGGGTGAGGAAATCTTGATGTTTGTGACAAACAACCATATGTCACAAGACATTTTCAGGACTTTCTTGTGGTTGATATTATTGAAGGTAAATTTAATTAATTAATTTAATTTTATTTATGCCATGTTCAATATGTATATAAATTTTTTAATGTCTTATTTACATATTTGAATTTTTTTAATGTGTTATTTACATATTTAAATATTTTTAATGTGTTATTAACATTATCCTAGGTTGCCGAGACCTGATTTGCATCACATACAATTGTTATGAGATGGCTTTTGAAGGTGCGAGAATCATTGAATGCAACATTTATTAGCAAATAATGGGGTGTTTGGAAGCAGTCAACTTCTGAGAGGGCCCAAAAGGTAAGTCTTTGATCTAGATGATGATTGGTGGGCTTGTGTGGAATATGGATTGAATTTCACCGAGCCTATCATGGGTATGCTTAGGTTTTCTAATATAGATGCACCATGTTTGGGGGTGTTGGTTCCTCAAATTGGACTTTATGCTTTCAAAAGCAACCAATACATCTATAGGATTTTAGGATGCGTTAGATCCAAATATGGAATTCTATGATGATTGGACCAACTATAGGGACAAGACTGCCCTTTGCACTTCTGGCTCTGCAAAACCAAGGAGGGCACTCCTAATCTAGTAACAACAAGCCTTACTTCAACAATAATAGACTGGATTTAATAACAACAGATAAATGATAAGAAAATACTAAATGATGACCATTCATTCATTGATTCTCCATTATCATTAGGTGGAATACTACTTTGTAAGTCACTGTACTTAAAGAATTTTGACAGATTTATATCAAAATGTTAGGAATGCAAATAGAACCTTTTCAAACACTGATCTCTATAAAATAGCTCCACTGCTGGCCAGTGCCTTATCCATTGGGTAAGACCTTCACTGCAAAATTGTGATACACAAACAAATATACTGAACTTTGATGACCTTGTCCTTTGAAAATGCTATCACCTTACGGTGGATTTTATCAAAGGAATCCTAGATTCATACTACTTAAATCCTTATGTAAAACTTTAAAGAATTTATGTCATATCTAAAGCTTATTTAATCTGATCCTAGATTAGATCTGAAGAATATAAACATACACACATAGATTATCCATGCAATGAATTTTATCAATTCATAACTCAAAGAGAAATACACAAAGGAGAGATATAAACTTTGGATTTTATTCAAATGCTATATCAATATCATGTATACAAAATGCTTTAAAATGCAATTATCTGGATATTTAATTGAACCAACAATATTGCTCTTTACAAAAATTTGCCTAATACAGTCTACAGTATCCTAGACTCAAAACTTGTCAGTAAGAATGTCCAAGTTTCGGTCCTTACAAAATGATCCTGGTAATCCTTTTATAGAAATAAAGATTGCATACAAGCTTTGGATCTTTCTTAGAAAAGACAAAGTGTTCACCACATAAGACAAAGAAGGTAAATATAATACCTTCTTGTTACAATTTTTACAAAGTGGCTTGTAGAGATGAGCGCCAAAAATTGCAACAATTCCCAAGGGCAGTTCAACTTCTGCCAGGTGTAGCATCTGTGCTTTCTTTAACTGTTTGAGGTCTATGCAATGCTTGCTTGCTTTTAAGGAGTTGGGGCACTGCCTTATGTTGCCTCCTCAGTGGATGTTTCTTCTTCTTTGGTAGTCTCTGAAGGGTATGCTGTTTCCCAAGATACATAAATATCTTCACTTGGCCAATGGAAAGCCAAAACTTCATCCCTTTTAGGCAGTAATTTGTCCCACTCCACAACTACTTGATGTACCTCATTTCTTACATTAGTAAAATGCATTTTGACATCCTGCAATATTTCAATTATTTGTACAAAAGGGGCATTATCTTCTGTATTCAAAATAGTATCAATTCTAGCTGACACCTCACCATTAATTTGTTCTAACCATTGATCCCTGTCCTTTATAGTTCCATCTGCCTTGATAAAACCAGGAAACATTTGAAAATTATCCTGGAAATACCTTGCCCTTAGGATCTCTGCCCTTCTTTTTAAACTATCCCTTCTGATTTCAAATTCAATTAGGTCTTTAACCAAAACATAAGTATTTGTCAGCTGTGCATCCATAATATGCCGACTCTTAATGGTAGAGCAGAAAGACTTTAATTTATTTTCTCTAACAACCCACTTATCCAAAATTGGGTTGATAGTGGCCCTTTCTTTCCTAAAAGTAATCAAAATGTCAGATAATTGCTTACCCATCCTGTAGGTTTCCTTGGGCTTTACATTTGCAACAAAATGTAAAATTGTATCCTTTATTCTTCTTTCATATCTCTGTTTCTCTCTTTGTTCTGTGTCTTCATCACCTATGGAAGGGGGTAGAGGGGAGAGGGGGTACTCAATGATAGGGCTTGAAGAAGAAGGCCCAGCAGGGGAAGAAGCAATTTGTAATTGTCCTGATGCTTGAATTGGGCCCTATTCACCCAGCCTCTTCTTTAAGTATGCAATTAATATATCCTTTTCATATATGCCCTGTCTTAACTCCCCATAAGCCTTCAACACTGTCTCCAGCCTTAGTGCGAGCTCCTCTTTTTCCTTGGCTTCTTTTTCTGCCACCCTTGCTATTAGTTGAGTTGTTGCTACCACCATGCCTGATGCCTCAACTAAAGAAGTATCAGTGACCCTTTTGACTATTAGGCTACCTGAAAGATCACCCTTGGTAATCTGCTTCCCCTTGTTATTCTCATTTTTCTTTAAGGACCACATGACCAGGGCTTGATGGTCATTACTAAAAGTGACAACTTTAATTGCCTGTTCTGCCTCCTCCTTGGTCTTGTGAATAGGTGTGGTCTGTTTCTTGACTGCATCTAAGACCACTGCATCAGCTATATCCCACTCTGGGAGGATAAGCACTCTTGAATTTCTCACCAAGTCTCTCCCCTGTTCTGGAGTGATCTTCTCAAACCTTTCTATCATTTCCTTTCATACCTCAGTTTCTATGATCTTGAGGTCCTTATCTGGATTCTCCTCATGCCTCTTCTCACATGTTTTTTGAAATTGGCTCATGTGTAACTTCCATAGAAGTTGCGTGAAGGCCCTAGCCTTTACAAAGGCATCATTAGCTAAGAATTCATCATAGGCTTGTTTGATTATTGGATCTAGCTTTGTACTTGCCATCTCTCCCACTGTTAAATCCAATTCAGGGTCTTTGGTTGGCTCTGGCACCCCCTCATTTATTTCTTCATAGGTCATGAAAATTTCACCTAGAGCTCCCAATTGTTGTACCTGCTCTGTGATCTCCTAATCATTCATGATGTTCAGAGGTGATTGGGATGGAGAGTAATCCCCTTCAATATGTTCAGGCCTCTCTTCTAGCTTTTGTCTCTTTGAGGGAGGTGGGGAATCAGGAACATCCTCAACTGGTTGATCCTGAGGTGAGTTTGGAATTTCTACAACCTCTTTGTGCTTCTCCACCTGCTGTGATGTGGAAGGGACATCCTCCTTTTTCTTTGTTTGTTCTTGCATGTCAAGTCTTGGTACCACCACATTATAACCAGTTTTCTTTTGTACCATGTACTTACCCGAGGGCAATACTTTGGTAAATGCAGGCTTGCTCAATATTGAGTGAGCCTTCTTCGGGTCATCTTTCATGGCCTTTTCCTTTTCATTTAGGGTTTGAAAAATACCCTGAAAGTGGTCCATAAGGGTGTCTATCTTCTTCCCAAAAGGAGTGATGCTTTTCAGGGGATCATACCCCCTGTCAAACTGTTGGACAAAGTCCAATGTCTTCTTGTATACCAACCATTTTTGCTTTCTGATCTCTTGTTCTTGTATATTTGGGATATTTCTGATGATATCCTTAGGGAAGTTAAAGATGTGATCTATCAAGGAACACCTGACCTTCTTCTTAAACATTTCATTGTAAAACCCCTCTGGGTTTGCTGTCCTAACAACTGAAGTAGCCATATGATATGGTGCCAGGACTTGATCCACATGAAGCCAACCATCCTTTGTAATTATAAATTGGTGGGCAATTGTAACATTTGGGAACGGAGTTCCTCTGGCCTTACCTGTGAGAGTATTCTTTTCAATCTCCCCCAATTGTCTAATGAACTCAGCAACACCAATCTTTAGGGGTACTTGATATGGCAATATGAATGGAGCCCCTCTGAAACCATATAGTTTGATAACAGTAGAAACATGATAAAAAATGAAATCCCCCCAATTATGCACAATTCTGAGGCCCTTGGCAAACTGCTTTGGCTTGACAAGTTCAGCCAAGGCTGTTGGGATTCTTGGGTTCTCATGGACAAACAATGGCCTTAGTCTGGCTGCAAAGCATCTATCAAAATTAATGAAACTATTATCCTCCCTATCCCATGTCATGCTGAGGCTCCACAATTGGACTGGCATGTCTTCACCATCTTTTTGTTTTAACAGATCCATCCCTTTCTCAAAATAACTAGCACCTTTAAACAAGAACATGTACATCATGAAAGAGTACCAACAGAATGGCTTGTCAACTTTGCTCTTCTAGATTCCTATCAATCCATTATGAATCAAATCAGCAATGAAAGGGGCAAAGTCAAATGTAACTGATAGGTATGGGTGTAAAATTTGGACCATCATGTACATAAAATGTACTGGTATTCTCTCTTCAACATCTTCTCCAAAGACTTGACATAGTGACCAGTATGCACCTCTTGCTCTCAAGTTAAAATATTCTGCCTTAAAAGACTCCTGTGTACTTGGTCCCATGGTGATCATTCCTCCAATTTTGTTGCAGAACTCCTTCAAGGGGCCACTCCTGAGATAATCTCTCTGGGCATTGTACACTTGCTTTAATTCTTCAAAATCAATTTTCTCTAGATCACTTGAGGGTTCACTTAATCTAAAAACCTTCTTGATTTCTTCAGCTGTGATGCTTACCAGTAGGTTTCCTTTCACATCCCTAACTACCCTAGTAATCGGGTCATAGCTCTTTGCAATTTGAATTATCAAATCTGCATCTATGAAAATGCTGGGTACAACGAGCTTTCCCAGGTCAAATTGCCATATATTGCTGGTAGGAGGGAGGGCATTTCTCTGGCTAAACCCTACCTTGAACAACGCTAAACCAATGATATCAGAGGTGCCACTTGCATTAATTGTGCCAATCCTAGCATCCCTTATGTAATTTCCCGTGTCATATAAGCCGTTTGCTACCTTTACCCTAGGGTTTTTCGGTGTTGATTGCTTGGCTTTTACTATATCAATCGTTGAATGAGGTAATAGTTCTAACAAATCTTCATGTAAACCCCTATCATTGTACTTAACTTTACCAGTTAATTCTTTTCTTGGCCCCATTCTAGGGTTTGCAAGCTCTTTATAATTTGTGTAAAAGAAATATGGTAGAATTACGACGCTACTAACAGGAATAAGAATTGCGTAGATATTCACCAAACTTTTTAAGAAATTTCTCAGGAAATGACAATCAGCTTCTGCAAATCTTCTCGCCCAGGCTTCTACAAATTCTATCTCTTTGTGTTTCTGAGAATGCATAAATCTTCAATATTTAGCAATCAAAGACAGTCTTTTCAGCAGTTTACTCCACACGATCTAGCCATTACTTCTTTGAGAAATCGAACTGTCATCACTCAACGAGAAAATTCAATTTCGCACCAATTTTGCTTCAGGTTTGAATTTGGACCGTTGATCCTTCTTAGAGCAAAATCTAACGGTTGTCGCATGATCGCAAGGCTTGGAAAGATTCCTTGCGAGCATACGACAACCGTCTGATCAAGATGCATCGACGGTAAACCTTTAATCGCATCACCTAGGACCCACTTGACAAGCGGGATTTATCGCTACCGTTAGATCCTGCATCTAACGGTCAATATTATTTCCCTTTTTTGAGTGGACATGAAGTAAGGCACCGTGGCCTAGATACCTTATCGACGACTGTTGCATGATCGCAAGGGCTCAAAAGATTCCTTGTGAACATTCGACAACCGTCAAATCTTTCATTCATTGTTGATACCTTAAGTAACCGGCCCCACTTAGCTCGACCAATCAGAAGCGTCCACGTCACAATATCCGGCAAGCGGACATGCAATTTTTTCTTACTGAGTGCCAGTCCTAATGACATTTTCCACATCATCAAATGCCGCAGCCAATTAGGAACGAACACTTGTGTACACCTGGCAGTGGACCCAGCTTCTCAAACGCTTGGTAATAAAGTAAGATCGATGGTTGTCGCATGATTGCAAGGGCTTAAAAGATTCCTTGCGAACATACGATAACCGTTGATTCTCTGCAGAGTTGTCAGTCCTGCAGAATCCTTAGAGACTGGGTCCATGCGTTGGCTTTTAAACAAGATCAACGGCTGTTGCATGATCGCAAGGGCCTAAAAGATTCCTTGCGGTCTTGCGACAACCGTTGGATCAAGATAAGATTCAAAGCTCATATATGATGCCGAAACATTAGGAAATAAAGTGTTAAGGATTTAGGAACATTTAAAAATATCACCAAGCTTCAGACTTAGGAAAATTAAGAGGGGCCTAGGTAATATGAAATGTTAGGAATATGACCCCGCCCGATGACATAATTTAAAGCACATGCGTTTTAGGAACTTAAGTGACCTTGTAAAAAGTAACGCTCAAATAGAACATAAAAGAGCGACCTAGGGTTTTCTCTTAAAAGCAAAGGCACTTAGGGTTTTTTCATGCTTGGTTTTTCAATTAGGGCTTCTTGGATTCAGATGAAAACTCTGATAAATTTGCAAGGTTTTTTTGGGTTTTTTGCAGCAATTTTTCTCAGTTTTAAAACAACTGGCAAATGTCTCAATTTGTAAAAGATGTAAGATTTTATGCTTAAAAATTGAGGTGCCAACAGGGGGAAGTCTGTGATGGCATGGACACAATGATAGAGCAAATAAAAGTCATAATAGCAAAAAAGAGAATGTCCTTGAAGAAACCTTTTTCGAAAGGGAGGAATCAATAATTCTTCATTGTTAGAACAAGATGACCACGCCATTGCATATCCTTGCATATGTACTATCTCCCTGGTATTATACCTCTAGAGTACTTTCTTTGCTAGGGAGAACTCCACCATATAGAGATTCTGAAGTTATTATTGGGTACAAGTGGGCATTTGCTAGATTCTTCTCAAATTCGGAAGTGTTGAAAACTATTAGGAGAGAATATGGCTTGCTCATCGTAGGAACAAATCGTACTCTTGTGCTGTTAATGACCATTCGGAAATGGATGCTCATACATTGTGGTATCTCCATGGTTAAGTTTTTTTGTTCCTCCAACCTCTTGCAATCAAGATTCTATCACAAGTGAGTTCTTTTTTATTTTTATTTTACCATTTGTATTATAGAATTTAGTATTTAACATTCTTTAATTTATTTTGCATTTTTTATTTTTAAATTTTGTTGTTTCTCTCCTATTTCAACAGGTTGCAATTTCTTCTGTTGAATGGAATTGGAGTACATACTCCTCTATCCACTTTGTGAAGCATAACCAGTTGGCTGCAAGAAAAGCAAAAGACTTGATTTATGTTCATTCTGATTTGCGTCTTCTATCATGTAAGGAACACCAGGACAAGGATGGGTCCGCGAAGCGTTGGGATGTAAACCTTAAGTGTACCAACTTGGATACAACTATTGGAGATCTTTCTAGAGTCACTATGGGTGATAATGATGAGATAACTACACATGATGCACCTTGTGCAAAGTACTGTTTTGGGTTCAAATGATGTTGAACTTGCAGCAAATGCAATGGATGATGATTTTTTTCTAGATTCTTTTGATGATTGATGAAGATAGAAGACAATTATTAGTTTTGATCGTCAATTTTGTAATTCTAATGATTTTCATTTGAATCGTGAACCTAGACATATCTGATATATGCTATATGGCATATGACTTAATATTGAAATTCTGAACTATCAATTGGCATTTGGCATTGATCAATGATGAAGTATCACACTATCAAATGATTTAGTTTTACAATTTTGCATATTTCTTAAAATCTTATGTGTGATATGTATGTATATATGTACACCCAAACCCACGTATCCAAGGGCTTTTTTTTTGCCTGTACCCATGTACTGGGTTCTTGTACCCATACGGGCAACTTAGTTTACACTTAAAAACAGATGCTGGCGTCCACTGCTAAAATATTTCTTATAAAATCAAGATCCAATGAATCCATTTCCTTGAGTATTGTTGTAGATCATTTGTCACAAATGTTTTCAAGATCCAATGACTAGCTGCATCCCTAGCTGAGCACCTGAATATTTTGTCAGAAGGCAGCAGGGACAGTCCCAGCAATCTTTATTTTTTTTGTACCCTGCTTTATCCATCAGCTGCTCTTTGCTTTTTCACTGGGTAGAAAAGGAAGACAATTCCGCAATATTTATATAGCTACCCTTCTTTGTGGAATTCATATTCCTGTTGTCACTTGTACTTGCAATTGTTCTGATATAGCAGTGCTTGAGGGCACAATTTAATGGAGCATAGGTAGAGAGTCAAGTGAAAATTTGAGAATGCATATGGCTTACTCAGAACTGTTTACTTCCCAGTATCCTTAGAGCTTTTGAAGTTTGCTAGGAATAATGCACCTGTAATTAATTTTCAATCTAATTTTATTCATTTTAAACCAAGAGCTGAAAAAAATATTTATCACAGAATCATTTTACTATGAAATTATTTTGTGGTAATCTTGGTACAAACTCAATATAATAATATTTTTTGTTTTTCTCACAAAATGTTTGATTATTATTAAGCTTCATGCTTGATTGTGTTTCTTTTCATGAAAAGGTCAATTCTGCAGACAAAATATTTGAGCTACTAAATGTGGGCAATAGTCGACGGAAAACGGAGAGCACAGAAGCAAATGCCACATCATCAAGGTGAGTTGCTTTCTGATTTATTTTTATGTTGTTGTAATGTAGTATTTTCTAAACATTGATGTGTACAACTTGTAGCGAAAATCTTATTTAAGTGAGCAATTGTTAGTAATGGGGATTAGGTAATGTCTCAATCCTGGAATTTCAATGTCAGGTCACATGCTGTTTTAGAGATTACTGTCAAAAGGCAACAAAAGAATCAATATCGATCACAAGTTTTGCGTGGCAAGCTTGCTTTAGTTGACCTTGCTGGCAGGTGAACTTTGCTTGGATCTTAATTGTTTGATCTAATATTGAGTATTTCAGCCCTGATGGAACATATGTATTTTGTCGATGTTTTTGTATTCTTGGTAGTTTCATTAAGTCTTATTTTATAAAACTTCTACTCATCTGAATTGTGCAGTGAAAGAGCTTCAGAAACAAACAATGCTGGACAGAAGCTCAGAGATGGAGCAAATATTAATCGTTCTCTCCTTGCTTTGGCAACCTGCATTAATGCTTTAGGAAAGCAGCAGAAAAAGGGTCTTGCATATGTTCCCTACCGCAATAGGTATGTGGGTCAAAGCTCAATTTTTTTATAAAAGCACACTTAACAGAAGTGATGAAACTAACAGCCAAGCTTAATTGCAGCAAGCTTACAAGAATTTTGAAGGATGGTCTTAGTGGAAACTCTCGTACTATTATGATTGCTACGGTATCACCTGCTGATGATCAGTATCACCACACCATCAACACCTTGAAGTATGCTGATAGAGCTAAAGAGATAAAGACACATATACAGGTTACTTATTTGTATATAATTCATTTTCTGTATCTATAGTCTAGAGTCTAAAGCCAATCAGCAGTTTGCTATATGGTTACAAATCAATGCTTCCTCTTTTAGGAGCCTTGGAACTGGTTCTGAATTATTTATGTTGTCATCAGTATAATGAATGAATTTATACTTAAGCACACAATTGGAAAGGTAGATGTAAACCTGAAGCTTTTCCTTCCGCAGAAAAACATTGGCACTGTTGATAGTCATGTTGCAGATTACCAGCGCATGATTGACAATCTTCAGGTATGGCAACCGAAAACAAAAAAGCTAATGCTGAAAGCGGAAGTACATCTGTTGAATGTTTCAACTGGAAGGTTGTTTTTTGGTTGCTTATCACTAGTTGGAAAATACAGGTTGAAGTGTGCCAACTGAGGAAGGAACTAGCAGAAAAGGAATCTCAATTGAGTATCAGACCAGCTGAAAAAACAGTTGATGATGAGTTATCTTGGTTGGATGAATTGAGCCGTGATACTAATGAGAATATTGAAGAGCGTATAAATCTTCAGAAAGCTTTATTTGAACTGGAGGACATTAACTTACGTAATCGGATTGAGCTACAGCATCTTGATGATATTATTGCAAAACAACAGGTATTTGAGCTACAACTTCTATTGGGTCCCCCACCCTTGAATTGTGAGGGTTTGTTCATGGGATCTAACTCTCTACACGGGGGGAGACCACTGTTGTAACAATCTCTTACCCCTCCTGTGGTGCTCCTATGGCTTGAACCCCTTCTCCTTATCATTATCTCCTCCTCTAGGGTATCCTCCTTATTGCTCCATTGTCTACTAGCGTCACTTGTGGGCCTACCACATTCTTAATGTTGTACCTTCTCATATCTCCTCTTTTAGGGCATCCCCCTCCTTACTGCCTCACTATCTCATCCTCTAGTGTCACCTGCAGGCCTACCGCATACACTCTTAACTGAAGTGGGTCTACTGCTTCAGCACACCTTTCTGGCACTGTGATGTCCTCCTGGGAAACTTAAACCTTGGTCTCCAACATGAAAACAAAGTCTCCTACCAATTAACTACAACCCCACAGGCTTAAACTGTAAAATGTCAATAACAGATGTAGACAAATTTATAAACTTGGAATGATTCTTAATATTGATTATTTGTCTTATTGAATGATAACTGCAAACGAACACTGTTAATACAGGCTATTGAAAAAGAAGGAAGAATTGTACAGGCCTTAGGTGCTAGGAGACAGGTCATTCTTGACAACATCCGGGATAATGATGAAGCAGGAGCCAACTATCATAAGGTATATTTTAAATTATTTCTAATTGCCTTTGCACAAACTTTTGACGGGATTGCATTTTTAACAAGGAAGCAGAGTTCATGCGTAAATTTTGTGTAGATCTAGATGTTTCATTCTTCCCTCTTTTATTGGTATCGTAGGAAATTGAGATAAATGAGGCACACCGCAGCAAGCTTCAAAAGTTGATTGATGAGGCTATTGATAACAATGGAAACAAAACGTACCTGCGTATTCTTAGACAGTATAGGCTTCTGGTAATAAAAACCTAAATCTGGATATCCCATATTTGTTTTGGATTCGATTAATATCTGGACTTTGAAATGACATTTTCTAAACAAAATGCAGGGCATGACAAACACAGAGCTTCAATTTCAAATAGCAGTACGTGATCAAATAATACATAACCAAAGAGAAGCACAAAGTAATTTATGGGCTTTGCTTGGAAGTTCTGGTTTGAATCACAAACAGATACAGGAACTTGCTACCAAGCAAGGGATAACAATAGAGGACTGGATTATTCCCCCTGGAAGCCCTGTACTAAGGAAAATATCCCCAGCTCCAATTTGTGGAAGATATCCACAATGCTTACCTCCACCACAAAGTCTTATACACAGTACAAGTTGTGAGAAGACTTATGTATCTCCGAGAAATTGGAATTGTGACTTACTGAAGCTGCAAAGTTCCAAGAATCCTAGGAGTTCTCAGATCTATAGTGGTCCTTTAAGAGGAGCTGATCCTCGATCTGTTGAATATGGAAGTCCTGATGTTAGGGTCATGAATCAATCTGATGGGCCATTGCCCAGGAATTCAAAAGTTCCTCATACAGAAGCTGCAAATGGAATTTGCACGATGAGGCAGGAGCACCACAGCTCATTTGAGATGGTTTCTCATCTACATACTCCCTCAGCATTATTGGCAAGGAGAGCAGGAGATCAGATGGAACAGAGAAGCCAACAATGCTCTGCAGAACCTTGTTATCAAGATTGCTGTTCTCATGATACAGTTTGCATGGATCCCATGCACGACAAGAGTGAAACTCAAGGCTTAAATTGTCACTGGAATGGAGGCTATGGTGGGTTAGGTTATCATACAGCAGCGGAAACTCAACCTCTCACAGCAGACATGCAGCTCCGAAGGGTAATTCAAATCTTACTTCTTGTTGAGTTATTTTTGTTAAAGAAGTTACTCTTAAGCATCTCACTTCATTTTTTGTATGTATTTTTTTATAGGAATCATGGAATGTAAACCATCAAATGCAAAATCTTCATTATGCGGGTGATGGAAGAGAAGTATTTACCAATCATGTTGCACGCGATAGTAGCAGTGTTAACGGAATTCATGAAGCGAAGGTAGGAAGAGTTTTGTTTCCACAATCTTCCGATCAAGCTGGAACATACTTCATTCCAAATGATAGCTCAAGTGACATCTCTCCTATGTTGAATTCCCATCATATAATTTACAACAGTCAGAGCACTTACTACCAAAACTATCCAGTTTTCTCCTCGTTGCAATCCCCCTCTTCAGAGCATAAAAAAAGGGAAGGCAGTAACATTGATTCTTCTCGCGGAGTATCTCAAGTTTGGTCTGATCATAGATTCAAGTATTCTTCAAACAGGCCGTGTCAATTATGGCCCAAACAAAGTGATGGTTGGCAACAATAAATTTGCCTCTGGGGGATAATGTGTCTCATAAATTTACATTTTCCCACACGCCACAATGTGTAGGCCCATTTGAGGGTGCATATTTTTTATGGGCATTGATTTTGCACTAAGCATATAATTTGAGGCCTTTCAAGTGTGATCACTACAGCCCGTATTTCTAGTAAGATGTTATAGTCAGGTTTTGGCTTCTTGTTTACTGGCATATTGTAATGAACTCTGATCACATTTAGATAACGTCTACTCAGGCTTTTTCAAGTTAAGGAATCTTTTGCAATGCAAGAGTGACGTTATCTATACGAGCTTAAAATTTAATTTTAAAGGTGTTCGAGGGAAGGAAATTTAAATCAGTTTAAAATCTTGCTGATATCAGAATTCTTCCACGTAAAAAAGACTATTCAACATTCTCCATCCAGGCAGACATATATGCCACCGTATGCAATAACAGCATTTTCAAAATGCAAAAGTGGTACTTACGGAAGTATAAAGATGACCATGTTGGTAATGCAGTTGCACGTTGTTTCTAAAAAGCATGCTGTGATGAGCTGTGGCTATTAACTCAACGTAATTTAATTGTCAGACCATCCAGTTTTACTTGATAAACCAAAGTGTGTTTCTATGAAGACAAATGCTAATCTACAAGGGCTATTTAGTAGAGTATGCGTTGCTCTGGAGGGACTCTAAATATGACCTACTTATATGGATGAAAGACACCACCCAGGTGTGTTTCTATGAAGACAAATGCTAATCCACAAGGGCTATTTAGTAGAGTATGCGTTGCTCTGGAGGGGCTCTAAATATGACGTACTTATATGGATGAAAGACACCACCCAGGATTCACAACAAAAGTATTCCAAGATTCAACAAAGAGAATTGAAATTTCATATTCCTAATAAACATTGCATAGCCACAATGACTGTTATCCTAGATTTTTAATGTCATGGGAACTCAATAAGAAGCTGTGAGGAGTAACTAATGCTTAGAGGAAATTTCGTGCTGAGCAAATTTTGGGGATCAACAATTGGGAGTCAAGGAGATCGATAAAAGTTTGGTCGTTAAATGACAAATTAATAGAAAAGAAAGTCAAAATGTAATGGAAGAATTGGTTCCTTCAATGATAAGAGTAAATAAAGGGCGGTGGCCTAATAAGCCCGACTACACTCGCGCTGTGCTTTTTTCAAGTACACAATATAGTCTAATCTTAGTTTTTTATAAATCATCTCACAATATCATCTAATTTGGATAATTGTATATAAAATGACAATAGTTTCCGAACATCAAATTGCATTTTCAAATGGATGGACAAGATTTTGGGATTGGGTACCAAGGGCTTAAATTTGGGGACAACAATGGGGAGGGGTGAGAATGGTGCTGAATATATTATATACTATACATATAGTACTTGAAATGCTAGTTATGAAAAGATGTATAAGAAGATAAATAATAAAATTGCAAATATTAAATACTTAGACATTGAACAATGAACATTGAATATCATTAGGATACTGAGTAAAATTTTAATTTGACAAATGAAATATCTCTATTATATAAAAAATATCATAAAAATGATTACAATGAGTAGCATGGTATCTAAACAAGTACAAAATGTAAAAATATAGTGAAGGGAGGCCTCTAATCATCCCTCAAGGTAAACTTTGTAATGCCCCCCCCGCTAGGGAACCCAAGAGAAATTAACCTAAACATGATTTTTTTCTTAAGAGTTTACAAAAGAATAATGTATAACAATGCGGAAGCAATATAATTAATTACAACTCAACACATAAATTTCAAATCTCAAGGGTTCTTTGATGTAGATTACGTAAATATCAATTAATTACTTTAGATTAAATATAATTACAAATCTTATATATAGAAATGCATGATAAGTACAACATCATATAAATGAAACATAAATACAACTGATACCATAAGGTAATACCCAATAAACAAACATCCACTATACATGTCGTAGGGTATGCAATAACAAATAATATACAAGGTACAAGTACAATATCTTGAAAGATAAGAGCAAGTCTCCAAAAATGAACACGGAAGAAAGTAACAACAACAAGGATCGTAAATATAATTAGTAGTATAAAGAGGGGGATCTTTTACTGCAGGATGACAAAGATATAGCTAATGAAGCTATTGCTTTTTTCTCCTCCCTTCTTTTTAAAGACCATGAGCTTTTTGAGGAGGACCACGATAACCTCCTGAGCAATATACCCAAAATCATCTCTAAAGATCAAAACAAAGTTTTGTGTGCTATTCCAAAGTTGGAAGAAGTTAAAAAAGCCTTGTAGTCTCTTCTTGGAGATAAATCCCCGGGACCAGATGGATTCCCAATGTTCTTTTTTCAAATGTTCTGAGAAGTGGTTAAATTTGATGTGGTCAAAGCTGTGCAGGAATTCTCTGGATCAAAAAACCTTCTTAAAGAACTTAAAGCTACTTTCTTGGTTCTCATCCCCAAAGTCCCAGGGGCGGACACTATGGAGCTCTTCAGACCCATAAGCTTATGCAATTCTTTCTACAAGATAATCTCCAAAGTCATCACCATCAGAATCCTCAAGGTGCTCCTTTCTATCATTGCTCACCAACAGTCTAGGTTTGTGCTAGGCAGACAAATTCTAGATTCCATCATGGCGGTGCACGAAGTGATCCACTCCTTAGATGCTGGTAAGAGGGAAGGCTTCCTTCTCAAGCTTGACTTGTCTAAGGCCTATGATCGAGTTGACTGGCCCTTCCTGCTAGGGTGCTTGGAGCTTTTGGTTTCAACTTGAATACTTGCAAGATCATCCATCAACTCATAACTACTCCTTTGCTGGTGGTTTTGGTTGATGGATCCCCGTATGCTTTTTCCAACTCTTCTAGGGGTTTGAGACAAGGAGACCCCTATCTCCCATTCTCTTCATTATTCTAGCTGAATGCCTTGGGAGATTGATATCCGCCAAAAGGAGGAATGGGGACCTGAAAGGCATCAGACCATCATCTGGAAACACTGTTTTCTCTCACCAGCAGTTGTTGATGACACCATCTTAGGTGGGGAGGCTTCGGTGAGAAAAGCCAGAGTGGTGAAGAACTTGCTTAATTCTTATACTAGGGCTACTGGGCAATCCATTAATTGGATTAAGAGCTCTATCTTCTTCATCAACACCCCTGAGGAGAGACAAAGGAGAATAGCGGATATCTTGGGTTGTGACATTGACTCTCTTCCCTCAAATTATTTGGGTCTTCCTATAGGCGTCAAGCCCCTTGAAGCCTTCTGGAACAAACTCATTGATAGATTCAATAGGAAATTGGCAGGTTGGAAGGGGATCACTCTTAGTCAAGCGAGCAAGATCCAGTTGGTCAAATGTACTTTGCAAAATCTCCCTACTTATGCTTTAAGTCTCTTTTCTATACTTGCTAAAATTTTAGAGGTGTTGGAAAAAATTCAGAGAAGATTTCTTTGGTCGGGTACTGAAGAGCATAAGAGATTCCCTCTGATTGCTTGGGACAAAGTTTGTCTCCCTAAAAGTGTTGGAGGACTAGGGATAAGGAGAATTAGGCCTTTCAATAAAGCTCTCCAAGCGAAACAGATATGGCGTATCTTCCATGGTAAGGGGGAATGGTGAGACACATTTAAAGATAAGTATCTTCCTAATAAATCCATAAATTATTTTTTTGGTTCTGATGATATTTCGAAAGGCTCTTATATTTGGAATGGATTCCTCAATGCTAAAAATATCACCAAATCTAAAGCAAAATGGAAAATTGGTAATGGTCAAACCATACACTTCTGGTGTGACAATTGGCTCCAGATGGGACCCATGAGGGACTATGAGCCTTTCAATATGTGGATGGACGAGTGTATCCAACAATTTGGTACCCGTGTTTGTAATTATAGAGTGGGAAATGCTTGTGTGAACCTCTCTCTCTCTCTCTCTCTCTCTGGATCGGAGACCCCTTATGATTGTTCTTAATGTGGTTTCCCTCTCCCCTTCTCAGGATGTCATGATTTGGGATGGATCCCCCAATGGGGCTTTCTTGGTGGCTTTTGCCTACTCTCTCCAAATGCATCAGGAAGCCAAGCCTATTTGGGCTAAAGCCTAGTTCCCTAGCCTTGTTCCCAAAATTAATGTCTTCTTCTGGCTTTTGCTTCAGAATTGCATCCTCACCATTGATAATCTTTTGAAGTGAGGTCTCTCAATCCCGAATAGGTGTGTGCTTTGTAAATGTCAAGCTGAGTCTGTGGACCACCTGTTCCTTCACTGCCCTTATGTTAGTGCTGTCTGGCAGTCTCTCCTCTCTGCTTTTGGGCTACATTGGTGTTTTCCCTCCTCTATCCAGGAACTTTTTTCCCAATGGTCCCTACCTTTTAAGAATAGCGATCTTCACAATTTATGGACCTGGGCTCTCCCTCACTTCTGCTGGGGAGTGTGGAAAGAGCGTAACAATCGTATCTTCATAGATTGTTGTGCTCCTCCCAAAATCATTTTTGAAAAGATCCACCATGCTTTAAAGGAAAATTATGTTACTTGTGGTTGTACTAACCCTTTTGTAGGAAAAGACAAGAATGGTGACCTAAAGAAGAAGAACAACAAAAGATAGACATGCACTTGGAGCTATCCCTCAGAAGACTGGTCTAAGGCTAACTTTGATGGCACTGCCAAGGGAAATCTGGGAAAGGCGGGAAGCGGTGGTGTGATTAGAAATAGCTATGGAATGGGTATTGCTATTGTTATCCTCCCCCTTGGCACCCAATCTAACCACTATGTTGAAGCTAATGCGACCCTTCAAATCACTAAATTAGCCCAAGATATTGGGATTAAAAACATCTGGCTGGAAGGAGACTCAAGCAACATCATAAATTGTATAAATAATTTACATCCCTTGTCATGGACTATTGCCAATATGATTGAAGAAACCTGCAATCTTTTGAATACCTTTGAGAATGTACACATATCCCACATGTACAGGGAAGCCAACCATGTTGTTGACTGGTTTGCCAACTTGGCAGTTAAAAGTGACACTATGGTCAGATGGCTTCACGATGGAGATCTCCCACATGCGGTGAAGGATTTAGTCGAAAAGGATAGAATACATGGAGCATAGGGAATCAAAATAAGAAATCATGAAAGTTAATGTTGCTTTATGGAAGTGTTTTCCCATAAATGGGAAGTACCAGAATGGTAGGAAGGGTAATTATTCCAGGTCCCATTCACACACTTTCTAGGTGTTTATTCACAAAGTTAAAACCTACCTTTTTTAGCACATCAGTAGAAGGATCTGGAATACCTTGGCGAGAAAGTGTTTGAACAACCGCAATTTGTATCACCAAAAAGCTTGTTCGAGCCATAATCTTGCCATGGGAGGTGAAAGACACAGAAGGGAGCCCTCAGGTGACAGTGAGAAATGGAGGAGACAGTCTAAGGTCTGGAACATCCTGCAGAAAGGAGGAATATCGACCTTTATTGAAAGGCTCCATGGTGGCAAGTCGTCGGTGACCAAAATGTTTGTGAAAAAATGGAACAAGGGCAGTGTGGTGATTGACGGGAGGAATTTCATGGTCATTGAGGAATTTATCTCTACTGTTACTGGTATCCCCATTGTGGGTATGGAATTTTACAGGGACCGTAAAATTTTAGATTTCGCGGTTAATGACTTTGTGAGGGATGAGGAAGAGAAGAATGCTCTCACCAAAGTTGGTACTTACTATCAACCTGAAGGGGTTAAAATACTGTGGAGATTTGTCCTGAGGGCTCTCATCTCTTATTTCACGTTGGACACCAGGTTCGATAGGATTAGAACCTACCAATTCGTCCTCATGAACCACTTCAGACATGGTATGTAGGTTTCTATCTCTTTCTACTTATATGCTTCCATCAATGATAATATAAATGGCTATAGGGATAAGGCTATTGCTAATCCTAGTGCTCTTCCTGATTTATGAGCACTTTAAATCCCAAATCATGGGGAAGGAGGTCATTGAAAAAGAGGACATAATGGACATTTTTGGATCTGATTATGTCCTCTCGAACATAGAAGACAATGAGGGTTTGCACTCAGAGGATCAGGAGGTTTGTGACACAAAAAAGCAGTTTCAGGGTTCTTCCTCTAAGAAGAGAATTGTCAAAAAAGAGAAAGCTATGATGCTTTCCAAAAAATAGACTAGAACTGTGATATCTTCTGAGTATAACGACAATGAGGAAGGGATGAACACTAAAGATGAGGAGGAGGTCTCTAGTCGCAAAGGAAAAAAGAAAAGGGAGGCTGCCATGGTGAGGAACTCCAACAAAAAGATCAAGAACAGGGGCAAAAGCTTGTGTTGGAAGACTCTTGATGATAGGACCAAGATTCACAGGAACACCCCCCTACTAGCTCTCATGATAAGGTTCAGTAGAACCTTCAGGACGAGCATGATGGTAATAACCAGGATGATCCCTCTCCACTGTTCTCTCATCCCCACAACTCAAAAAAAATGAAAGGCTAGAACAGTGAGGAGTATCGCTGCAAGGTTACGACAAAGGGGAGGAAGATGGTGTGGCGTAACTTCAATGTTAATAATGCTAAGATGGGGATGATAACCAGGGAAATCATTAATCCCAAAGTTATCAAGGGCGAGGATGGTAGGATTCAGCTGGAGTAGTTGATTGACCCGACTCTTGTGGTCCTCAGTGATAACACGAGGGAAATGAAGCTTAACCTTCTCAACAATGCCATGAATAGCATGCTGGACAATTATAGATCTATCAAATGGGTATTCCACGAAGTGGAGGAGCTCAAGAACAGAGTGAATGGGACAGACAACAACAATGGTGTCTGTATGACAAAGGATT
The DNA here is from genome assembly GCA_027943335.1 of Chamaecyparis obtusa. Classification (NCBI taxonomy): domain Eukaryota; kingdom Viridiplantae; phylum Streptophyta; class Pinopsida; order Cupressales; family Cupressaceae; genus Chamaecyparis; species Chamaecyparis obtusa. Next base: position 1,782,352 of record BSBK01002447.1, on the reverse strand, counting down.
ATAAGAGGTTGGATGCCAGGATTAGAAAGATGGAGGAGAAAATGCTGAGCTTTGAGGAGACTCTCAAAGGCATCGTAGATCATAGCTTCAACATCTTGAGAGCCTCTAATGATAATATCAAGTTGCTCATTGAGAAAATGGAATAAAATCCAGGAGGTAAAGACGTGGTGAACACTAAAGAGGATAAAGAGCAAAAGCCTAAAGATGGACCTGGAATGAGGACTAGGGCCAATTCAAAGAAGGAGCATGATGATTCGATGGATCTCCACAAGATAAAGGAGGCTGCTGCTAATTTGGAGATCCTCGAGTCCAAAGTGGCTAGCCTTCTCAGGAATATCCCCTAACTGTTTTCCCTGGCTCTTTTGGCTGCCCCTGTGTGCTATTTTCTATTTTGTTGTTTATGCTTCTGTTTTTCTTTACAATGTGGCCTTGGTAGTGGCCTGTCCCACTTGTTGTTCCTTTATCTTTTTGTCTGGGCTTTGTTTCTTATCTTAAGCTATGTATTGGGTTTCAGAGACCCTTTAAAACTCGTTTTACTTAATAAAAAACAACAAGGATCATCCAATACTAGTCCAAGAACGTCAGAATCTTAGTGGTAAAACAAAACACTACCACTCGACCACATGGAACCAAAGGTCCACTCCCACTGTGCTGAGGAGATAACAACAGATCACACTCGGATATCAAACACCAAAATCCAACACAATACAACACTTAGGCAAGGGATCATGAAAGCTCTCTATCTCAAAAAGGTACAACACCAACTACAAAGATAAAACATACTCAACTAAAGACAACCAACACACGTAGGAAACCTAAGATGTATTAAGGGAAGTGTCATCACATGAGCCAACTCTAAGGTTATCTTGATAGTCTCTCTAGACCCTGATGCCCTAGTGACTCTATGTGGTATCAATAATTCAATTATGCATATGAGGTGCCAATTATGCCATATCCAATCCACGCAAGCGACAAACATCTTCCCACTCCCATCCTAGTCAAGACTTCAATCAAGTAACTCAGGCATGGGCGAGGCACACAATATCTTATTAATTCATTTTAAACTCTTAATGTCATTTAATTATCACTTTATTAAGTCACTTGTAATAAGTTATCCTGGTAGCCACTTGTGGGCCCCGACGCCTATTACAAGCCACTTCCCATCTATACACTTAGATAACCTACCCTAATGCTCCAACCAAAATAACAAGGAGAAGAATAAACCAAAACTATAAAAGCTTCTCATTAACCATAAATCATGATAATCACCAAAGTAAAAAATAATGGAGCATAACAAATCGCACATCATCCTATACAAGGATCCAAATTGTCCATCACATACTGGACATCTCAATAACTCAACAACAATCCTCACAGTCTCACATCACAAGACCAATGATAATCATAACATAAATGACATCCATCTTAGTTAACATATTTCATAAAAATAATCATCCAGAACGTAAATCAATCACAAAAAATAACTTAAGGTGACCAAGTAAAACAAACTTAAACATAATAACAGTCGTCACCTTTTAAGGTCAAATGAAATAAAGATCAAACATAATAAGGCCCATGAGATCACTCAAAAATATCATAGAGTCATACATGATCCAACCGAGACTTCAAAATGGTTACAAAGTTTCTCCACATAAAATCAAAGATTAATAGAAAAACATTTCAAAGCCTCTGGTACCATTTTCCTAAAAGCCAACGTAATTCCCCAATTACAACCAATCAAAGTCTCAAAACATGCAAAAGTACCCAAAACCAATTTATAAATTCTAGTTGACTAAAGCAATCATCTTGTTGACTAAAGTCCATTTGACTACAAAAGTGTTCATATAAATGTCTCATACATAATTATCTATTTAAAATAAAATCTCATCCATATAAACTTTTTAAATAAGTATTTAACTGAAATATCCATGCATATCAAAAGAAAATTATGTTTTGGTTAAAATCCTAAGTTGTTCAATGTGAAAACCTACGAACAATTGATTTAGAAAAATATGAAATTTAGATCCAATAAGGGTTGATTGAATTACCAGTAATCCTCTCATGAAGACGAGGTACCAACTATGCCATATCCAGTCCACGCAGATGACAAACATCTTTCCACTCCCATCCTAGTCAAGACCTCAATCAAGTAACTCAGGCATGGGCGAGGCACACAATATCTTATTAATTCATTTTAAACTCTCAATGTCATTTAATTATCACTTTATTAAGTCACTTGCAATTAGTTATCCTACCAGCCACTTACGGGCCCCGACACCTATTACAAGCCACTCCCCATCTATACAATCCAATAACCTACCCTAATGCTCCAACCAAAATAACAAGGAGAAGAATAAACCGAAACCACAAAAGCTTCTCATAAACGATAAGTCATGATAATCACCAAAGTAAAAAATAATGGAGCATAACAAATCACACATCATCCTATGCAAGGATCCAAATTGTCCATCCTGTACTGGACATCTCAATAACTCAATAACAATCATCACAGTCTCACATCACAAGACCGATGATAATCATAACATAACTGACATCCATCTATTTAAAAAGTTTATATGCATGAGATTTTATTTTAAATAGATAATTATGTACGAGACATTTATATGAATGCTTTTGTAGTCAAATGAACTTTAGTCAACACGATGATTGCTTTAATCAACTAAAATTTATAATTTTTTTTGGGTACTTTTGCATGTTTTGAGACTTTGATTGATTGTAATTAGGGAATTACGTTGACTTTTAGGGAAATGAACTGAAGGCTTTGAAGTGTTTTTCTATTGATCTTTGATTTTATGTGAAGAAAACTTTTAACCATTTTGAAGTCTCAATTGAATCATGTATGACTCTGTGATATTTGTGGGTGATCTCATGGGCCTTATTGTGATTGATCTTTATTTCATTTGACTTTAAAAGGTGACGACCGTTATTATGTTTAAGTTTGATTTACTTTCCCACCTTATGTTATTTTATGTGATTGCTTTACGTTCTGGATGATTATTTTTATGAAATATGCTAACTGAGATGGATGCCATTTATGTTATGATTATCTTTGGTCTTGTGATGTGAGACTATGATGATTTCTATTGAGTTATTGAGATGTCCAGTATGGGATGGACAGTTTGGATCCTTGTATAGGATGATGTGCAATTTGTTATGCTCCATTATTTTTTACTTTGGTGATTATCATGATTTATGGTTTATGAGAAACTTTTGTGGTTTTGGTTTATTTTTCTCCTTGTTATTTTGGTTGGAGTATTAGGGTAGGTTATCAGAGTGTATAGATGAGGAGTGGCTTGTAATAGGTGTTGGGCCTCCAGGTGGCCGCCATGATAACTTATTGCAAGTGACTTAATAAAGTGATAATTAAATGACATTGAGAGTTTAAAATGAATTAATAAAATATTGTGTGCCTCACCCATGCCTGAGTTACTTAATTGAGGTCTTGAATAGGATGTGAGTGAGAAGATGCTTGCCGCCTGCATGGACTGGATATGACATATTTGGTACCTTGTCTGCATGAGAGGATTAACTGATATTCCATAGAGTCACTAGGGCGCCGGGGTCCAGAGAGACTGCCAAGATAACCTTAGACTTGGTTCATGTGATGACACTTCCTTTTATACATCTTAGGTTTCCTGTGTATTGGTTGCCTTTGGTTGAGTATGTTTTATCTTTGCAGTTGGTGTTGTACCTTTTCGAGACAGAGAGATTTCAAGATCCCTCGCCTAACAATATTGTGTTGGATTTTGGTGTTTGATATCTGAGTGAGATCTGTTGTTATCTCCTCAGCACGGTGGGAGTGGACCTTTGGTTCCACGTGGTCAGGTGGTAGCATTTTCTTTTATCACTGAGATTCTGACATTCCTGGACTGGTGTTGGATGATCCTTGTTGCTATTAATTTTTTCCTTGTTCAACATTTATGGAGACTTCTCTTATCTTTCATGATATTGTACTTGTACCTTGTATATTATTTGTTATTACATACCCTGCGACCTGTGCAGTGGATGTTGGTTTATTGGGTATACCTTATGGTATCAGTTGTATTTATGTTTCATTTATATGATGTGTACTTATCATTCATTTGTATACATGAGATTTGTAATTATATTTAATCTAAAGTAATTAATTAATATTTATGTAATCTACATCAAGGAACCCTTGAGATTTGAAATCTATGTGTTGAGTTGTAATTATATTGTATTACTTCCACATTGTTATACATTATTGTTTTGTAAACTCTTTAAAAAAAAATATTATTTTGTAAATTTAGTAGCATTTTTTGGTTAATTTCTCCTGGGTTCCCAAACAAAATACTACATCAATGAAGCCTTTCATCGCCTCCTCTCACCAGGTTTGAACTTTGACAAAAGTTACATTATGAGGATTTATAGGGTGCACATGATTATATATGCAATGCTTCCCGTGGTTACATTTTGTTTTATATTATTTTGATTCGGATTAGACTCTTTCTTTCTCTCGTGACTATTCATATGACGTGATCATATATTGACAATATTGTGAGATGCATATGATTAAAATACATTCTTTTGGTTTTAGTGATACAATTGTTGATGTAGATGTTAGATTATACTATAACTTACCATTTTGATCATATTTGCATGATGATCCAACAATGATGTGACATGATGCTTTATGATGATATTTGGTGTATTTTGCATTCAAGAACATTTGATTATGTTATCATGATGATTATTACCGATTTCCTATAATATTGTGCCTTTCATGTTGATAGATATCTTATTTGGAGTTTTCATTGATATATGCTTAAATGCCATAAAATAATTATTTAATATTTTTATTTAGATGAATTTAATTATGATGTACATTAAGGATTAAATATGAAAGAAGCAATTTCCTGACATTCAAATACATACAAAGGATTATGTCGCTAAGTGTCCTTTCATTAGACACACTTTGGATTATTACATGTATGTGCTTCAACTATTTACATTATGAGAAACTACACTTGATGTGTGGATGTTTTAGTGAACATGTATCACCCGTCAAATCCATCTGAGTTGCAAGTTTGAGCATGTCTTATCTCTGACAGTGGCACATGAGATAGTTGCATTGACCATTCATGATTTAACCAATATTGCCTATGTATGGGTGTGTATTTGTATTGATATATTATACCTCTAGTACCATGCAGGTAAAATCCAAACTTCATTGCATTACCATGTTATACTAGTGTATGTCTGTGCATTATAGATTATCTCTAGTTGTCCACTGAGTTTGGAGTTAAGTGCTGATTTTAATTGTTGTTTATTTTATGATTTCTGGCAATTTTGTCATAGTGCATTCCTAATTAATGAAATTGGATTAAATCAATCCAATTGTGTGTTTTAGATTATTTGATTAAATTTTAAATTATGTCTTTAAGTGGGTTTTATTCCTTTTTTTGTATTTTAAGTCAAAAAGTGGCATATAATGAAGAAATAGACTTCATTTTTCACACTTGTTCATTTTGGAGAGCAAAATTCTCAAAAAAGCTTTTTTGAGCATTTTATTGATTTCTTCATTCAAAGAGTTCTACCCAATGAAATTTTGTGGGCATCGGTTCATTGCAATTGTATTGGAATTGCTCCAATTTGCTGAGTTTTTTGAGTGCTTTCATGGAGTTTTTCAATTCTTCTCATTTTTATATTTTCACCATTTGGTGAGGTACGACATCCTAGATCTCTCAACTTAATTTGTTTCTTTGCTTAATGCTTATTGCTTTTAGTTCATGGGATAAGAATTAACATTCACCCACATCTTCGTATTGTTTTATTGCCCAGTTGGGCATATATGAGTTTTATTTGAATTCTAATGGTAATTGTAAGGTTACGCTGCTCAAGTTTTTTTTGATTGAGAAAAAGTGAAATTGATTAATTTTTTGTATTGTTGGGCATTTTTGAAGCCAAAGGGTATTCTATGAACTTCGATTTTTGAACTTTGGATTTTTTAGCTTTTTTATGGCTTTGGTGGCAGTTCTGGCCTTGGGCCTGATTTTGGTCCCAAATGTGTTTTCATGTAAGTTATAATTTCATCATTTTGACGATGAATTATTTTGTGGAACTATGGTTTTAGTATATTGGATTTCAATCTTGAGAGGATTCACAACTATCTTGATTTTCAAACCATGTGAGCATATTTCATACATATACTCTTGTTTGCTTTTTATGATCCCTTTTGCTTGTGTTTTGTGGCTTCTCTGATTTATTGGGAGTTAGTAGTGTGATCATACTCTTGACATTATGAGTTATGCCTATGTTATCGAGATCATGAGAGTTTCTACTCTTGGGTGAGCCCCAATTAAGTACTCCATCCACGAGTGAAGCTAAAACCTTGTCTTTTCATTGTGTGTGTTTATAGCCATTTTCTTTGCATTGTTCTTTAATTCACCATAAATTATGTGAGACCATGCTTTGTGTGTATGTGTGGTGTTAAGACCACATCCAAGCATGTAGTTGAGCTATGCACATATGCTGGGGTTTGAGTGACCCATGCTCTTGGTGAGTCCAATTGAGCTTGTCTTGTCTGCTTTTGTTGCATGGCATGAAGTCTTTTATTACTTAGGGCTTTGCAGTGTTCCTTGTTTTTGTAATGAGATGACTAGTTGGTATGAATTAGTGGAAAGGAGTGACTCTCTAAGGCGGGATGAGACACAAAGGGGTCCTAGGGTAACCCTTGGCAGAGTTCAATAAGAACCGATAACCTTAATAAATTAACATGGTAAAACATAACAAGATTAATATAACTACCTTGTTGTTTGAGTGATGTTGATATGGCATAGTACCTTGCTATCTATGGATGTTGATATGGCACAATACCTTTCCATCTGAGTGATGTTGATATGGTATAGATTTATCTTTCTTATCTATAGATGTTGATATGGCTTAGTAGAGCATCCTTGATGAGTAAAGGACTATTTTAAGCTGGACGGGCCTCCATGTGCCGTGTAATGACACTTCATTCTTAAGTCTCACCACCATACCTTGTGTATGTCTGAGTAGTAATCTTGGTGTACTTTCATTTAAATATCTTCATCATCTGCATGATTGCATTGGGATCCTTGTTCTATTCTCTTGATTACTATATTCGATTGGCATGTGTATTAGCCACTCTCTGTGTGCGTACTTCATGTGTTCAGGTCATGTGACTATCTGCACGAGTACGGTAGGGTGAGCCCGATGGTACCATGTGGTTGGGTGGCATTGAATGTTACTGATGGGAACTAACACACATATTGTGGACTACTTTCGGTGGCCTAGAATCGAGCATGATGTTCTCATCTCTATCCCTTTGTATTTGCATTTTAGTGATTATATTATATACTGCTATGCTTAGTAGATTAGGTCAATTTTATTTATTATGATTGTATCGAATGAGCATGACATCAATTTCTTGTATCTAATACTCTCTGATGTGGAGAGATTTTTATTAGACCATATGTTGAAGTCAGTGTTAGAAATTATGCAATTTTCCTCAAACTAAGCATTTATGTGCATATACTTGTTTTCTTGTGTGTATACCTCTTAATTCCACATATTTGTTCTTTGTTTCTACACATATGCTTTGATCTTGCACATTCATTCCTGTAGAGTTGTAGGTATGTGATAGTTTGGTGTTCCTCAGGGCCTGTTCCCAAATGGATGGTTGATTCGGTTTCCTTATATTTTTGTGACCAATTTCATACATATACTTCCATTATTCATGCATGTTTCAATCTAGTTTAACTCATATTTCATTTGGTTTTTAAAATGAACCTAGTGATGTTTGTGCCAAGGATGAAATTAGTCTCCTAGATTTTCGATCATTGATGATTGTTCAGATCCGTCCTTTGAGGTTCGTAGGACATGGTCCAGACCTTTGTAAGATGTCTTGAAGATCATTCTCATTCATTCTATGTATGTCTATAGGGTCATCATGTAACCCTTGGAAGTTCTTGTAAGACTTCTGCTTGTGCATGATTGTGCAGTGATTGTTGTATATTTCCTTATTTTATTATGCAATATTTTTTATGATGCACTTATGTTCATGATGGTTATGTTAATAGTTTTTTATTTAAATTTTTTTTACATATTTGACCCTTCGTCTTGAGGGTTCCTTGGCGGGGCATTACAAGACACATGCTACTTTAGTTTTAATTTCTTGTGATATATTTTTAATATTTTATATTTTTCATTTGTAATAGTAAAATTTGAACTAGTTAGTTGGTTACCATTTAGTTTTGGGTCCATTCTGATAAATGATGTAATTAAATTTAAATAGTGACAAAATATCACTCTAGTGCAAAGTTGATTTCAAAGTACATTTTGTCACCTCTCTGCATTTAAACTTGTTTCCATACATTTAATCCCTATCCACACTTAAAGTATATAAGCCTACCATTATTACATGTATGCAAGCATTTACACATAAATTCATTACCCATCTTGATGCTAACACCTTTTTTTGGGTTCTAAGACAATCCCATGGCATGCACAATAAATCTTGCACCATGTGGAGTTAATTACAAATTTAAAAGTTCACAGTTCAAATGTGGAGTCAACCACAAATTTAAAAGCTCAAAATTTAAATGTTTGTCAATTATTTCTTGATTCACTCTTTATTTTGGGTTCCAACATAATCCCATGGTATGCATGATGGATTTTGCACCATGTAGAATCAACCTCAATTTTAAAAATTCAAGTTTAAAATGTTTGTCAATTCTTGCTTGATCCACTCATTGTTATGAGCCATGTATGGACATGTTGCATAATTACTTGCAATGCTATAGTATTAAATGTACAATTAGTTATCATTGATTATCCATTGTAAATATTATAAACTACAAGGAGCATCATATGGAAGAAAATTCACTTTAGAACACTATATTAATTTTTGGCACATTTGCATGATTGAAGAGTATTTTTGGATAATTTATACAATAGTAAAGCTTTTACAATAAGTGGGGTTGATCAATGAGAACTTTTCCCTTGTGCTTTGGTGATTTTTTAAAAATATTCCTAAAGTATCAATAGCCCTTAATAGTCACATCAATTGGTAGACATGTTCATTCTTGTGGGTTATATATCACTTCCACAATATATTTGGTTTATGCATAAATATTTAAAAGGTTGTTATGATACATAGGAAAATTCTTAGATAAGGGAATATATTTTGGTACCAAAAAAATTAAAAATCTTGTTGCATGAGGTTTTTATCATTCATTTAGTTTGCATATATAAGTATTACCTTCCTGTAATGAAAGAAAAAATGAGCATGGGTCAAGTACTCACTAGCTTGTATTGGTAAACTAGGAAAACTAAGCCTATATTTTCAATCATTGCATTTGGAAGGAGAACAACCCACCAAGCTCAAGATGGCTCAAGCACTGAATGGGTGTAAGAGTCCTCCGCTACTTGGATTGTAAGATGTGTAAATGGAATGAGAAAAATGCAAGATTTAGGACCAAGAAGAGAGAGAAGGGGCTTTTTGTACAATAGAGTCAATTATCGAACCAATATGAAAATTACAAGACTAGATCTGAGAAGTAGACAAAGCCACTGACCTATACCAAAAATTTCAGCCAATTCTGCCTCACAAAGGTGACCTTTGAAGAAACAAGTGTCTAGACTCGCCTCTATAGGTAAAATTTGCCCTTTTTTTTTCCAAATTCTGGTGTCAGACCCCAGGATATGAGACATATAGTTAGGACTTCCCAAATTTGAATTTGAAGCTTCGGTATCTGTCACTTGCACACAAAAAACAAGAAAATTGTTGGGAGAAAGTGGTTTGTCTTAATCAAACCCTATATAGGAATTAACCTTAAAATTAAAATAGAATTGCATAAAGGAAAGAAACATGTTGTTATTAGCAGAGGCTTAATAAATATTATACCTTCAAAAGTGATAAATGGCTCATGAAGATGTATGAAAGTTGTCTTGATTTAGTCTTGATATTGGATCTAAGATAGGAAGAACATGAATGCCTTCACACATGCTAGGATCTAGACATTACTCCATATCTTCTATGCTTGATGCTTGATTCTTGAACTGATTTGATTGCTTGAATGCTTTCTTGGATCTTGATTACCAAATTGATTACATAGACAAATTTGCCTTCCTCTTTCTTTTTTCTTATTTTCCTTAGATTCAAAATGAGGGAGGAAGCTTTGTATTTATACATTTCCAAGCCGTTTTGGGGCTCAAGAGTCGAAGTAGGCTGAATTTTAATTTAGAATCCCACTTAAAATCACAATACCAAACTCCAATTTAAATTTGGACCCAAGTTAGTGTGACAAAGGTAACTTCTGATGATAGGGTCATAAAACTTACAACCTGCTTTGCCTAAATTGAGGAAAAAATGGCTCTAATTTTAATCCAGATTTAATTTTAAGACAAAGATTCTAAAAATGTGTGCCAAATTGAGGTATAATAAGTGGAACTGTGTAAGATAGGCCCCATATTGTAATAGGACTTAACTACACAAAAGATTACGTTTAAATTAAATAATTAAAGGGGGCACACATATTATTAAGGGCCCTCATTAATTAAAGGAATACAATGAATGGAAGAATGAAAAAATACTAAAATGGGTGCCAACTACGCATAAATTGTACAACTTAGCAAGGTGCTTACAATTTAGGATGCTACACTTCCTTTGTATTTAACTTTTTGAATATTGTAAAATGTACAAATGTAGCTCAAAGAACATCAAAGATTCCAAGAATTCAAAGTTATAACATTTTTGGAGTACCATCATAGCTATAACACCATTGGAGTACCATCATAGGACAAAAATAATAAAATCTAAAGCGTTCCTAACCTAACGACGCACCAAACTTCAACTGTTAGGATAATGTGATATTTAATAGAAATCATAACATACAATGTATGCCATGTCTCTAAATAACTTGGAGATGGTAATAAATACTCTTTAGGTAAATGATAGATAATGTTATTTAATTGTTCTGATGATTTACGTAGCATATAGTTCATAGTGGCATTCAATGAGGAGGTAGTGCATGCTAGTTTTGGGTACAAGTTCAAATAATGATATCCACTTTTCAATTTCTAGTTGGTAGAAAATAATGGAGCATATTTGCATTTGTTTAGAATGTGTACCATGTGAATTGGTTTTTGGATGATTTCCATTCTTGGGAGGTGTGTCATGAGTGACAGTTATGAATAAAAAACACATATTATTAACGTAGCAGTCTTAGAAGATGATTTTCATTTGAGTTGTGGCTTTAGCATGAAATTGTGGTTTTGGAAACATTCTTTTGAGAAATTATTTATGGCTTTCTATCCCAGTATTATATAAATTAGAGGAATGAGATAGCTATTAATAGATTATTTTTAGGTGGGAGATGAAAACTATTTGACACATCTAATCAAAATTTTCACCTTTGTAACATTATGTGTAATTACCTATGATATTTTGGAGTCTTTGTGAATGAATGAATCAAGGAATTTTAATGGTGCCCACATGACCAATCGCTATAAAGGACCAAAATATACAACATAAACACATTTCCATATTTATTTCTATGTGAGCTTTCATATTATGAATCTTGACCAAGAAGTTTACAAACCTGTGAAACCTTATTTCCTCAAAGAGCTCGTTTAGATTACTCACCTTCAAAACATCTTCAAACTACTTACAGATATTCTCATATCTAGCTTACTCTATGACGAAGTGTCACTTGATTTGAACAACATATTTTATACAAAAGAAACAAGTCTTATACTCTCAATTTTCAATTTAAAAATGTGAAAATCAACATGACCATAACATGCAACTATATTTGCAAACTCAATCTCCTATGCAACTAATTTTAGTTAGACATGATGATTTCTCTTTATTGGCACAAAAAATACACAATGCTTTAATGAATGATCTGACATGTTCCTAAATATTTATTGGCAATTCATAGTCATCTAAGAATATAGTCAATAGTTTTGTGGGTTCTTGGAATACTCAAAGTCAAAACCTACAAAATAACTTTTCTATTTTCATTTCCTTCTTAACTTCATCAATAGTCTTAACATTTTTAGTTTTATTTTATCAACATCCCTTTTACTGGGAGTTCCCATCCTAATGGGAATCATCTAACCTTGAAACATGTTCAATATTTTACCTTTTATTTACTTTAAAAAAAAATTTAACCATAGGAGGAACTATTAATTGGTAACCTAGTTGGGAATTTTGACATGACTAGGAACCATCATTAAAATTCTTATCTTCCTCATCTATTAGTGCTTAACATGGTTCCAAGATCCTTGTAAGTCACGTTGAATGTTTTGAATCCTTTTTGAAATCATTGATTGATTTCGTAGAAAAAATTGATTGGGACCTTTGTTGGGAAAAATAATCATTAAAGGATAGGAATCTTTTTTGAAATTGTTGATTGGGTTTGCATAAAAACTTGATTGGGACCTTTTTTAGGAACAAGAATTGTTGAAGGCTCTTGGGGTTCTTGGAACACTTGGAATCTTTGATGAGTTCCTAGTAAAAGGAAAACCTCTAACTTGCATTAATTTCAAATATTTTCACCCAAATTCTTCCAAATTTTAAATTAATGAAACCTATTTCACCATTATTTAGGATATGATCTTTGACAACCTTGAAATTTAGACAAATACTTAATTTTTTTACTCGAGTTTTGGACTTAAGAGGGATGAATTGATGATCTAGATTCACGAGGAGTGCATACCACATACCAAGTTAGTATTGGGAAATAAACCATCTAAAACATTCAAGAATTTGATGCTTTTAAATTTTTTGGAAGGGTTTAACAATGGGAGGGGGTATCATACCTTAATTAAAAATGGTACGCGAGGAGAGTACACATTGAAATGCCAAAAGGCTCACACTTAGGAAATTTTATCAGAAAATCAATTTTCAATGATTTGGGAGAACTTATGAAGCATTAAAAAAATGGAATGAAGGGAAAAGATACCCCAACATTAACCCAAAACTCAAAAATTGACACTTCACAACTTTTTAGGGTTCCATGTAAGTGTTCTGGGGTTGATATGAAAGTAGGACAACATGGATAACCTTGAAACTCTAACAAAGTGATAATCACAACTCAAAACCAATTATGAAGGAAATAAAGTAGGGATTGAGGCCAATAAAGAAGTATTGAAATCACAAAGATATTTTAAAACTCTAACAACATTTATGCTTATCTTAATTTGAAAATTTCAACTTAGATTTATGACTACGACATCGATATGGGGGCATGAAAACTCTAAAGGTCTAACACTTTCATTTGTAGTAGTCTACCTTTTTTTGTTAGTGTAAACATCATTTTACACATTAAGATTACTTAGGCTTACTAGGCATAATTTAGTTATCATAAAGTTACTTTGTAACTTATCATTTGATATTTTGCATATTATCAAGTCAGTCCTAGATGGATTTATAGAAGATAGATGATTGAAATTTATTTAATATTTCATTTAGGAATTAATTATATTGCATCAAGACATTTAATATTTGTATCAAGGGTATTTGTAACTACCCCATCAATCTTAGCTATATAAGAAAGGATCATTTGTACATTGTAACTCATATCAAATTATATCATTTTTGATCTCATGTTCTTGCAAGCTCTTCTTGGAACATTATCTCATGTTTCACATATTTCTTGGCTGATCCTTTGAAGTTTGCAACTTTATGATGGGCTCTTTATAATTCCAACATGGTATAAAGCTATGGTGAGGTGAAGCCCTTCCTATAGGATAATTGAGCTTTGTGGATAGAGATTTCATTAGAAGTTTCAAGGTTTGAAGTGAAATAACTATTGAAACTAGGAGTTAGCTAATAACCATGTGCATTTTGAGTCCAATGCAACCTTTCCATTTCATCTAGAAGATCTGAGAACCCTAAGAACACTTTTTAAATAATCAAATTTGGAGATTTTTTCTTGGGGGGTAGCATTCACTACTAATAGCATGATTTCATTTTGTATGCAATTTTAATTTGATTTCAAGGTTAATTCCTAAATAGGGGTTTGACCAAGGAAAACCCCTTTTCTCCAATAATTTTCTCATTTTTTGTGTACAAGTGATAGGTGGTATAGTTGTGAAAAAATCTACAACCATATATGATAGGGAATTATATGTGGCAAAAGTTTCATCAAAATTTTTTGGGTCTTAGGTGCCTCCCAGGGCCTCAAGCAAATTTGGTCACCCTGTACCCTCCAAGTCACACCATTCACACCATTCCAAATTGAAATTTGGATCACAGGTTAGTTGATGTTTTATATTTCTAGATTTGGTATCAAAATGGGGTTTATAATTTGTGATTTGTCTACATGCCCTTATTTTCCATTTTTTCCCTACATTGTTGCATTTCTACTTTACATAGTCAATTTCAACTCCATAGAGAAGGAATCCTTGCATCTTCTCAGAGTTTGAGCCTCATTGATCCTAGTTGATCAAATTTCCTTCTAATATGTGATCAGATAAATTGGGTGTGATCTTCCTATTTTGGCCATCTATCATAGTGAATTCCCATTGCACACCACTTTTCTTTCATCAAATTTTGGTCAAGCCAGTGTCCTTACATTTTCATTTTGATTTGGTGGCTAAATCTAATTTGTGTGTTAGATTTTATGAATTTAGAAACCTTGTCATGTATTTATTATTAATTGCATGATTAGATTTACATGTGTTTCAGTAAGCTATATGTGCAAACATGTATTAACTTATTCATAATGGATCTTGTTTTTCATAAATTTGGATGTATGCTTGTATAGTCCTCACTAGCAATGATTCATCAATTCCCTTGATTCAATTTTTAAATGATCAATTTATTTTTAATTTGCATTGTTTAGACATTCTCTTTTTGTATTTATTTGTGTATGAGTTTCATAACCTTTAGTCCTACATATAATATTCATATGAGAAGAAGTTATAGAATTATGGGTTCCTTTAAAGGTGTAGATCCTCAGTCCTTTAATGTATTCCATATGATTGACGATGATATTATTCCTACCAATGAAATTCCTACCATTCTTGAGAATCCCTCTTCCCTTTCTTCTCATGATGAGGATGAATCATTAACAATAGTTTCTCCTACCTAAGTGCAAAATTTTTCTCATGATTTTGAAAACCTTGAAAATTGGTTAGGTTGAGAACATTCTAATAGTGAGGCAATCATTTTGGTTGAAGGATTGAGGAAGTTGATTCACAATGACAAACATGGTGTTGAATTATTGTGTGGCATATCCCATCTTATTGATGAAAATATCAATTCTATAAAAATTCATGCCTAAGCTCTTAATCTTTCAAATCCTAATGTTGAGAATTCTATTCTTATTCCAACATCCTTACCGAATGTTCCAACCTATACTTAATCTATTCAAATAATTAACCCTAAACCTATTAATCTTGGAGAAATTCCTAATCCCAACATACCTCCTCTTGTGAGTGTTCCATGTATTTCCCAACCATCATCTATACCTACTTACCACAATGTCCCATTATCATATTTCGATGCTCCATCCATTCCTCATAACATTCCACATCCTTCATTATCCAACATGTAATACCAACATATCCACTGAAGAAACCATTAATAACCTTGCCCAAAGTGTTTCATCATAGCAAAAAAAATTGATTCCATAACCCAATCCAAATACAAAATACCTACTTGTGACATTGATATTCCATGACATTAGTTGTATCATTATCCCTGAATACATGGAAATACCCACCTTTAATACATACAATGGGAAAGGTGATCCCTTGACTCATCTTAAGATATTTCAAACCTTGTTTAGTGACTTCTCTAATGATCATAGACTTATGGCTAAATTTTTTACTAGGACATTTAGATATAAGGCTTTGCAATGGGTTTTTTCTTTGCCTCCTTATTATATTGGTTCATTTCAAAAGCTTGCTAATGCTTTCATTCAACAATTTCAAAATAATATTTTTCCTCAATTTTCTTTAACTAATTTGATTCACTATAAGCAAGGCGTTAAACAAAAAAGGATTGATTTCATTGGTAGATTCAAATATTTGCATGCTCAAATTTATTTTCATATTCTTGTGCAACATATTTTCACTTCTAAATTTTAAAAATACATTAGAGATAGGTTTTTATTTTCTAAGTTTACCTATGTTACCCAATTGTGTGTAGTTAATTATAATCATCAACTTTAAATGAGCCAATTTGAGTTATCCACTCCAATGGTTCTAGTTGATAAGAGAGATGCCTCTAAAAAAAAACCAAAATCCTAACAAAGGTTTCATCAAGATCAACAATTATTCCAATAATGTTGATGCATAAGTGGTAGCTTCAACAACAAGCGTGGCTCATTTTTCATCCATTTTCAAGCCATCTTGTAATTTTATAGCTCTTTTTGAATCTTTGCATAATGTTATGTTAAATTGTATTAATTCCAATGTTCTAAAACATCCTCTCCTCAAACCTATTGACCCTTCCAATCCATTTCCAACTTCCCATGATCCCAAAGCCTTTTTACAATATCATCATCATCCTAGCCATGAAACTGAGAAGTATTATTGTTTGAGGCATATTATCAGAGATCTCAAAGATTCTAATGCTATAAATGTTGAGAGTGTGAATGATAATGGAAAAAATATATATCACCCCTAACCAAAATCTAAAAATCTATACCAATCTTCTACCTTCTCATTCTACCAAAACTATTGAGAAAACTAATACATTACCTTCTTCTACCCACATTGTTTTTCCTAGTCGAATGAGTTCCATACAGGTTGACGCTACAAGTAGTGCAGATAATAATATTGTTAATCTCATTCATAAATTCAAATCTAAAACAAAACCCAAGTATAAACCTAAGATTTACATTGTATTTGATCGTAAGGAGACTATTAAAGACCCGATGGTCATCTTTGTATTTTAACAAAAAATAGTCATAAGTTCTCAAGAAGAGTGCTCATTGATCCCACTTCAATCGTGAATGTTATAATTGAGAAACATCTTTTCACAAGACAAACTCATCAAGAATCATATGACAAATATGATGTGATGATTAAGACTTTAAATGGATTTAATTTTCCTACCCATGGTTGCATAACCCTTCCCATTGAATTTGGAAACAAATGCTTAGATGTCAAATTTGTTGTCATCCCAACTTCCAATGAATTTCAAGTGATACTTGGCTTAACTCCATGAAATCTATTGTTTCTCCCATCCATAAGTTCCTTAATTTTTTCTATAATGGATAAATTATCATGATCAATCATAGTCCCTATCGTCCTTTAGAAAGTCCTTGAAATAATGACCTTGATTCTTTTGGCCTAACATGCCTCAAAATTTGTAGCCTTGCCAAGATCATTTCTTCCTATATTAATAGAAATAAAAAAATGAATTGATTTCAAAATTTATAAACTCTATGGACATCCCATCTCCTTGTGCTAGGCTTGAATCCTTCCCAAACCTTCTATGATCCTATTTATACTGATGTTCCACCTCATATATCCTACAAGCGATCAACATCCTCTATCTCTCAACATAGTAAGGTTCCATTAGTTCCTCCTATTGAGGAAGAAGAGGAGCCTATGTTGATTGTGTTGGTTCCCAAATAAATAGATTGAAAATTTCTAAGAGTATGTCTGATTCTATGTTCAAACTTTCTATTTGATCTGGCCAATGAATGGGATTAACCAATTTATAGATGAACTCCCCTACATGTCAGATTCTGTAGGACCTATGCGCTTTATCCCTCTCACCAACTCACTCTTCAAGTTGATGCTTTTTATAGAAGATCATATCTTCCTTTTACTTTTAGTTTTTACTTCAAAGTGGCATTTGTTTGAAATAGAATGACTTTTTGTTGATTAATTGATTTCTTCTAACTTCCTTATCTATCTTCCTTCCATTGCTACTTTCAAATTTACTTCTACTATTGTCTCCTTAATCTAATTAATTTCTTATAACAATTCAATCTATCCTTCTATTTCTACTTCCACACTTTTTGCTTCTATATTTTCCTATCTCTTATTTGAAACTATCTTCTATTCCTTACTTATCTTGATTTTCCAACTTTCTTTTGTTTCTATCTTTCCTTTTCTATCTTCTACTATAACTTGATTTAGACTACAAATGAGTTTTATTTGATAGACCAGTGCCTTCTCTTTGCTTGGGCAACAGAGTCACCCCTCTTCTGACCCTATGTATAACTCTGAAAGACAAATTTTTAAACCCAACCTTGGTGTGTCTATCAATTATCTAACCCTCAATGTTATAATTAGATATCTTGAATTACAATTAGTCTGATTGAATTTAACTCTCATAAAAAGACCAATCAAGATAAAATGCAAATAACCATCTTTTTTCCCATATGCTCTCTATATTTTTCTAACTTACAATTATAATATAAAGTCTTCACACAAGGATTTAAGATAATAACCACTTACTATAAGCAATTATGACATAGAATTGATCAAAAACATGGATTTTCCATCATAGAGTTGAAAAAAAAGAGAACTGATGTATTTTATCACTTGATAAAAAACATATTACAATGTGTTTATTTTTTATTCCTCTTGATGCCTCTTTCTTGGTTCTAAATTTCTCCTTTTATAACATTAAGGAGTCTTTTAAAATTATTATAACATTTGATAATAAAACCCCTTTGCCCTAAAATATTTAGTTATTTTATTATCACCCTAACTAAATATTTACACATTGGTACATTATAAATAGTGATTAAAATCACTTCATTAAATCATATGAAAAAATATTTATTCATGAGTGGATAAGATGACTTATTAGGCCTTCATGATATTCTCATTTATATTACTTGTGCCTTTAGAAACTTTCTCATAGTTTATTTTCTTGAAAATGTTCTTGCAAATTCTTCCTTCCATTGCTCAAGTGGCAAAATTTCCCCATCACACATGAGAGCTGGGAGTACATCAATTTCATTTGTACTTCTAACCTTTTCATATCTTCTTTCAATTCTCTATGGAACTTCTTATGCTTCTTGAGGAAATCCTTTCCCTTTGCAAGATCATCCAATTCAAACTCCCTTGCCTTAGTCATTCTCATCATAATTAGGATTTTGCGATTTAGGTGTCATTCCGGAACCATCATCGGAGTTCACGTCATCAAATGGAGCTGTCTTTCATTCATTTCCTTTTGTTTTTCAAATTGATCTCAATCTTTGTCCCTAAGTCTAAAATGTTTTTATTTGAAAATTCAAATATCAGCATGGACAAATACTTCTGGAACTTCCTTTAGAGTCTTCTTCATTAAGTGGAATTGTCTTTCATTCATTTCCTTTTTTTTTTTTCAAATTGGTCTGAGTCTTGGCCCCTTAGTCCAAAATGTTATTCTTTGAAAAATTCAAGTGTCGACATCGACAAACAATTCTGTAACTTCCTTAGGAGTTTGAGGTGATAGATGGAATCAAAGGAACAACTTATAAAATGATTCATTCAAGAAATAGTCAAAGTGTTAGAACAACTATCAGAGTCCAAGCATCTAAATAGAACAAATTAAAGCGATGGAGAATTCATCCAATAAAGGGAGTTCGAAAAGAGACTGAACTTTTGGAATAGTTGTCAGGTTGTAAAGGATAGAAAAGAACCCAAGTGAATCTAAGGAAAGATAGATAAGAGGAAGAAGTCAAGACATCGAAATGAAGATAAGGTTCCAAAAATATGTTCAAAATCTGAAAGAGGAAATATAACACTTATTTTTAGAAAAAGTGGAGAAAGTTGATTGTACATGAAGTATTTTTGGAATCCGACACTCCACTCCATTTGGAACTAAGCACAAAAGAATAAAGGTTTCCCTTTTATTATATAAGGAAAAGCTAAGTAGGCGGAGAAAATTAAAGCTTCTGGAAGTACCGTTGGAGTCTAAAACTCAAGATCAAACATAAAGGAAAAGAGATGAAGTGGCACTTCCATTCATCGATAAAGAACATAAAATTTTTATCCAATATAAGTGGCGGATATGTCATCAGTGAAACTTGAACTATCGGTCTTATATTGATTTCTTTCTTCGATCACTCTTGTTGCTTCGATATCATTTATAGCCTCCATTGGTGTAATACAAAAAATCATATGCTATGTTTATCTGATGACTCTCTATAAAATACATGTCTATTTTTACAATTTCATGATCATTATAAGATGGTATACCTCCTCTGATACGCTGGTGATCTGAATATGGACCTAGGAAATTATTTGCTGAGAGATTTCTTTTAAATGTGAACTAAAAGAAAGGAAAGGACTTTAAATAGTTATATTAAAATTTATAAAAAAGAGAGATAAAAAGGTACAAGATTGATAACAAAGTTCATCCAAGTGGACTACGTTTCCAGGTCTATCTCAACTGAGTGACCAATCTATTAACAATGCTTTAATGCAGTACAATCTCTAAAAAAAGGAACCTCTTGGAAATAGATTTACAATCTTTTGTAGTTTGTCCACAAAGTCGTGATACAAAATTCCTCTCTCAAATCACCTCACAATAAGGCTCTCAAAGCCACAAGGTTGATTAACAAAGAGTAAGAAAAGACTTTTCCTAAAGGCTCTACTACAAAAAAATGAGCATCATTACATCTAAGAGAGAAAAATAATCTCCCATATTGAGAATTCTCTCCCTTAATTCTCCTCTCACCTCCTCCCCTACAATGAGAAAAGACCCCCTTTTATACACAAAAATGTGCCAAAATAGGCTTATAGCCAATTAATTTAAGATAGATCCTTTATCTTCAAAGATAACATCCAACCCATAGAAATCTTGAATAAACTCCTTAACAATAACCTTTATCTTGATTCCTTTCTTTATTTTTATCTTAATATTATTGGGTGAGGTCATTTTAAATAATTTAATATTTAAATTTATTTAATTTTAAGGGAGTCTCAGGTTGGCCCGAGATAGGGTTTATCTCATTAGTTTCGGAGCACCCCATAAATATTAAAGAAAATTACACTCTGCCAAAACCGTTGGTATTAACTATATTAAGATGGTCGTGGGTTCAAATCCAATGACTTCCTTTTTTTAACCTTAATTTTTTGTTTGTATTGTTTAAATACAATAATGCACCCTTCATAGGTCAAAGAAAATGTTTGGCGCATTGGTAATTGGGGGCTGCACTGTAAAGTGGAGTTCATGGGTTCAAATCCTCACGACTGTACTATTACCCAACATTGGTGACTAAACGTGCTTGTGTGGTGTGTTGGTGAGAGGGGAGACTAATTTGGAGGAGGTTTTCTGTTCAAATCCAACAAATTACATTTTGGTGAAGACCAATATACATATATTACCATGTGTGCCATGTGGCACCATCTCATTGGGCCATGTGGTATATTTAAATTTACCAACCTTCTGACATGTATCACATTCAAATTGGGTGCACTGTGCCACGTCATGTAGATTTCTATGTTAGTGCCACATCATTTTCCATGTCATCATCCTACCACGTGTCATGCCACGTTAGCATGTTGATGTCATCATAGTCAACCAAAGTCAAACTTTTGACCAATCTTTGACCAGCTATAACTTCTACATATAGACTCCCATTTCGAAACTAATTTAGTTTTGGAATTAGTGTAACAAGAACTATAACTTTGGATAATTTTTTATTGGATTTGAGATGGTCAAATTTTTACAATTGACCAAATTTGACCACTTGTTGACCAAACTTTGACTATGTAGATCCTCCTGGATCAAACCTCCCCACAAAAGAACTTTTGGACCTCCAAAAGGTTCTAGTAACATTCTCATCTGGTCAATTGACATGAATCCCAAGTCTTATGTTTTGATTGCAGAGTAGTATTATTATATGAGAGAAGGCCATAAGCATTAAGGTTGGATATCATTCCTACCGAAAGTCTTGTTGTAAATACCATCCAATTTAACATTATAAAAATGTATTGTTTTATGGTCCTGGTTCCACCATGCTTGGAACTCCTATTTTCCCTCTAGTGGTCTTAGATTTTGGCCACATTAAGACTTCAAACGATGTAGTTCAAAATGAAACTTGACATACCAAAAAGAATGAAGAAAACTGAGCATGATGAACCTATCTCTCGGTGCTTCTCATGATGGTGGTTCTCATTCTGCATTCCAACCTCACTTGCAAACTATACGAGAAATGGAAACTATGCTTCAACTTGAAACATTCCTTTGAAAATTTTCACTTCAGAATGGTTGATTATGGGCTTCACCATACAAATTTGTCTATGTTAGCCTAAGCAATAAGTCCATGACAAAACACCTTAAGGAACATCGGTCATCAACTAACCAATTTGGACTGAGTCTTCAAGTAGATAACTTCAAGACATCTCTTAGCCGTTCTCTATAACTCTGAGTCACTCTATGGTATGACTAACTGGATCTATCCACTAAACTACAACAAGTGTTTCTTCTTGAAGAAGTTTTGTACCAAAATAAATCTTCAATAAGAAGTTATAAAGTATTCTCCTTTCTGGATTACAAGAGATATGGCTTCCAATATCCTTACAAAATCTCTACCATAGGATTATACAACTTCATACAAATATTTACAAAAAATTTTATTTAGAGTTTCATACTCAAAACCATACTAGCTTAAGATCAACAAACAATTTACCCTATTCTAAAAAGTTAACACACCCAAATCTGATACCATTGGTTAGAGGAAAAGTGTTCCCAACTCTTACAGAGCTTCTCAAAGGAAATTTCCTTCTCAGGTTGTCCAACCTTCTACTGCACTTCCTCTTGGACTATCTTAGGGGCAGTAGCAACCACTGGAACCATCTGTGTCTCTACATCTAGTATTTTGGTTTGAGACACCACCTCTTTTCTTGCCTCAACAAATTTCCATTGACTAGATTCTGCAATAAACCTAGGAGAGTGAAAGAGTTCTGGATGTAGCTTCCAACACTTTTCAATCCAATGCCCACTTATTTGGCAGTGGATGCAATAGTTCTAGATCTTCTCCTTCTTCTTCGGGGAAGAGTTAGCTTCACCATCATCATGGCCAGGAGTGCGTATAGATGAATTTTCCATCTTCAAGGCTTTGGAGGTCTCACTAGTTGCTCCATATCCCAAACCTTGTTTTCAAGGCCTCTACTTTTCCTCTACAGGTTGGATCATGCCTTGTTCATGTATTCCAAGGCCTTTTCCATTGTAGCTCATTTTAGTCATCAACTTCTTTCCAATACCTTTAGTGTGCTTCTCAAAGCCTCCAATAGAGTTATGCTCACTTTCCTCCTATTCTGATGCAAAAGATTCTTCCAGCTAACCACCTTGGTTTCTAGGAACATGGGAAAGCTTAAGATACTCCATATGTTGGAAAAAAGCACATTGGTTGGCATTCTTCTAGCTTGAGCCATAGTTGGCCCACTTTCCATGACTACATGTGAATCCTATCTTAGGACTCTTGTTGAGGACTTCATCGTAGAAGATGCATCCAAGATACCAGGTGGAGTGATTGGGGAGTAATAGGAAGTTCCATCTAAATGTGGGAAAGAAGCACACATACCAACACTTTCAGATCTAAGAGGACTGCTCCTATTCTTCTCCTTCCCCAACATCTCATACATACATTTCTTCTCCCTCTTAGATTCTTCCAAAAGTCTTTGAAGCCCTGCATTCTCTGATAGGTGTTGATTAGCCTCCTCCAAATTTCAGAATCTATTAGCCTCCTCTTGGCAGTCTTGGAAAAGAACTTTGACCATCCCTTTTATGGAGTGAATTCTATCCACCATAGATGAAGACAATACCACCTTGGAAGATCCTCCTATTTTGATTCCATTCTAAAAGGTTCACCTGCAATCACTTCTAGAAAAACTTGCCAAACTAGCTCTGATACCACTTGATCTGAATATGGATCTAGGCAATTATTTTCTAAGAGATTTCTTTTAAATGTAAACTAAAATAAAGGAAAGGACTTTAAATAGTTAGATTAAAATTCAGAAGAAAGAGAGAGAAAAGGGCACAAGATTGATTACAGAGCTCATCCGAGTGGACTACGTCTCCAAGTCTATCTCAATTGAGTGACCAATCTATTAACAATGGTTCAATGCAGTACAATCTCTAAAAAATAAAAAGCCTCTTTGAAACTTCTTTACAATCTTCTGTAGCCCATCCAAAAAGTTGTGATACAAAATTCATCACCTCACAATAAGGATCTTAAAGCCATAAGGTTGTGTGTGTGAGTGATTTACACCTTCATGAAATAACAAGATTTAAAGAGAATTTACACTATTCAAAGCAAACTAATCTAAATAATGCACAAATTAATCTAAATATCTCATGGTTCTCTAAATTGAAGTGGTAAATGAGGCTCTCAGCTGCAAATCCTCACTAGTGACACTCTAATTATGAGAATTGAACTAAGAATGATATGCAAACTAGATCTAATTATCAAATTCTAGCTCTATTTGATAAGAAATCTACAAAATGATCAACAATTAAGCTAATTATCAATGAAAATAGCTAAGTGAGTGGTGTGGATGCAAATTGCAAGAGTTTTGCTGCAATTCAAAGATGTGGAGTGGATGAATTATGCTTCTAAATGCCTTCAACTTATAGGATTTTCCCAAGGGTAGGGGGTAGAGTGAGATAACCATGGTTATGCTTGGGTAAGGTCAATTGGCTTTGCTTTGTCCATAAATGGGGGGACAAACATTTAAATGGTTTCCAAAGGCTAGACCATTTCAACAAAAGTGAGTGATTTGTGTCCATTTTGTCTCCTTTTTCCTTTGTTGAGGGAATTTTAGTATTTATTAATTAATTAAAGTAATTAAATTTAGCCATGAAGGGTAAGAGGTTCATTTTGATATTTCATTTCAACAACTATGTCATTAATTGAATTTAATCAATTTCTTAGTGTTTTTCCCCTTTTCAAGCTTTATTTAATCATTTAATCATTTAATTGAATTTTCCTTTGATTTGAATTGCCTTTGTTCCATTTATTGATTTTTCATGCTATTTTGATGACTTGATTGCACCTTTTGATTGATTTAAGCCTTTGGCCAATTTTCCGTGTCTACAAATGCCCCTCTTTGAGTCGATGTGCGAAGAACACCGATTCAAAGATTCCCTTAGTATGATGATTTGATATAGGTCCTAATTCTGATATGCCTCTGATCGTTCTGATTGATGTACTTCCTGATGATGATGATGTGCCTCTGATGATGGTGCTGATATGATTCTGATGCCTCTGATATGATATGAGTCCTGGTTTGATGATATGTCCTGGGTTCACTGATTTCTGATAGTGATATGCTGCCTAATATGAAATTGATATGATATGATATTGATATGATATGATAACTTGATATGATATGCCCCACTGATAAATGTTTTTGATGCGATGCCAATTTGATACTCTGATGCCCCCTCAGAAATAAAACATATTGATTCCTTGATTTGAAAGATTTTAATTGATTGGTCCAATATGTTTTCATTTCTGAAAAAAATATTAATGATATGCCATGACTCACAAATTTGCATCCAAGATAGATAGGTCTATTGTAGTTAAGCAAAACAAGTGATTATAATAACAGGATAATGGTACCAATGAATGTGATTTGTCAATCTGATAGGATAGTTCTGATACAATAAATCAATCAGTGTGAAAACTGATATGATTTGATACTGCTGCTTCGTTCTCAAGACACAGAGACACGAACAAATGGTATAGGGTGTGATTGCTTGATACTTTGATAGGATTGATTGACGTAAGATGACTCACTGATATAAAATACTGATATGATTCCCTTGATTTGCAAAACAAGCACATTTTCGTAAATGATATATATACGGACCTTAGCTTCTTGGATATTTAGACTTTAAGTCATGGTTTGACCCAGCTAGAGTACATGTTATTGAGATGATTGATTATGGAGCTCCTTCAGTTTGTTGATATTGTATCATGATATTTCAGTTATTGATCAGGACTTGGATGTATCACTTTGATGACATTGTATCTTTGATTAGACAAAGTTCATGGATCTTTGATATTATGGACACTTATGATTTATGGACTTTCCTTGATTCTTGATTGAATGACCCATTTTATGATTGATCAAGATTTCAATTGAATGACCCCCCTTTTCCCTTGGAAAAATACTACAAAAAAATGCACATGCAATTAATCTAACATGATAATGCAATTAACCTTCCATGATAATGCAATGCAATGCAGCTAAGTGTCACTAGCTTTTAGCAAATAAATGCCTTGAGGATAAATTTTCATCATTGAGCACTTTGGGACCGAAAAGCAAGTACAATCACCACAGCCCACTGACATGATGATATGAATACCACTTTTTATCGCATTTGGTAACCTCCTTTTTGAACTAGTACAACCCACACTAGTCGAATAAACCAACTATGAGAGTATGAATACCAGTTTCAATGAATTCAATGTTGCATAAACAAGCAAAGGTCAACCTTCCACCCTATATGAAAGTCCTTGATGGTTCTTTGATGACCATGTCGTTAGAAAAATTCACATAAGTTGTTGGATATCCCTCAAGACAGTCACTCAAAGGCAAGAAAAATATCATGTCTCCATCATTGCCAATCTAGTCGAAACATCATCGATTAGCTAAAAAGATGTGATAAAAATCAATGTAAGTAAAGATCATCAAAAGAAAGCTTCAAGTGTTTTGCATTGTTTCATGATTTTCAAAAAGTATTTCCAAGCATTCTGATCTTTTTAAAGTGTTTTGTCAATTTTTAATCCTGAATAATAAAGTCAATGAAGGCTCATGGATCAAGTTGTGGTAATTGAATTCTTGGTTAGTGAACAATGATATCCATCAAAGGTTCACAAAAATCTTCTTCTCTCTTCTGAAACTCTGATAATTCCCTCTCTGATGTGACTAAATGTTGTACTATTGAATCCTTTTTTAGTTTAATGCCTTGCTTCATGTGAATTCATGCATGTTGTTGAAATCCGCTGATTAAGATCAAATGCCCCAGTTGGATAGAAAAAAATGTTGGACTTGGACAAACTTCCAAAATATTACTGAAGCTTGGTTTGTGCAGGATGCAGCTCAAAGCACTTTATGCTTTCCTTTTTTTTTACCATCTCTCAAACAAGATCACATTGGTTTGCCCCCAATGTCTAGCAAGATATAGGACATGAAAGATGGATTTTCAAGCTGATGAATTAGAGATGGAAAGGCTATGATGGAAGAAGTATGCGAATGTGACCCATAGGACTATCTCCTCAAGAGTACCCAAGCTAAGGAAAAAAATGATATAGCAATGTGAAGCATGTTTTTGGATAAGCCATGAAAGTCAATTGTGCAGTGTTAGATAGTGTATAGGATAATGATCTGCTGCCATGAAAAGGAGTGATCCAAAAGA
This sequence comes from Chamaecyparis obtusa, assembly GCA_027943335.1. Taxonomy (NCBI): domain Eukaryota; kingdom Viridiplantae; phylum Streptophyta; class Pinopsida; order Cupressales; family Cupressaceae; genus Chamaecyparis; species Chamaecyparis obtusa. Next base: position 1,755,009 of record BSBK01002447.1, on the reverse strand, counting down.
GTGGACATGTCAAGAAGAATTTGATAACAATTTTTTTTTTTTTTTTTTTCATCTTGATCAAGACCAAGGGTCAATTTGGGTAAGATGTGTATAAGATAACACAATCATGATAAAGGAGTGATGGAGGCTATGATGGGATGTTTTGGGATTATGAAAAAATCTATCAAGGAATAATGAAGGTGAATTTGGGATAAGCAAGATCATGATAGGGTAACATGGATGCAGCAAGTACATAAGTTGATGAAAAGGATAACGGATGTTAAGATACTCAATGCTCATGGATGTGTTCAACCTTGTCAAGACGAAGGTGATAGAGGAAATATGGACGAAAGTGAGGTAAATGATAGGAAGATGGAAGATGGCATGGATGAAACTTTTCCCCCAAGTGTAGAGTGCAAGAAGGAAGAATTACGAATGATGCCTATTTGCCAGGTTTTCATCATGGTACTTGTCTAAGGCGCCACAAGAAGTGGTTTTCACCCTAGATTTATTTCTTTTTATTTTTGCTACCAAGGTGCCTATTGCTAGGTTTTCACCAAGGCACTTTTTCTCTTTTTTCATTTTTTTATTTTTTTCTTTGTTTTTTGCTTTTTTTGTATTTTTCAATATTTTCCCAACAACGAAATCTTTGGACAATGCTCCTTGGAAAGATATGTTGTAATAAACCATGGGTATGACTAGGATGCTCAAAGGTATTGATAAGAGGGATGGAAGTATGGAAAGTATGCATTGGAAAATGAATGTGAGGATAAGAAGAAGGTATGTTGAAGATGGAAATGTTGGCAAGATCAACTTTGACACACACTTTGAAGAGTGGTGGAATGATGGAGGAACAATAGATGACGAAGGTAAGGATATTTTTGAGGTAGTGGATTTTGGGATGTAAGAAGATGAAGGATGTTTGGAAGGAGATGGAATGGAAGCCTTTGGAAGCTTGAATGTCAATTTTGATTCTTCTTTTGTGTGCAAGTCTTTCAACAATGACTTGGGAATCCACATATTCTTTAATTTTTCTTCCTTTTGGAATGCTTTTGAATGCATTTCTTCAATGAGGGATTTAGGAACCCACATTTTATTTTTTTCTTTTTGCTTGATGGACCTTTGAGGCCTTTTGGATATTTAATTTTTCTTTTCATTCACATGTTGATTAGATGGGACATTGTGATTTTTATGCACATATGGGTTCTTGGATTTATGATTTTTATGTTTCACATCAACATTGCTTCCAAAAGACTTAGAAATTGTGAATGAATAGGAATAATATGGATGGTTCATATGGATTGGTGTTTGGACATTCTTCAAGTATGTGTGTCTTTGTTGATCTTGATACATGGTAGGGTAAGTGAATGGATAGCTAGGGATGATAGGAATGGTTGATGGGGGAATATATGGACCTAGTATGGATGGAAGGGATGAAGACTTTTGTTTTGGGACATAGGCACCCAAAATGGATTTTGAGGATAGTGGAGGTATGTGTGGTTGTATTTGAATGGAGGGATATAAGGTGTGAAAGGGATATCAATATCTTTGGAAGGAGCTCCATCGTCAACGTTCTCATCTTTAAGATTTATCTTTATACCAATAGGCTCATGAATAGCTTTGATAGGAACACATTTGATAGGATCAACTGAAGCTTGAGTGGATTTATTATCTTGCAAGGGATTTGGAAGAATGATGTTTTCTTGAGGTGAACATGGAGGAATATGACAAGGAAATGATGAGATACTTTGATCTTGACAAGGATCTTTGAATTGTGTAACGAAGGTATTTTCCTCTTGATTTTCAATATGCTCATTGGAAGTTATGGAAGGGATATCTTGATCTTGCTTGGGAAGTGGAGAAAATATGGAACTTGGAAGGGTACTTTGTTCTTGGAACGGAAGGATATCATCTTGAAAGACATGAAAGGATGCAAGGGGATCATCACAAGGTTCAAGGGATATGGGACCTTCATCAAATATGGGAGGGGTTTGTATATAATCTTGATCTTGATCTTTATCAATATTTGTTTCTTTTCTTTTTGTATTATCTTCTTGACATGGAGCCACTTCTAAGGATAAGGTAGATGTTTGGATATGTGTGGGGAATGTTTGGAAGAATGGTGTAGGATCCTCTTGAATAGGTATAATAGGCATTGAGGCACATGAACCTTTGGGTTCTAAGATCTTTGAAGCATGGAAACAATCTGCAGCAAGATGTGAGTTAGCTTGGGTTTCTTTTAGAGGTAGCCCTTGAGGGTAGACATAGTTAATGGGAAAAGTGTCATCATTAGGCTCATTCTTTAATGGAGGAATTTTGGATAATTGTGGAGCTTTGGGAGATGAAGAAAAGATGAAAGGAATGCTAGCTATGGGAGGGTCTTTGCTAGATAGAGGTTCGGGAGATGGATGAAGGATGAAAGGTGTACAAGTCATCCAAGGAGAAACCTTGTTAGGAGATGGACAAAGGATGAATGGATTACTATTGCTATATGGAGGTTTATGAATTAGATCTTGCTTGAGAGTGGTATTTTTCACTCCATATTCTTTATTATCTTGATCACAAATAGGTTGATTATGCAATTTCCTTTGATCTGAGATAACTTTGTTTCTCTGAAATGCTTCTTTTTGTGAGGAGGATGAAGATACAGATGTCCCATCATCATAAAGGAATGGCCAAATTGATCTTAATGATGGCTCTTTAGATAAAGTATCTTTTTGTTTTTCCTCATCCTTTCTCAAGGTTGATATGTCAAAATTACAAGGAAGCTTAGCTCTTGCTTGAACTAACTCCATGAAATATGCTTCTTTATCCTTCTCCAAGACTAATTTCATTATTTCCATAAACCTGGGATCTTGAATTGCTTCTGAAACTTCTTCTTCAGACACCTCATCATTTTGATTCCAATGGACATTCTGATATGAGGACAATGAAGATATGGATGGCCTATCATTATAAAGAAAAGGACACATTGATCTTAATGATCGCCTTTTATATAAAGTATCTTTTTGTTTTTCCTCATCCTTTCTTAAAGTTGACATGTCATCATTATGAGGAAGTTTAGCTTTTGATTGAGCTAAATAAAGGGAATATGCTTCATTACACCTTTTCAAAGTTAATTCCATTGCTTTGATCAATTCGGTATTTTTGGATGCTTCTAAAATTTGATCGTCGAACATTCCCTCAAATAGGCTCATCATTATGGATTAATCCTTCCTTCTTTAATTTCAATCCAGTTGGGTTGGTTTGGAATGTGTCACAAGTCTTGATCAATTTATAAGATTTAAAAATTTAATTGTATTTTGATCAAGTACTTTGGAACTTCTTGTTTGAAAAGTTGAAGACAATCTCAACACACACATCAATAGTTCACCATATCCCTAGATCATTCTAATGTGTATATTCTCGAATGCTTCCATGGGTTTGATCACAAGAAAGACTTCCAAGCAAGCTACCTTGCACAAATTTGGCTTTTAAATGGCTCTATTAGGTAGTTTTTGCTATTTTTACTGTTTTGTAGTGTGGATTCCGTTCAAAATGGATCTTAGCCGTTCATCCCCCAAGTATGTTAAGGGGCTTCCCACATGCACCGAAGCATGATTTTGCGCAATCCGTTAAGACTACTAGAGGAAGTTTGAAAGGGCTAAAATCCTTTTGTCGTGCACCCCATTAAGGATACACGCATTTCTTTTTATAGTGGGTCAGATTCTTGCAGCAAAGGCAAGTGTATCCCACTTTGGGCTGTCCCTCTCACCAGCCCTTTTAAGGCAATCTCGGGAGGTGAGCCCACTAAGTTCTAAACATGTTCATTGAAAGCATGAAAAGTGGATTTCTCCCAAACACTTACAATCAATTGTTCTTTTTCAACCCCATGACAAAGGGGTTCTTAGAATTGAAGTGTTTATTCTTTCCCTTTTATGATTAAACTATGTTTTGAACTTTGAAATGCCACAAGCTAAGGGAATGTGCAAGCTTGATGAGAAAAATACCTTAATCGATGCTAGCAAAGGCTAGGTGCATTTTTAAGTAGTAGATTTTCTCATTTTCTCTCCAAATCCTTCCCTTACCTTAGCAAAACGTTCCCTCCACCAACAAGTTAGTCAACATAAATTCATACAAAGTGAGGGGAAACCAAAATAAAAAAGCTTAAAATGATCAAATTGATTATGCTCTTGATTTATTTTGAACTCAAATATTTGCAAATTAAATCCAAAAGGTGCAAGGTATACTCTAATAGGACGTCCTTTTTTGCATGCAAAAAAGATTTTTTTTTTTTGAAGCACTTTTCTGCGACAGAGCATGTACCTGAGATAGAAAAATGGACATAAAGTTAAAATTCAATCATCATTTTAACAATTTGATAAAATACAAAAGTACAGTCCACGCGACATTGTCCAGACTGTACGCAAGATTAAATTTCACAAACGCGTAATTACTTTAACCGCGAGCATCACCTTATGGGGCTCAAGCGAGATTAAAATAACTAGGAGTGATGTCTAATTTTATCCACACGTGAAATCTTTACAAGACCACGACAAACTGATGCTATTACTGCGACATCTAATTTATCAAACGCGAGATTCAAAATGACAAAAGCGAGAAATTAAATCAATAAGGCAGAGTACTCCCTTCACACCAGATATAAAATGACTTCCTGAAAGTGGCTTTTCAATTTCTGTGCGCGACATTTAAATGACCAGAGGCATGGTACCTTTGTCATAAACACGACAATTTAATAACCAGAAGCATGATTTTATTTCTGTAATGCATTATTTCTCTGTCCGGTAGCGTGAATTTGTAGGTGAATCCGCGTAAAAGTTCAGACTCAGCGCGTCATTTTATTCTCCGTAGGTGACATTTCTTTGCTAAAGGCGAGATCTCTTTATCTGTCGACGTGATTTCTTCTCTGTGATCTGCAAACAGTGAGCAAAAATATATAATTTCTAGCCTAAATTTAGCAAAAATGTGAAAATAATGATGAATTTGAGGCCTAGGGCCCCACGGTGGGTGCCATTTGTGTGTGAGTGATTTACACCTTCATGAAATAACAAGATTTAAAGAGAATTTACACTATTCAAAGCAAACTAATCTAAATAATGCACAAATTAATCTAAATATCTCATGGTTCTCTAAATTGAAGTGGTAAATGAGGCTCTCAGCTGCAAATCCTCACTAGTGACACTCTAATTATGAGAATTGAACTAAGAATGATATGCAAACTAGATCTAATTATCAAATTCTAGCTCTATTTGATAAGAAATCTACAAAATGATCAACAATTAAGCTAATTATCAATGAAAATAGCTAAGTGAGTGGTGTGGATGCAAATTGCAAGAGTTTTGCTGCAATTCAAAGATGTGGAGTGGATGAATTATGCTTCTAAATGCCTTCAACTTATAGGATTTTCCCAAGGGTAGGGGGTAGAGTGAGATAACCATGGTTATGCTTGGGTAAGGTCAATTGGCTTTGCTTTATCCATAAATGGGGGGACAAACATTTAAATGGTTTCAAAAGGCTGGACCATTTCAACAAAAGTGAGTGATTTGTGTCCATTTTGTCTCCTTTTTCCTTTGTTGAGGGAATTTTAGTATTTATTAATTAATTAAAGTAATTAAATTTAGCCATGAAGGGTAAGAGGTTCATTTTGATTTTTCATTTCAACAACTATGTCATTAATTGAATTTAATCAATTTCTTAGTGTTTTTCCCCTTTTCAAGCTTTATTTAATCATTTAATCATTTAATTGAATTTTCCTTTGATTTGAATTGCCTTTGTTCCATTTATTGATTTTTCATGCTATTTTGATGACTTGATTGCACCTTTTGATTGATTTAAGCCTTTGGCCAATTTTCTGTGTCTACAGGTTGATTTAAAAAGAGAAAGAAAAGACTTTTCCTAAAGGCTCTACTACAGAAAAATGAGCATCATTATATTTAAGAGAGAAAAATAATCTCTCTTATTGAGAATTTTCTCCCTTAATTCTCCTCTCACCTCCTCCCCTACAATGAGAAAAAGACCCCCTTTTATGCACAAAAATGTGCCAAAATAGGCTTATAGCCAATTAATTTGAGATAAATCCTTTATCTTCAAAGATAAAATCTATCCCATAAAAATCTTTAATAAACTTCTTAAAAATAACCTTTATCTTGATCCCTTGCTATATTTTTAGCTTAATATTATTGGGTGAGATCATTTTAAAGAATTTGATATTTAAAAATGTTTAATTTTAGGGAGTCTCGGGTTGGCCCAAGATAGGTTTTATATCATTAGTTTTGGAGCACCCTATAAATATTAAATAAAATTACACTCCGCCAAAACCATTGGTATTAGCTATATTAAGGTGGTCGTGGGTTCAAATCCAATGACTTCCTTTTTTAAAACCTTAATTGTTCATTTGTATTATTTAAATATAATATTGCACCCTTCATAGGTCAAAGAAAATGTTTGGAGCATTGGTAATTGGGGGTTGCACTGTAAAGTGGAATGCATGGGTTCAAATCCCCATGACTCCACTTTTTCCTAGCATTGGTGGCTGAGAAAGGGTTTAAATAAAGTAAGCACACATTTTATCTCAATGTGCTTGTGTGGTGTGCTAGTGAGAGGGGAGATTAATATGGAGGAGGTTTTGGGTTCGAATCCAAAAAATTACATTTAGGTGAAGACTAGTATGCACAACTTACCATGTATGCCATGTGGTCCCATCTCATTGGGCCACGTGGTATATTTAAATTTACCAACCTTTTGACATGTGTCACATTCAAATTGGGTGCACTTTGCCATATCATGTATCTTGCCATGTCAGAACCACATCATTTTCCATGTTAGCATCCTACCATGTGTCATGCCATGCCAGCATGTTGATATCATCATAGTCAACCAAAGTCAAAATTTTGACCAATCTTTGACCAGTTATAACTTCTACATATAGACTTCGATTTTGAAACTGAATATAGTTCTAGAATCAGCGTAACAAGAACTATAACTTGGGACCATTTTTTTTATTGGATTTGAGATGGTCAAATTTTTATAGTTGACCAAATTTGACCATTTTTTGACCAAACTTTGACTATGTAGATCCTCCTGGATCAACCAATATCTACAACCTTGAAGCATAATAGGATTGGGGGAGCTTGTATATTATTGTACTGACTATGTAGTGAATGTACTCAAAATAGAGATAAGTTTAGGATACAAATGGGTATGTTTTGATCTAAGAGAGATATTTGCATATGAATATAAATTTTGACACAAGCTTGATGATGATCAATATAAAATGGTTATATGAAAAGGCTATTTAGGAGAGCTTAGTGTCATTTTGAACCCTAGATTTTTCCAAAAAATTAGGGTTCTAATAGTGGCTCTTTTTGGGGATGTATGCCCCATGTATGCCCACCAGGTACCAAGTCCATTAGGCCGCTAAGGAGTCACTAGATAATTTATTTCAAAAATTCAAATTAGATCTTATTTGGTGGCCGTGGGCCACCAAAAATATAGAACCAACACTTGCCCCTGTAAAAAAATCTTGTTTGCATCACATTCCAGTGGTATCAATCTGAAGATAATAGTGAGACTTTATTGAAGAAATATGTTGACATGTTCATTTAGCTAGCTACACTTATTACTATCACATTCTCTGATGATCTGTATTATCAAATTAGACAATTCATACCCTTGCTCCTTGCAACATCTTATCTCATCATACAATGCATAATTATATGTAATATGCCATCCTTTGTTATCAATATTTCTATTGTGCATAGATATACACACTTCTAAATTAGAAACATATCCAAATAGAGTCCCAAAATCATCAATCATATTGTAAAAAGGTTTATTATAAAACATAAAATCTGTCAGTGTTTGAGGACTAGTGAATTTATTATATTTATCACTATTCTGATCATGACAGTTGAATAGTCTCACAATAGGTAGAGATAATCATGCCATTGTCTCTCTCTCAAGGGTAATATATCTATGCTATGGATTACCTATCCCCATCATGAAATGCATTTACTTTGTCACTAAGTTCCTTTAGGAGTCAAAACACTTATGCTGCAGGAAGATAAAATGCATGAAAGGAATCTATGCTATTACTGTAGGAAAATAAACACGCTTGACTATTGAATGGAACTATTGCAGAAAACTTATGAAATGAATCTAAGCCTTCCTAACAACTCAAAACATTCACTATCCCCATTTCTGCAAATGCTGCAAGAACAAACACAGTGGCAATGCTGCAGGAGTAGAACAGTAACTCTATTTGAAAATAGGAAAAGTATAGAAAGAAAATCTATTCTACCTTAATCTAATCCACCTCCCAAGTGGGCCCCCTTGGTTGGCTTCTACTAACTACTCAACACAAGAGATAATCCAAATTCACTCTTCCATTAAATTCTTCTTGACTGGTTACATAAAAACTGAATAACTCATGAAGAACAAAAACAGAGCAACTTCCACTATACTGAATACATAATTCTATCTTTCTTCATTACCTACTAAATCAATCAAAATCCATTTATATCAAGGATTGACGCTTATTGAAAACATAACAGAAAAGTCTCATTAAATCTCACCACATATGGAGGAGATAAAACAACCATAACATGATAAAATTACTGTTGTCAACAGAATAACAGTTCTAAGGAAATGTAGCAAGACTAATTCCCTATATTCTCTGGAACAATAGCTCCTTCAAAGCTCAACATATCCATTAGAATCGTGTTGGATTCTCCCACCATGGTTGGTCTTCTAATGCTCCTTCTTTAATGCAGATGCACCACTCTTCATACCGCTCCGTGTTTACCTCAAAGGTTAGTAACATTCGGTACACATATGCAAGTCAACATTTTCAACTCCTACTTAAATATTAGAACACAACTTGAAATAATTATATGAAGTACTACATTACATTTATAATAGTCAGCAAAACATATTATTTAAGCTACCCAAAGATTTGTGGCTTTAGCTATACTTGGCATAGGTTCACATAAGTATAAGTAATAAAATGTCTTGGAAATGTTTGTCAAAGTATCAACAAAACATAAAGATCATAACAAAATTGAGTCAATAATTAGACTCATCAATAGTCCTGTAAAATCACGTTCCCTTCTATGAAATTAGATTCATGTCGAGATCATCCCCCTCCTTATGCATGTCTAAAACCTCCACCACATTAATATTATTGCTTGAAGCTTCTATGTTGTCAAGATCTAAAATATTACTTATTTCATTGGCTACCTCCTTTGATGATGATACCACATTCTCGTCACTGTATTGTCCATCCTCAAAACTAGGTATGTTGTCCATACTGTCTAGAAAATGCTTCATCCTCCTCATATAATGGATTTTCAAATCTAATTAAATCATTTGCAACCACATATCGACAAGAGACCATGCATTCATCAATTGTTTCATCATATAAAGGGTTTTAAAGAATCTAAAAGTCATTTTGACAAACACACCCTTCTCCTTCACTTGTTTTGTTTTCAATGTATTCTTCTCCACTAGCATATTCATTTGTCTCATACGCTAATATATTATCCTAATCATTTGAGAATGTCACACCTTCACATAATGAATTTGAGAACATACAAAAAATATTTTCAACTGCATATTGATAAGACATCATGAAATTTTTTTCTATTTCATTGTGGGAAAGGAATTGAAACAAGTTGACAATCATTATCCACCCATTGGTCATAGTAAAAATCCACCCCAGCCTCATAGAAAATTATATCTTGAGGCATAATCATTTTTGTTTGTATTGAACTATCATTAAATATTTCTTTGTTTGTAGTTTGTTTATTCCTATCAAAGTTAATGTGTGCTGGAAAAAAAATTGAGCAGCCTTTGTTAGCATACCTTTGATATTCTATATACAAAAAATATGAAATTTGGTCACAACTAAGAGAATTTCCTTTCTCATCTTCTTTATCACCGGTATATTTTCCCATATCCTCAATACTGTCACTATGGCCTCATGAAACCCCTCTTCTTGAATTGGGAAATCATTAGATTTTTATGGACTGCAAATTTAGTGAACAACATTTGTCTTGTACTTGCACTCCTTGTTGGAAAGAAGAAGAATCAAGAGACTCTAATCCCTCCACATGGCTTCTTCAAGTCTATTAGTGTTATCAACCTCATGATCATCAGGGCATGTTTTTTCCTCTTCACACAATAAATCTAAATGCATTTGAAACTCATTTCTAGACATATATATTTCTTTGATTATGTCATCAAGGTATTCTTCTATCAATGAATTTCCATTTATTCCCCTATATGTTTGTTCTCCTAAATATCCTTGCCATAAATTTCTGATAGCACATTATCATCATCGTTTTCAATATTACAATCTTTATGCAGAGGGATAAATAGTTCTCCTGCATACTCATCCTTATCCAAATTCAAAATACCATGAATTTCAATCATTTCCTCTATTAACTTATTTATCTCATTACTACACCCTATCCTTATCATTTCTTCATTAGCAAGAAATATCATCAATTGCTTCAAAGTAGTTGACCTTGAAAATTTAGGCCCATCGACCGCACTAGGTTTATATAATCTCATGAATAGTTCAACCCCAAAAAAATCATCAAGAATTACATCATCAGGTGTTTGAATATACGTGATCAACATTATTTGAAATAAATCTAATGAAGAATTATCACTACATGCCCTCATGTGAAAAAAATCTTAAATAAAAACTATAGAATCAAACCACATACAAGTTGGATGGAATTGATTATGGTACACAAAGATCCGAGATGAACCCATTTGTGAAGTGACACTATATTTCTTTTTAGAACCAATTTTATTTTCTACACCAACTTGATCGAGTAATAGTATCTTTAAATCCTCCCATGATGAAATTCACTATGAAGGCAAACTATCAAACCAATCTCTGGCAACATCTCCTAAAGGCATCACAAAGAGCTTCATAACCACATCTTCCTCATAAACCCGAGACTTCTAAATGAATTCTAAAAATGTCTGCACATGCATGGATTCTGATTCATGCTCTCATCCATGGAACCTCAATATTATTTCTCTTAGTTCAAAAGGAATGTGATTTGCATAATCTAGAAGGTCGCTAAAATCTAGTGGATCATATGTTTTTATTTGTGGATATTTTTGATTTTGTTTTGATTACTTAAAAGAAGGTTTTGAAAGGACCTGAAACCTTTTACAATGAGATTACACAAAAAGCATTAAAGTTCCAGTGGAAACAGTGCAAAAACACCAAAAAGAGACACCACAAAACTAGCAAGTCCAACAAAATAAAAATAGAGAGAAAAAGGATAGCAAAAAGACAACAGGACAATAGATAGCTGGCTAGACATTCTTCATTAGTTTAGCCCCCTGTTCAGCCAACATCTGTATATTAGCAGAGGAAACTTTGAGTTCCGCCTGTTCCTCTAGATATTTTTGATTTTGTTGTTGTGGGTATTGTATTTTTTAATATGGAATCTCATATGGATATGTATAATGATACATAATGGATGCTTTATATTGTTGCAATGACTTCTTATTTTCATTAGGTTTCTTGCAACAGAGTCTCCACCTCTTTACAACAGGAATAAAATTATTTTTGCTTTTTCTTTCGGGTTTTCTCCTTTAGCAGATTCATTTCTTAGTGCTACAACAAACTCAAAGTTTTCTAACTCACCCAATAATGGTAAGAGATTTTGTTAGACTACAACTGATTGAATACTTGAAAAGGAGAGATTGAAAGACTACAAATGAGTTAACTTAACTGCAAAGGTATATGTGACAAATTAAATCAGTTATTATATTGTCATTGATGTCAACTAGTTTTGACTGTACTTATCATGATAGTTACAAACATCTGAAGAAGGTATAATGGTGAAGGAATGAGATATTAACTTGAAGATGAGATGAATGAGAAAGATATGAATATGGTATACATTGGGTAACTTATTGATAAATTTGACATTATGTTAGTGATTTGCTTGTATTACATAATTCTATTATGAGTTGAAGATCAAGAATGAACAAGTTGATGTGCTCGGTAAATGAAGAACTTAGTAAACACTGAGTTGAAATAGTGTACACCGATAAAGTGTAGTGTATACTGAGTACAGTATTAACCGAGTTAGAAGTCATCGACACATCATGGTATTGACTGAGTGAAATAAATAAATGGAACATGTGATTGTCGACTAAAGATGATGAGTTGGAAAAATATGGATGATTCCAAGGTTAAAGATAATGTTTGTTATGAAGATCAAATGACTAAAAAAATTCAAGGATGATCAGATGATGAATGAAATGTGTTTGAGACACAAGTTCTGAGGAAGGTTGAAGTGGCAAAATCAATGGTGAAGATTAAGAGGAAAAATATATGGATGTGAAGAAAATAGTTTATCATGTCTATAAAAGGAGACAATAGATTCATAATGAGGAGGATGCGCATGAGAATATTGCATTCATGTGAACCTGGTCTGACAGGTTAAAGTAAGAACTGAGCAATTCTGCAGACAACACTGAGCATCAGAGAAAGGAATTAACCAAGAAGAATAGAGTTGGAGGATATAAGTAATTAAAGTGATTATGATGGCCAGAGGTATTTTGAGATTAGCATAGATCTAAAAATCCATAAAGGAAGTTGTATTTGAATTAGATCATTTACTGTTGCATTCTAACCATTGCTACATATAAATCTCTTAACCGAGTGGGACTTAACATTCTTTATTAGTTCATTATGACATTCAATGAATGTTGTTTGTTTTCATGTTGACCCCATAGTGAATGTTTGGTCATAGAGAACTATTAGTGATAAATCCTCTAACAAGGTCACACCTTACAGTGTGTTTTGTAACCTTTAACAGGGTTGGCTCTTAACCGAGCTCACTTCAGAATAGTGAAATTATTTTTGAGTACCGGTCCTAGGTGGTTTTTCCCCTATTAGGGTTTCCACATTAAAAATCAAGTGTTATATATGTATGGATGTGATGATTTTTTATTTTACTTTACATATTACAATTACTAGTTTGATCGGTATACATATTAGTTAATTTATTGGTATTCGGTTAATGAACAAAGGAGACACATACAAAGTTTTATCGAGTTGTTTTGATTAATTGAAAGATTTTTTTTATACATCTAGGAGTATTTAGGACTGTAGGACAACTAGACTCAACTGATTCATCTCTTCTCCCTCTTAGTTATCTAATAATTGGTATAAGAGAAAGAGTACTTAAAGGAAGAAGTTTGAAGGACTTAAGTAAAAGATCACAAGATGTATAAGAGAGAGGTGTTGAAGCTGAACACAGATAATTTCTCAACATGGAAAAGTAGGATGAGGTTATATCTATCAGGCATTGGAGATTCTGCAATGTACTACTTGGAAAATGAATTCATTAACCCCACTAGTCCTTTGACTGTCACACAAATGAAACAAAGACAAGAACATAATGCTATGATGATTGAGCTTGCTTCTTCTTTATCATATGTTGAATTTGAAGACATTAAGACATGTACAACTACAAAGAAGATGTGGGACAAGCTTACACTAGTTCATGGAAGAGATGTGAATGTGCTCAGGGAAAAAGTTGAAAGTCTAAGATGTAAATTTGATGATATGAAGATGAAAGAAGGTGAGAACATCACTCAGTACAACAACCAAATCAATGAAGTGGTAAATGCTATCCAAGGAGCAGGTGGAACTATTGATGAAGACACCTTGTTAACTAAAATTCTCAAAACATTGTTACTTGCCTATGCTATTAGAGTCTCTGCAATTCATGAAATGGGAGCAGCTCTTGGTAATAATATTTCACTTGATAGTCTGATTGGAAGATTGACTGCATTTGAGCTTAATAACTATGACAACAGTATTTTACCTAAGGTAGAATCTAGATTTATGTCATCTCTAAAAATTGGAAGATCAAGCAACAGACATAAGATAAGAAATGAAAGTGAAAGTGAAAGTGAAGAAGATGAACTTGATGAACTTAAAGCATTAATGGCTAGAACACTACAAAAAGGAAAAGGAAGATATAGAGGTAAACTACCCTTGGTATGTTTTAAATACAAAGAGATTGGTCATATTGCAACAAGATGTCCTGACAAGAAAGAAGATGAGAAAAAAAATGAAAGATCAAATGAAAGGAATAATGATAGAATAAATTACTGAGATCACAGAGGCAACCGATAGTATGGAAACAAAGACAACTGAGACTGCATAGATAAAGACAAGAAGGCATGTTACCTAGTTGAAGAAGAAGATGATGATATCGAGACTGAAACTGATGAAGACATATAAGTGGTATTTGTTCCATTGAAAGAAGATTCTGAAGAAGAAGAAAGGTATGTTGAAACATCACTTATTTCTAAAGTTAGCAAGAATGATACTTGGATTATGATAGTGGATGCACACATAATATGACTAATGATGAAGAAAAAAATGAATAGCTTGAACATTATAATGGTGGATCTGTGAAAATGGGAAATGATACAGCTTGTCTAGTGAAAGGTAAAGGATCTATATTGTTGAATAATAAGATCAGATGTGAAAATGCATATTAGGTGAAAGGACTTAATTATAATCTATTGAGTGTAGCACACTTGGATAATATTGGTCACTAAGTTGCATTTGAAAATAGAAAGGTGAAAATCTATGATGAAGCTGGAAAGTTGATCAGTACCAGTGAACAATCAAAAGGTAGCTTATTCTATTTGGATAATGCTTAAACTTCTTGTTTGTTGGCTAAAAATGAAGATGTATAGTTATGGCACAAGAGGTTATGTCATGTGAACTTTGACAACATGGTTAAGATCATTAAGAAAAGGAAAGTTAGAGGTTTATCGAGCATATCTAAACCTGACCATGTAATGTGCAAACAATGTCAAATGGGTAAGATGTCAAAATATAGTTTCAAGAGAAAATATTACTCATCTAATGCTATTTTGGATTTAGTTCACATTGAATTGTGTGGTCCAATGAGAACTCAAAGTTATTATGGAGACAAATATCGTATCTTATTTTTTGATGATTTCTCTAGGATTATGACTATCATGTTCTTAAAAGAAAAATTAGAAGCTTTCAAAATGTTTAAATGGTACAAAACAAAAGTGGAAAGAGAAAGTGGTAAGGAACATAAATGCTTAAGGTCAGATAGAGGTGGTGAATTTATTTATGATGAGTTCACTAATTTTTGTAATGAGCATGGAATAAAGAGACATGTATCTCCACCGAGAACACCCCAGTAGAATGGGATTGCTGAAAGGAGGAATAGATAAATTGTTGATTGTGCTAGAACACTGATGATTGAAAAAGATGTTACACAAATGTACTGGATAGAAACTGTTAGTACTACTGTTTACACACTGAACCGATTTCAACTGAAGAAAGAATCAAACAAGGCACCTTATGAATTATGGTATGGTTACACACCTAATGTGAAATATTTTAGAATATTTGGAAGTAGATGTTACATTCAGAAAGATGATACAAATGGAAAATTTGATTGAAAAGGTGATGACGGGATATTTCTAGGATACTCTACTAGAACCAAGGTTTATAAATGTTTGAACAAGAATACTAACAAAATGATTAAAAGTGCAAATGTGAGAGTTGATGAGTTTGTAGAAAAGAATGATGAAGAAAGAAAAAAGGAATCAAAAGACTATGGTAGATTTTTTTATATTGAAGAACCTCAAACTCTACCTGAGAAACAGCCTGGCATTACTAAGCAATAAAATAATGCTACCAAGCAACAGTCTTTACAGACCGAGCAACAACAAACAATTACTGATGAGAATATTGATATTGCACCGAGTGGAGAACATATTGAAGAAAAATGAT
Organism: Chamaecyparis obtusa; assembly: GCA_027943335.1. Classification (NCBI taxonomy): domain Eukaryota; kingdom Viridiplantae; phylum Streptophyta; class Pinopsida; order Cupressales; family Cupressaceae; genus Chamaecyparis; species Chamaecyparis obtusa. The sequence continues at coordinate 1,739,198 of BSBK01002447.1, read as the reverse complement.
CTGAACCTATACTTGCAAAATATGTGAGAAGACACCATCCACAAGATCAGATAATTAGAGATAAAAGAGTGGGAATGATGACAAGAAGTAAGTTAAGGAACAAGACATGTTTAGTTTGTGAATTTGAGCCTAAAACTATTAGAGATGCATTGGAAAATGATGAATGGATGAAGGCAATGAATGAAGAGATTAAAAAAATATAGAAAAAAAAGACATGGACATTGGTACCAAGATCGAAAGACAAAAATGTGATTGGAACCAAATGGATATTCAGAAACAAATTGAATGAGAATGGAGATGTAACAAGGATTAAAACAAGATTGCAAAGGTTATGCACAAGAAGAAGGAATTGACTATGGAGAAAATTGTACACCCATTGCTAGAATTGAAGGAGAAAGAATACTACTTGCATATGTTGCCTACCAAGGATTTAAAGTATATCAGATGGATGTGAAATCTGTATTTCTGAATGGGATACTTGAGGAAGAGGTATACATTGAACAACCTAAAGGTTTTGTTGATCCTAATAAGAGGAATATGGTATGTAAGTTGCACAAGGCATTATATGGACTGAAACAAGCACCGAGAGCATGGTATGAAAGACTACATTCTTATCTCATAAGAATTGGATTTGTTAGAACAAGTGACAACAACAATTGTATTTGAAATGTGAAACTGATGATAAGATTCTTATTGCTGAAATATTTGTTGATGATATCATATTTGGAGGTCATGATAACTTATGCAAATCTTTTGTTGATGAAATGAGGAAATAATTTGAAATGCCAATGTTTGGTGACATCAAAGTTTTTCTAGGATTGCAAATACTACAACAGAAGGAAGGAATATACATCAAACAATCTAAATATATCAAATAATTTTTGAAGATATTTGGTATGGAAGACTCAGAACCAGTTGGTACACCTATGGTCACCGAATGCAAGTTGACAAAGGATGACAAATCAAATGAGGTAAATCAAACCTTATATAGATCAATGATTGGAAAGTTGATGTATGTTGTGCATAGTAGACCAAATATTGCACATGCGGTTGTAATTGTAGCTACATTCTTTGCTAATCCTAAAGAATCACATGTGACTACCGTGAAAAGAATTTTGAGATACTTAAAGAACACTAAAAATTATGGATTATGGTACAAGAAAGAAGGCAATTTTGAACTGAAAGTTTATATTGATGCTGATTGGGCTGGAAACATTGATGATAGAGAAATCACTACAGGTGGAGCATTCTTTTTTGAGAAAGATTGGTAACTTGGATAAGCAAGAAAAAAGGATGCATTTCTCAATCCACTGTAGAAGCAGAATATGTTTTTTCTGCTGCTAATTGTTCAAATATTGCATGGATAAAGAAATTATTGGAAGGTATGCATGAGGAGATCATTGATCCAATGATAATTTATTGTGATAATACAAGTGCTATTAACATTTATAAGAATCTAATGATGCATGCAAAGAAAAAAGCACATATCGATTAAGTATCACTACTTTAGGGAAAAAGTTCAAGAAAAGAAAGTAAGATTGGAATATGTGAAGTCATAAGAGAAACTTGTTGATATATTCACTAAACCATTATCGAAGGACATATTTGAATACTTGAGAAGTAGACTAGGGGTCCGTCCCCTGTAACAATCACTAAGGCAATATGAGGTTGCATCAACCTATACTTTATCAGAAGATCTAATGATGTTGATGCATGATGTTCACACTTTGGGATTCCTAAGGTTGTGAAAGATGAAAGAAAATTGAAATTGCATATCTGTACATGTGCAAGGTACACAAATTTTCACTAAACAAATGAGATACTGATTTGGCTACTAAAAGAGTTGGTTATATTTTTGGCATTGTTGTCAAAGGGAGAGAGATTACATGAAGTATTCAGGAAATATCTACAAAGATAGAATGATTCTCAAGGAGAGAAATGATCAAGAAAAAATGGAGAGAGATTACATGAGATATAAGTTAGAAGTGAAGCTAACCGACATGGAGAAACTAGTGGTACCCTAAATTTTGAGAATTTAGAAGTCCCAATCCATTATCAAGAAGAACGTTTCTCCATACTAAAAATATCAAAGGAAGCTTTATGACACAAATAAATAGAACTAACTAATCAAAGCCTTCAAAGAATACTAAAATTTTGACCTGCTGTAAAGATGATGTCGACAGAGCCTGAAGATGGTCGGATTTTAAAAATCTAAAAATGACCCAGCTCAGGAAATCAAATTTCCTACCTCCAATACAATACTAGCTTTCCATTAGGTGTTTTGGTTTTTTGACCAGACCCAAATCCAAAAGTTAGGTAGTTATTTTTTAGTTAGTTTATTGTTTTTTCAAAATAATTTGTAATAAGGGTGGTGTCTTTTCACCCTAAAGAGGTGTGAAAGCCACTCAAACACATATATATAAATAATGTAAAATGTAAAGAGCAATAAAAATTAGAAAAAAGGATCTCTTCTAGTTTATTAAAATTTTCTTGGATTATATGTTGGATGTAACAACAATACTCCAGTGGTAATGAATTTTTTTAATGCAATATCAAAGTTCCAGTTGCTCTTCAAATTCTGGTGATATTATTTTGTCTTATGTCTTTGCTTGAGTTCTTTGGATTAAATCAGTAATTTACTTTGATTAATAGTATAATTGATTTAATTATTTTGGATGAACTCTAAACTAGAAAAATTAGAACATATGTATTGATTGGTCAATCTTTTGTTCTATCTTATTGGGCTTCTATAGGGAAGTTAAAATCAATAGGACTAGGTTGTCATTTCCCTAAATTTATTAATCAATTAAAGCATCATCAAAGTGATAAAAAATAGTCTTAGAGGGGCTATTTATTGTCTCCAAAGTTATACTAACAAAAAAATTTGATAAAGATATAATATATTTCATCTTAATAACAAGGCACTGGTCTAACATATTGTGTTGGAGGTTTCATTACTGATTATAGATAGATATAATCTGAGATTAATCAAAAAACATCCTAATGAAAGCAATTTCAAGCAATTTACAATTCATTTTCAATTCTAAATAAAACACATAGTCAAGGCAGTTTTAGTTTTCAAATAAATTAGATTTTAGAAGAAATACAACAATCTTCTATAAAAGCCTTAGAAGATCCTAAGGTATAGGTCTACCAGCCTTGGTCCTATAGAGCCTAAATTGTAGAAGTTCACATCCTAGAAAGGGTAGAACTTGTCAGTTGGCCAAATCCCTTTGGGTTTGTCATAATTAGAAATAAGAATCCATAGGAAATCCAATTTTTTGATTTGAGCACCAACAAATTGGCAAATCTGCTGGGGAGTTGTTAATAAGTTTTCTAGAATCTTTGGTGACAGAATTTTACTCTGCTGGAAGGAAGAACCCAGAAGACCAAAAAACAATATTTTCCTCAAAGCGAGGTGGAGACTATTCAATAAATCGTTTCAGTCAGTGACTCTACTAAGGAAGAAGACCCAGAAGGAGATAAGTAAAGTTTTCCTCTTTGAAAGAGGTGGCGACTCTATTGACAAGAACCTAATGTATAAAGAAATAAGTTACTACCAATTCAGATATTCAGAATGCATCAAAATAAATAACCATTTCATAAAAAACCATTTATTCCATATGGTATTAGGCCTTTGGATCTCAAGAGATTCCATTGTATTCCTTTTAAGCTTCTCCCTAAGTTTTCACATCTTGTACCAAAGTTCCATGGAGAATGGGATGAATCAACAGTTGAACATTTGGATGCATTTTATGCATTTATAGAGAACTATGAGATTTGTGTAGAAGATCAGGTAATAAAACTATTTTCTAGGACATTAAAAGATAATGCAAGAGAGGCATATGAATCACTACCTACATAGAGCATCTCATCGTGGAAGGAGTTTGAAAAATGGTTCTTATATGAATTTCATGATGCAAGTGAAGGAGATAACATGTATTGTGAACAAGATGAAAATAATAATTGCATTATGGAAGAAGAACCTTATATGTCTCCCTTAGATGAATTTATCAATTTGGAAAGGTATGAAGGTGAGTCTACAACCCATTTGTTCATAAGGATGGTAAGTATTTATTAGGAGATACCATTAGACATCATGTCTTTACACAAGAAATTTCTGAAAAAACTTCATGAGTTGGGAACCTCACTAGATGAACTTGGTTTGAGGTTTCTTTTTCAAAGATTAGAAGAATATACAAAAGAGAAACAAAAACCTGATGATGTTTCAGATTTAAGTGAAGAAAATTATTTTGGACAATTTGAGGAGGAAGGAAATAACATGTGTTATGAATATGAAGAGGATCAACAATACATCTAGGAAGTAGAGCCTTGTATGTCTCCCTTGGATGAATTTTTAAATATTGAAAGACAAGAAGGTGATGGATGCAATGTGAAATCTATAGGAGTACAAAGCTCTAATGAAGTTCCAGATTCAGATGAAGAAGAAATTTTGGATCAGATGGAAGAAAAATCCATTGTTGATGAGATTTATATTGAAACAAATTTCCTTGAATGTAATAATGAAGAAGAAAATGTTCTTAGTTCAGAGGAAATTTCAAATTTGTTAGATATAGAATGCCACAAATATGTTGATAAAAATGGTCCAAATTATTTCTCAATCCACCATAATAAACAAGTTAATGGATCAACGCATATTCAAGGTGTACTAGATGAAGAAAATAATAAATTCAATCATGTACTTGCATCTCAAATAATCAAACATGTATTTTGTAATGTAATAAAGGATAACATTAGAGAAAAGAACATGAAATAAATAAATCTAGTTATTGATTTGTGTGTGGCTAACTCTTGTGATAATAGGACCTGTGAAATAGAAGTAGATAATATAAATAAAATGAATGAGGAAGAAGATTTTCTCGGTGCAGAACAAATTTTAGATTTGTTGGATAAGGAATATCAAAGGCATACACACAAAAATGACTTAAAATATTTTCCAATTCACAAGGATAAGCAAATTGATGAAACACCATAAGATACACTTGATGAGCGGGACACCTGTCTTGTTGATGAAGTATATGATTCTAAAAAGGATGAATTTAGTAGAGAGGAAGAAGAAGAAGAAGATATGTCTAAATTCTCTATGTTCCTGAATCCATTGTTTGAAGAGGAAGAAGAAGAAGGTATGTTTGATTTCTCTATGTCCTTGAATCCATTATTTGAAGAGAATTTTCTATGAGATCAAGTCCATCAACATCACGATGAAGATAGAAAACCTAATGATACTTTTGAAGATGATGAAACTCAAGATATGTGTGGAGTGGGGTATTCAGGAGGTGAAACATGCATTAGTTCATCATATGAGAAGAAGTTATATCAAACATGTGAGGATGAGATGGAATCAAACATAAATAATGAGGAGAATGTGTTAAAGAATAGTTCTAAAAATTTTCCAAGTGTTCTATCTGATCAGATTCTTGATAGAAGTGAAGTAATATTTCCTGAATATGATCTATCTTCAAAAAATTCTTGTGAGGAAAAACATATTGAGTATGGAGCAAATTATGTGCAAGAAGACATAATTGATCAAATACATAAGGATTATCCATTCACCAAAGACCACATTGATGAAGCAATAAATATTGTCTATAGGGATGATACATCTAATACAAAAAAGGATAAGATGTTGGGGCTAAAAAATTATGGAATTTATTCCTTTTCAAATACTCTTACTGATAAGGAAAGGACAAATTTTGATCTTACACAAGTGATAAAGGGAAAGCATACCATGATAAGAAGGAATGAGTTGTTACATGACCAGAATCAAGTGTTCAATAGAGGAAAGGATCAATGTTCACTTTTAGGAGGCATGAGGCCACCCAATTTTACTTTGCATCAGATTAAGTATGGATACTTGGTCTGCTTCTCTAGAGATAGCTGGAATCTCGCTATGCTCACAAGGAGCATACATCCCCAGAAAGAGCCATTGGTGGTACCCTAAATTTTGAGAATTTAGAAGTCCCAATCCATTATTAAGAAGAAAGTTTCTCCATACTAAAAAAATCAAAGGAAGGAAGCTTTATGACACAAATAAATAGAACTAACTAATCGAAGCCTTCAAAAATTGTTGGAATTTCAACCTGCTGCAAAGATGATGTCGACAGAGCCTGAAGATGGTAGAATTTTAAAAATATAAAAATGACCTAGTTTGGAAAATCAAATTTACCATCTCCAATAAAAATATTAGCTTTCCATGAGGTGTCATAGTTTTTTGACTAGACCCAAATCCGAAAGTTAGGTAGTTATTTTTTAGTTAGTTTATTGTTTTTTTCAAAATAATTTATAATAAGGGTTGTGTCTTTTCACCCTAAAGAGGTGTGAAAGCCACTCAAACACACACACACACACATATATATATACATAATGTAAAATGTAAAGAGAAATAACAATTAGAAAAAAAGATCTCTTCCAGTTTATTAAAATTTTATTGGATTATATGTTGGATGTATTAGCAACACTCTTGTGGTAATGGAAACTTTTAATGTAATATCAAATTTCCAATTTCTTTTCAAATTTCGGTGATATTATTCTGTCTTATGTCTTTGTTTGAGTTCTTTGGATTAAATCAATAATTTTCTTTGATTGATAGTAAAATTGATTTAGTTATTTTGGATGAACTCTAAACTGGAAAAATTAGAACATATGTATTGATTGGTCAATCTTGAGTTCTATCTTATTGGGCTTCTACAGGGAAGTTAAAATCAATAGGACTAGGTTGTTGTTTCTCTAAATTTATTAATCAATTAAATCATCATCAAAGTGATAACAAACTATCTTAGAGGGGCTATTTGTTGCCTCCAAAGTTATACTAACAATTTTTTTGATAAAGATATAATATATTTCATCTTAATAACAAGGCATTGGTTTGATATATTGTGTTGGAGGATTCATTGTTGATTAAAGACATATATAATTTAGGATTAATAAAAAACATCATAACAAAATCAATTGCAAGAAATTAACAATTCATTTTCAATTCTAAATAAAGCACATAGTCAAGATAATTTTAGTTTTCAAAGCAATCAGGTTTCAGAAGAAATACAACAATCTGCTATAAAAAACCTTAGAAGATCCTAAGGTATAGGCCTACCAGCCTTGGTCCTACAGAGCCTAAATTGTAGAAGTTCACATGCTAGAAAGGGTGGAACTTGTCAGTTGGTCAAATCCCTTCAGGTTTCTCATAATTAGAAATAAGAATCTATAGGAAATCCAATTTGTTGATTTGAGCACCAACAAAGATATTGATGCTGTGTAGTGATTAAACATATTAAATGCATAAGCTAGGGAGAGCTTACCAAGTCACAACATATATAGACAAATTTTTACACACAAGATGTTTGGTATTCTATGACATATTTCATATTGTGTTTCCATCAATGCCATAGTGAGATATTGATAGACTACAAATAATTGAATTCTTCAAAAGGAGAGATTGGAAAACTACAAATGAGTTAACTGAACTGCAAAGGTATATGTAACACACTAAATCGGTTATTATATTGTCATTGATGCCAACTAGTTTTGAATGTACTTATCATGATATTTACAAACATATGAAGAAATTATAATGGTGAAGGAATGAGATATTAACATGAAGATGAGATGTATGAGCAAGATATGAATATGGTATTAATTGGGTAACTTATTGATGCATCTATGACATTATGTTAGTGATTTGATTGTATTACATAATTCTGTTATGAATTGAAGATCAAGTATGAACAAGTTTATGTAGTCAATAAATGAAGAACTTAGTATATACTAAGTTGAAACAGTGTACACCAAGCAAGTGTAGTGTATACCAAGTACAATATTAACTGAGTTATAAGTACCGACACATCATGGTATTGACCGAGTGAAAGAAATAAATGGAACATGTGATTGCTGACTAAAGATGATGAGATGGACAAATATGGATGATTTTGAGGTTAAAGATAAAGTTTTTTATGAAGATTAAATGGATGAAAAAATTCAAGGATGATTAGATGATGAAGAATGAAACATGTTTGAGACACAAGTTCTGAGTAAGGTTGAAGTGACAAAATCAATGATGAAGATTAAGAGGAAAAATCTATGGAAGAGAAGAAAATAGTTTATCATATCTATAAAAGGAGACACAAGATTCATAATGATGAGGATGTGCATGAGAAGATTTCATTCATGCGAAGATGGTCAGACAGATTAAAGTAATAACTGAGCAATTCTATAGACAACACCAAGTGTCAGAGAAAATAATTAACTGAGAAGAACAGAGTTAGAGGATACAAGTAATTAAAGTGATTATAGGTATTTTGAGCTTAACATAGATCTGAAAATCTACAAAGGAAGTTGTATTTGAATTAGATCATTTATTGTTGCATTCTAACCATTGCTACAAATAAATCTCTTAACCGAGTGGGACTTAACAGTCTTTATTATTTTATTATGACATTCAATGAATGTTGATTATTTTCATGTTGACCCCATAGTGAATGTTTGGTCATGGAGAACCATTAGTGATAAATCCTCTAACAAGGTCACACCTTATAGTGTGTTTTGTAACCTTTAACAGGGTTGGCTCTTAACCGAGCTCACTTAAGAAGAGTGAAATTATTTTTGGGCACCAATCCCATGTGGTTTTTCCCCTAAAAGGGTTTCCACATTAAAAATCAAGTGTTATATGTGTATGGATGTGATGATTTGTTATTTTACTTTACACATTAAAATTATTGGTTTGATCAGTATATATACTAGTTAATTTATGAATATTCAGTTAATGAATAAAAGAGGCACAAACAAAGTTTTACCGAGTTATTTTGATTAATTGAAGGATTTTTTTAATAAATCTAAGATTATTTGGGACTTTGGGATAACTGGACTTAATTGATTCACCCCCCTCTCATTTATCTAATAGATTATGCAAATCCTCCCTAGTGGAGTCGCTAATTTGTTGGTTCCCAAATCAACAAATTAGAAATTTCTAAGAGTATGCCTAATTCTATGTTCAAAATTTCCACTTGATCTCCCTAATGAATAGGATTAATTGATTTATGTTTCAACTTGCCTACACTTCAAGTTCTATAGGACCTAGGTGGGTTAACCTTCTCACCAACTGATTCTTCAAGTTGATGCTTCTCATAGAAGATCATATCTTCCTTTTACTTCCAATTTCTACTTCAAAGTGGCATTTGTTTAAAATAGAATGACTTGTTTTTTGATTAATTTATTGCTTCTAACTTCCTTATCTATCTTCCTTCTATTTCTACTTTCAACTTTGCTTCTATTGTTATCTCCTTAATCTAACTAATTTTTTTTATCATACTTTAATCTATCCTTCTATTTCTAATTCCACACTTTTTACTTTTGTATTTTTCTATCTCTGATTTGCATCTATCTTCTATTCCTTACTTATCTTGATTTTCCAACTTTCTTTTGTTTCTATCTATCCTCTTCTATCTTCTACGAAAATCTGATTCATACTTCAAATTAGTTTTGTGTGATAAACTAGTGCCTTCTCTTCGCTTGGGAAACAAAGCCACCTCTCTTCTGACCCTACATATAACTTTGAAAGACAAATTTTTAAACCCACACCTGGTGAGTCTATCAATTATCTAACCAACAATGTTACAATTATATATCTTCAATTACAGTTAGTCTAATTGAATGTAACTCTCACAAAAAGACCAATTAGAATAAAATGCAAATAGTCGCCATTTGTGCTCTATATTTTTCTAACTTGCAATTATAATATAAAATATTCACACGAGGATTTAAGATAACAACCACTTACTATAAGTATTTATAACATAGAATTGATAAAAAAACATGGATTTTACATTGCATGGTTGAAAAAGAAGAGCATTGATGTCTTTTATTACTTGATAAAAAAATATATTGCAATGTGTTTATTTTTTAATCCTCTTGATGCCTCTTTCTCAGTTCTAATTTTATCCTTTTATAACATTAAGGATCATTTTCAAACTATTACAACTTTGATAACAAAACCCCTTTTCCCTAAAATATTTAGTTATTTTATTATTACCCCTAACTAAATATTTACACATTGGTACATTACAAATAGTGATTAAAAGCACTTCATTAAATCATGCAAGAAAATATTTATTTTTGAGTGGACACGATGACTTATTAGGCCTTTATGATATTCTCATTTATATTTACTTGTGCCTTTAGAAACTTTCTCATAGTTTCTTTTCTTGAAACTTTTCTTGTGAATTCTTCCTTCCATTCCTCAAGTGGTAAAATTTCCCCATCACGCATGAGATCCAAGAGTACATCAATTTCCTTTCCTTAACCTTTTCATATCTTCTTTCAATTCTCTATGGAAATTCTTATGCTTCTTGAGAAATTCCTTCCCCTTTACAAGATCATCTGGCTCAAAATCCCCTGCCTTAGTCATTTTTATCATAATCAAGATTTTGGGATTTAGGCATCATTCCAAAACCATCACTAGATTCTACATCATCAATTGGAACTATCTTTTGTTCATTTCCTTTCATTTTTCTAATTGGTCTTAGTCTTGGTCTCTAAGTCTGAAGTGTTATTCTTTGAAAAGTCAAGTGTTGACATCAGCAAACACTTCTGGAACTTCCTTCAGAGTTTGTGTCATTAAGTGGAACTACCTTTTGTTCATTTTCTTTTGTTTTTAAAATTAGTCTCAACCTTGGTCCCTTATTCCAAAATGTTATTCTTTGAAAAATTCAAGTGTTAGCATCAAAAACCACTTTTGGAACTTCCTTCTAAGTTTGAGGTGATAGATGGAACCAAAGGAACAACTTATAAAATGGTTCATTTAGGAAATAGTCAAAGTTCTAGAACAATTGTTGGAGTTCAAGCATCTAAATAGAACCAAGTAAAGCGATGGAGAATTCATCCAATAAAGGGATTTTAGAAAGAGACCCAACTTTTGGAACACTTGTCAAGTTTCAAAGGATAGAAAAGAGCCCGAATAAATCTAAGGAAAGATCAAGAAAGGGAAGAAGTCAAGACATCGGAATGAAGATCAAGTTCCAGAAAGATGTTTAGAATTTGAAAGAGGAAATAGAACGCTTAGTTTAGAAAAAGAAGAGAAAGTTGAGTGTGCATGAAGTGTTGTCAAAACCCAATACTCCATTTGGAACTAATCATAAAAGAATAAAGGTTCCCCTTTTCTATATAAGACAAAGATAAGTAGGTAGAGAATATTAAAGCTTCTGGAAGTACAATTGGAGTTTGAAACTCAAGATCGAACAAGAAAATAAATTAAAAGAGATGAAGTGGCACTTCCATTCATTGGTAAAGTGCATAAAATGTTTCTTTGATATAAGTTGTGGATATGTCATTGGTGAAACTCATACTATCAATTTGATATCATTCATAGCCTCCATCGAGGTAACACACAAAATCGTATGCTATGTTTCTCCAATGACTCTATAAATGACTATTTATTTTTACAATTTCTTGATTAGTATAAGATGGTATACCTCCTTTGATATACCAATATATACAACCTAGAAGTATAATATGATCAAGGGAGCCTATATATTATTGTCCTGATTATGTAGGGAATGTACTCAAAATAAAGATAAGTTCCCGATACAAATGTGCATGTTTATGATCTAAGAGAAATATTTTCATATGAATAGAAATTTTGACACAAGATTGATGATGATCAGTAGAGAATGGATATATAAAAAGTCTATTTTGGAAATCTTAGTGTCATTTTGACCCCCAAAATTTTGCCATAAATTTAGGGTTCACACAGATTGATCCTAAACCTTCCCAAATATTAATCAAAACCGAATGTAATCGATGTGCCTATGACCTTTTCCAAAGATGTCATTCTAGGGCTCATGAGCTTGTTTCCCAAGCCATTTTCTCTCCTAAGAAACCTTATGAACCTTTGACTCCCTTTGACTAACCTATGAAAAGCACAAGAGAGGAAGACCATCTTAGGAAAATTAAATTGTCTTAGACATGATGATTCTATTTTTTGTAGACACTTAAAATTGTCTCATCACAGGTGCGTGATATTTTATTAATTTTTCATCTAAATTAATTGAATAATATTCATTATTTAATAGAATTAAATAGTGAAGAATGAATTTCATTTTATAGAATTCAGGATTCCAATTAAGGTGATATAGGTGACAACTTGTGCAATTTCTTTGCTATTTGATTATTCATAAATTATGCATTTTATTATCATGTTGTATTTCCTATCTTGAATGAGTTTGAATTATTGCATAGAGTAGGACTTTTTGGTTGACTGCACTTATCTCTTTGAAGGTATTGTCCATTATCTAATCTAGATCCTACTTACATTTTTCATTAAGGATCTATTGTGATTAATTTAGATGATGAAGAAACTCTTGATGATGATGTTAATGATGCAAATAATATTGATCCCAATGATTCTGATGATATGTATGAGGTTATTGAAATTAATCATGAATTATCTACAAGATTTTATAAATATTTATCTCTTTCTCCTTGTGGAAAAAAAGTGACTCATCATTAGAGAATGGTCCTTGTATGAAACTTGTAGTAGCTTAATCTATTGTGCTCAACATTACTCCTCTCATATGTTGTCTACATTCCCTAAACAATGTTGAGAAAGAAGGGCGTGTAGATGATATGTTTGAATAGCTCCTCTTGTGCATCATATTCTTTTGTGTGTTTTATTGTTTGCAATTTTCTTCTCCCAAGATGTGTTGCTTGTTATATGTTTTGTTAGTTTTCTTTAAAAAACTCTTGTTTCTCTATTGGCACAAGCTGATAAAGGGATCGAATTTGTTGCGGAATTCTTCAATTTGTATCTCAATTCTTCTATATGTTGTATATAAATTATGTCATACATGTGATATTGTTGTAAATGTGTCATTGTGTTTTTTTCTTGGGGATGATCAAAAGCAATAGAAACCATCTATCTTTTTGGTCTCCACAATGTTGACCCAAAAACTCTTTTGTTTATCTCTCTTATGTGCTCTTCTTCCATTGATCTTGTAGTTATACTATTTTTGGGGGATGAGTTCAATTAATTATGATTATTATTTTTTTATATTAAGTTTATTTAAGCTCCCATTTCAAGAATCGAACACAAGATCTTGCTAATACAAAGAGAAGCAACAACTGCTGCACTGTAGGCCAATGCCTAATTATGATTATTCTTAATATACATGAGTTATTACATATACATACTAAACCCAAATTTAGTAGATCCCTTTATATTCTCTTTGTCATGTGTTTTATTTCCTTTAATTTTGTCCTTATCTAGGGGCATATAGTGGAAACATGCTTGTATTCTTAATGGGCATATGATACCTTAAAGTTATTTCACTCATTAAGACATACATAATTCTTTTAACATGGGGGCATACACTCCACTCTTTTTTATACATTATGCACACACCACAAATCCAATTTTGCAACCATTTTATTTCCATCTTACTTAGAAAACATTGTCTTTTGATTTGTCATATTCCTATTATTGGATTCCTTTAGAGATAATGATTTCCTTTGGACAATCCTTTTGCACTACTTTATTAGTGGATTCCTTTGGAAACAACATTTTTCCTTGCGGGAATCCTATTTGTGTCGGATTTCCTTACATAAACTACTTTTATTGGTTATCCTTGGGATGGGTTAACTAGCATAATGCAACTTGTTAGACTATCAACTCCATTTTATCTCTCTCTCTCTCTCTCATGGCCCATAATAATTTTAACCTTGCTAGGCCAGTTTGTTCATGTCATTTTCCTATCTTCATATGGATGTTTATTTTGTCTTATTTTTAGACTGGTAAGGAACTAAGTCACTTGGGGGCTTGGTGTTTTCATTGTCTCTTTTACATTGATAAGAGATCTTTCCTATTTATTTGATCTACTTTATTGCAAGTATGAAATAGGTCCATACTCCCACTAAAGTAGGGGCTAAATGTAGCATCCTAAATTGTAAGCAATAAAATATGCTCCTTATCTAGGGCCCATTTTAGTGTCCAAGGCTTTCATGGTTCATTAATATTTTTGATATGTATTAAATTAATAAATATTTAAATATTTATTCTCTATTAACTTAATTTACATGAGGGTCCTTAAGTTTAGGTGTACCCCTTTAATTATTTAATCCATCTATCACCTCTTGCATATACAGTCCCTATTTCATTATGGGTGGCCTTTTATGTTTATTATGAATTCAAACCTCAATTATGTGCACATTTTGAGTATCCACATACCCTCATTGACACTTGAATTAACTTTGAGCACCGATTATCTAAAACTAGGTTCCTCGTAAGGCATGGGGTGAGATAAGTCACCTCATGCCTTAGGAGGCACCCCAATCTACATAAACATGGCCAAATTTGAATTAGAGAAACATCTTGGACTTTAAGAGGGATATCCAAAACCCCATCATCCACCTTCGATGTTTGAGCCCCAAAATGGTTTGGAGAGGTATATAAGAAATGCTATTCATTTTTGCATCTATCCATTATCAACCCAAGGAATTGTAAACACACTTGGAGCAAGGAATTAAAAAGTAAAGCATTCAAGAAAGATAAATTCAATCAAGACATCAAGGAAACATATTCACATTGATATTCAATATTGGAAGACAAGGAGTAAAGTCTAGATCCAAACATCAATGAAGGTATCCATGACCCTCCTATCATATATCCAAGCTCAAGAAAATATTTACTACTCTTGGAAGAATATTCATTAGTAATTCAACACTTTTGAAGGTATAATATCTTATCAAGTCTCTACTATTAACAATACACTTTCATTTTTTATGAAATTTCAATTCAATTTAAAGGTTAATTCCTAAACAAGTAGTTGACCAAGGAAACCCCATTTTTCCCAACAATTTTTTTGTTTTGTGTGCAAGTGATAGGTGGTGTAGTTGTTGAAAATCCTATAGGTAGATTTGACAGGGAGTTATAGATGGAAAAAGTTTCATAAAATTTTGTTGGCCTCATGCACCTCCTAGGGCCTTAGGTGAGTTTGGTTGTCCTATACCCTTTAGGTCAACTTGGTCTTACAATTTTGGACTAAAATTTGGATCACAGGTTAGTTGTTATTTCAGATTTCCATATCTAGTATTAGAATTAGGTTTAAAGTTTTTGATATATTTGCATACCCTTATTTTCCATTATTTCCATAAATTATTGCATTTATCCTTTACATAGTCAATTTCAACTCCACATTGAAGGATTCCTTGCATCCTCTCAAAGATTTGGCCTCCTTGAGCCTAGTGGATCATCTTTCCTTACAAATTGTCAGGATTATGGAAAGATATATACTGAGAGGGGAGGGGTGAATCAGTGCCTTTAAAACTTTTTAAGACTGAAACTTTGTAAGCATATATAACATTAACCAACTGAATCCATTGCATGTAACATACATTCAAATATAACTAAAAATGTAAATGCAAGTAACCTAATCAATAAACCATTCATGAAAATTCATACACATAACACAAATATTTTTGTACCACAAAAACCCTTTTTAGAAGGTAAAAAATGTGGTGGGGATGATACCCACAAAGCTTCACTATTGCAGTAACAAAGTATGCCGGTTAAGGCTACAAAGATTGCGATCACTTCTGGTGAGCTTACCCTGTTAGGAGTAACAATCAGATCAACTAGATCTAACTTGTTAGAGGATTTTAGCAACACAATCAAGTGTGCACTCGGTTAATAGATTTATAATAAAACTGTTAAGTTCACTCTATTAAGAGATTTAGAAATCTGCTACAATGGTTAAAGAGTAACAGTATGATATATCTGTAAATAGAAACTCAAACTTGTTTGGTTCAGATCTATGAAATACTATAAAGATATCACCTCATTGTGATGTGTATGTCCTTCTGTACTGCTCGGTAGCCTTATGTATGTTCTGATAAACTAAATACTTCGGTCAAATCCTTATGTCAAAACCCTGTTTGATCTTCAGATGTCATGAGTACATCTACTTCTTGATAATACATGATCAAAATGACATCCTTACAAATTTTATATCAAACTAAATTGACCTAATTATGGTTTTACAATATCTTAGAAAACCTAAGATCAACAGTGGAAATATATAACCTAGATCTACAATACATAGGAATCATCAATAATTTTTATAATTACATCCATATTAAATTTTGTCTCGATCTTGGTAAACCATTATTTGATTGGTGTAAACCATTTTCCTTGATGTTTGTGCCATTCCAAACCCCTGTCATTTCCTATTTCACTCGATGTTCATTGTATTCATCGCTCAGTAATTAACTGGTACTCGATACATATGAATTATTAGTGACCATAGTGCTCAGTGATCATCTAGCTTGGTAAGAGTGCTTTGTCAAAGCTATGTTCGGTTAACTTTGGTATCTACCTTGTGTCCTGATCAGTGTATAGGCTTTGTGTAATGACTGACTATCCTATTTTGTCTCCTTTACTAAATCTATGACTGAATGATACTAATGACAACCATTAATCCTCAATAGGAGTAACATTTGAGAGAAATTGGGTGTGATCTTCCCAGCTTGACCATCCATCCTAGTTAATTCCCGTAGCACAAAATTTTTATTTTATCACAAAAACTACATCAACAAAAATGCCTAGTCAAGTGAGCACATCATTACCATTGGGATCTTCTCATCTCCAAACTAACACCATTTCTCAAGGTGTTCCTTAAAGTCAAAATACTAGGGGTCAAAATTTTTATCTCTCAAGGCATGTCCTTATATCAAAACCCTATTGGTCACAATTTAGCATCTCAAAGAATTTCCTTAAATACAAACCCTAAAGGGAAACATTTTAGCACTAGGTTACAATTGAATCCAACATTGAAAAACCCATTCTCACAACCAAATCTTACATTTTCTCATTTTATCCCATAGATTCTTTCAACACACACTCAACATGTATATGTGCATCCACCATCATTTAATTCTTTTTCTAACATGCACTTGGGTTATCAATACACAAATACATATAACCAACCCCCTATCTATCAAAACATCAATCCCTTTTTGGACTCTAATCAAGGTGTCAACACAAAAGTTCCATTATTACCCATGAATATATTATAACTATTGGTGTAATTAAATATTCACTAATCACACTTTGCTTAATTTTACTTAGGATAATGCATTGCATAGTAGTTTGCAAATGTGACATCTGAGAGTCTACACCTATTTTAGCACATGGTGTAGGATAAATTCCACTTTAAGTGGTGATAGTTTTTATCAAACTCTATGTGTGAGAGCCACCTTTAGTGCACACATGACATTATCATCCTCCACATGTTGCACATAATTCATTTCATAAGGGACAATGATCCACCTTTGGTGGACATGTGATTCCACCTTGAATAGGTGGTAAATTATCTTCTCCTTATCATAACCTCTTGTTGCCTTGCCTATATAAGAAGTCCTATTTTGTACATTTCAATTATGTACATTATCAATAATATCATTCTTGCATCTGTAGACACCTAAAAATCCTTTAGAAAATAAAGTATTTTTATTTTCTGAAAAATCTTTGATGACATCATCATTTATTTATTAATTATTTATTTAGTTAATTAATTTATTTTTATGTCATTAAATCCCTTTATCTTAATTAAAAATATTTAATTAAGAAATCTCTCCCAAAAATGTTTAAATCTTATTTAAACATTATCTCCTTATTTATTAATTATTTAATTAATAAATTGACCAAAAATCCCAAAATAAATAATTAATTTATTTTTTGCCCAAAACTTGGCCAATTTCCTTAAGACCACTAACCTCTTCCAGAATCTTCTAATCCCTTCTTAATTTTGATTAAAAGGCTAATCCCATCTTTTCTAACCCTAATCCCAACTCAAAATATTTAATTAAGATTAAATATTTATTTTCATATTTATTAAATATATTTTAATAAATATTCCCAAAACTAAAACCTTTGGAATGAATACACATTTATTCATTCTCCCTAAACCAAGGAAAACTCTAGACTCTTCTAGAAACTTCTCAACCCAACCTCTTCACCCATCCTAATCCTAAATCCCCCTAATCCTAATCCTAATCCTACCCCTAAACATTTGCACAATCCTAACCAAGCTTAAGACTTTCCTAAGCCAAAGCAAAGTCTCCCCTTCCAAATATCTCAACCACAAAACATTCAATGCATCCACAAAGTCATCAAAGTCCCTTAAAGGCTCATTCAATGCTCTTACAAGAACTTATGAGGGGAGTTATGAGCTTTGAGGCCCCTTTGTTGACTCATCTTTACCCTTCCCTTCATCCACTCACCTTGTGACATGTGTCACCTCCTGATTGGCTGTAGACTAGCACAATCCATGTGCTCCCCTTTGAATGAATCTTTGCCTCTCTTAAGGATTTCAATCCTGGCCACTCATTCTTCCTTCCCAAATCCTATAAATACCCCTCCTTTCAAGAGCAAATCAATTAGCTTAACTTTCATTCTCATGCATTGTTATCATGTCCTTTTATTTCTAGACTTAGAACAAATCATTCTAATTTAGTTTACTTTCAAGCATTTTAGCTCATCATAGCTTAGTAATAATGGATTAACATAGTTTTTATTGTTGTTTTGCATAGCATAGCATCATATCACATCTCTATTTGGTCTAAAATCAATCTTAGCATAATCACACTTGCATTGAATCTCCATTTAAGCATCATAGTTTGAGTTCTTGAGGCCTTAGGGGCAATCTTGGGTGTTCTACCCATCATTGTGCCATTTTTTGGGGTTTTCATGAGTCTCAAACCATCTTAGAATGCATTAGAGTATGCTCCAAGTGCTTAGAGAGCACACCCACATCCCTCTTATCAGAGAAAATCAAACAGTGCTTGGGTGCACCTGTTTAGGCTCAATCTGAGGTGGCTAGCTTAGAGTTTTCTTTGTTTTGCATTGTTTTCATGCTTAGACTAACATCTAATCATTGTTTGGCTTGAAGTTTTTCAAAGGAGGTACCCTCAAAAGCCTAGTCCACATTCTGGCATGCCCGGTGGGACCAAAACCACAATCACTTTGATTAGATTATACTTTATATTCTTGTATTTGCAGGAAACAAATGAAATGTCACCTTCAAGCAATTAAATGTTGCCTACAACAATTAAATGTCACCTTCAAGCAAAGAAATGTCACCTACACACAATACAGTCACGCCTTCAAGAAATTAAATCACGCCTTCAAGCAATGAAATGATGCCTACAAGCTCTGTATTCACGCCTATTTTCTGACAGATTTCTGTCATCGATAACTTCTATCTTGTCTCAAAATTCTTCTTTTGTCGCCTGTAAGCAATTAAATCATGCCTACAACATAAGAAATCATGCCTGAAACATAAGTAATCATGCCTGTGAGATAAACTTTTACACCTTTGCGTACATAAGTCTCATCTGTAATCATTTCGTTGTCACCTGTAAACATTCCACCATCGCTCGGAGTATTTCTGTGTCGCCTTTAAATCTTTCTCTGCCGCCTATAGTCATTTCTTTGTCGCCTGGAAATTTCTCCGTCGCTTTTACACAGTTATCTGTCGCATGTGAACATTTATCTATCGCCTATACAAAAGCTCCTGTCGCTTGTGAACCTTTACTGTCGCCTATGCACAAAGCTCCTGTCGCCTATGAACCTTTTACTGTTGCCTATGCAGAAAGCTCCTGTCGCTTTTGAACTTTTTACTGTCGCCTATGCGCAAAGTTCTTGTCGCCTGTGAACTTTTTCCTGTCACCTCTGCACAAAGTTCCTGTCGCCTATGAACCTTTTTTCCTGTCACTTGTGCACAAGTTCGTGTCGCCTTTAAACTTTCAAGTTCGTGTCGCCTTTGCTCTCAAATTGATATTGGATTCATTTTTCTTAAGCAAAGGTCAAAACAAATCTTGAATGAAATTAAGGAAAAATGAACTTAAGTCCTAAGAGTCATTATCATTTTGAAAATCAAACACAATCTTGAATGATCTAAATTGGAAAGAACAAGCATCCCTATTCCTTCTTCTTTGAATTTCAGTTCAAACAAAATCTTGAATGATCTAAGGATAAAATAAAGCTCTTTTCAAAGTTCTTAAATCAACTCGCAAATCTCAATCTTGAATGCCCAAAAGGAAAGAACTTGCAAGTGCTCAAATCGTTTACCTTTTGGAGAAAGAACAAATCAAACCTTAAGCACTTGTGTCTTCAAATTCAAAGTTTAGACAAACTTAATCAATTTGGGAAAATGAACAAACTTGCTTGATGTGCATCTAAGAGCTTTATCTTCTTGCAAAATTCTTGTTAAATTAAGCAACGTAGGACATTTGGACTCGGACAAGTTCACTTGTTCTAATTTTAGCGAGGCCTATCCAGGGAGAAAAGTGCTTCCTCCTCGGAGAACGACCTCAAACCGGTATCCCCCCCGGCCGGTATATAAATAAAGTGAAGGCAAAAAGTACTCACTTATATCTCCTAATCCATAGGTGTCTTGTGCCAAATGCAAATGTCTGGGGAAAGGTAAATATTCCTCCCCCAGCGTTGTTGGCTAGGCTCTTAAGTGAGTCACATGCGGTCAGCATAACCGGGTATGGAGACTCCACGGAACTATTAAAAACTTGATAAAATAGAGGCTACCCTATCTACATCTGAAAGTATCAAAACCCTTGTGCAAGGACCGATTCCAAGGGGTTTACCGGGTCGCCTCAAGATTACTCACCATTTGTATTCCCTTCTAGGGGGTACCAAGCTGTGGGCAAGTGATTTTGATACTCACCTTCCTTAGGTAGATCCGCTTGAAGTGCTTGACAATCAAAACTTCATGAAAACATTGTTGGAACATACACTTTCAGAGCTTTATCAGAGTCAGTCATCCTGCTTGTATCTCACAAGGTTGCTTTGTCCCTTGCAGAGATTGCTTTTCTGAAAGTCTTTTTTTACCTATCCTTTGCCATTGGAAAACATTGAATCAAAACTTGATACTTAGAAAGTATTACAGAAATCAGATATCCAAGAAGCCTTTTGTCTCAAACCAAACTTATCAGAATTTTCCCAAAGATATGCCCAATTTGATCAAACATCCGAAAGCCAAGTTTCCCAAATCAAAAGATTATCAAGAGAAGAAAGTTGCAGAAAGAAACCTCAAGAACCATCAATCCTCTATCCAAGCAACCCAAGCAGAAGAAAAATATCAAGAAAAGCTTGATAATATTGGCTATAATGCAAGAGTCAAACAGTTTCCCTACCGATTCCAAGTGAACCATCGCTACATCAGCCTTGAAAGAGAAGATTAGATAGGATCCATCACATGTCCATTCTACCTTCAGATCTCAAAATCCTATCTCGGCAGTCCCTCATCCTAGCTCCATCCTAGTTTCATCCCTGTATCATCACCAAACCTTAGTTACATCCTAGAGTCCTTCTTAGTTGCATGCACCATCATCCTCCTAGCAACATCATAGATCATCCATCCCAGTCACATCTGCATCATCCTTTTAGAAAGAGCATTGTTCCATCATCCTCCACCATCTTTTCATCAGCAATCCACCATCAGAATCCCATATCCTTCATCCAAATCCAGCATCCATCACCTAAATTAGAAACCACCATCTTTTGCACCAAATCCAGAGATCCAAATCCATAAGTACTTACTGTCCAAAACCTTTGAGTTGTTTCCATCCCTTATCCTAAATTAGAAATCATCCCCTTTGTGACAGAGCATTGTCTAAAGAAAATCCAACTTGTCCTTGCATAGCCTCATCATCTCGAGCAAGAGATTGGCTTGTATTGATAAAATCCAGTTGACCGAAGATCATTAGTCTATCCTAGGTTGGCCAAATCCTATCACTGATCCTCCATCAGGAAAAATAGTAGCTCATTGTTGACACTTAGTAATCTTCCACCAGCATCCCACCAATCCTCCACCCAATCTTGACCCAAATTAGAGCATCCCACCAAGCCTCCATCATCACCAAGCTTTTTTACCAATTTCCCACCATCTCCCATCAATCTTCCACCATCCTTGATCCAAATCCAAGCAGTTCATCAATCCTTGCATCGCATTCTAGAAATTCATCATCCTTAGAAGTTCTTTAAGCTTGCATCCACCATCCTTTAGAGTTCTTTAGGAAACATCTTGCATCCATCTAGCATCTGCATCTCCATGCTTGTCGAGACAAGATCTAGATCTAGGAAGTGAAGGCACATGAATCCTTATCCAATCACCAGCTCATCTGATCCCAACATTTTTACCAGCACAATGGTAGCCTATGATCCCCAAATACAAACTGGAAATACATGGGATGATCCCAAAATCCCCTCAAATTCTCTGGCAATAGAAACATTTGTGAATCACCCATAGAATCCACCAACAGTCAATACACTCATAGCCCAAAACCAGCAGAGCATGTTCACTAATTTTTCACAAAGGCATACTCCCATTCCACCATATCTCCATCCTCGTATTCCCATAAGCACTATCCAAATCCTAGCACAAGTATACTTTCCATTCATCCAACAATTCCCTGATCCAATCTTGCAAACATCCCAAGAAACCTCCGCCATTCCCCTTCTTTTACAAGGAAGCTTCGCCAGTCCTATAACACAAGCTATAACACCATCTACTCCATTCCCTATCACAGGTACTTCATCATCCGCCATGGCCGCCCAGGCTCTCACACAAACCTTTACGCAAGTAGTTCCACCACCTTCCATAAACCAAGCAACACCATTCTTTCTAGGAGGGATGCAATCATCCTCCCCCTTCACTTCACAAGCTTCCACATCCACACCTTTCATGCCAGGAGGGACACAAATGCCCTTTCCTTTCACTCCACAAGCCTCAACATCCATACCATCTTTTCCAGGGTCAACACAATCATTTACCTCCTTCACCCCACAAACATCAACGTCATTTATTTCGGGGGCAGCACAACTGCTCCCCTTTCCTACTCAGCAAGCTTCCATGTCAACATCACCCTTTTCATGGGGAGTGCAAACATTCTCTTCCTTTCCCCCCTAGCAAGCATCTACCCAGGCACAAACTACCTTCACCACAGGAATGCCTTCCATGGGTTTTTCCAATCCACCTTTCACATCCCAAATTCCCATCACATCTACCTTCCTGATGCTTGCTGCAACACAATTCCCACCACACACTGGCTCTCGTTGGGGCCTCACTCAAGAAGAAATGAAAACTTGGGGCATACCAACCCATTCTTCTACGTCCATGTTTGAGAATCAACAAGCCACCTTCTCACAAGCAGCACAACAACAACCATCACAGCCTCCATCAGTTTCATCATTCACAAGCTATCCATTCCTAGCACCTAGTGCTTTTCAAAAAATTCTTCCACCTCAGCAGCAAAGTTCATCCCATTTTGCAAGTTATCTTGCCCAGCCACCCTTTTCTTCAAGCTTCCCCACATCCATTCCATCCTTAAGCAATGCGGGAATGCACCCGACCTACATTGGTCAAAAATAGAGCCAAGTCTAGCAAGGACCATCTTACCAGCAAGCGATGTCATTCCACCAACCTCCCCCACAACAACCCCACTTCCAGTCATAGCAACAAACCCCTATCATTCCCCAGCAACAAAAAGCTTCCTCCTACCAGGCACAACAACAAAATCCTACCATTCCACAACACCAGCAAGTAGTCCCATATCCACCACCATAATATCCCCCTATGCCACATCAACAGTATCCTCCCCAACAAGAATCACTCCAAGACCCACTCCAATCTACCTATCCCGCTGGGCCATCTCCATATCCCACTCCACAATATCCACCTCAAATGGGAGTACCTGCTCAAACACCAATCAATGCTGAATGGGAAGCCATGAAGAATGCTCTTAAAGAGCTTCAAACTAGTATCGATAGCAAAACTACAAGTTTGAGGAGGTGTGTCCTTATCCATTTGATCGATCCATTGCCGCTATACCTTTCCCCAAGCAATTTGAGACACCTAAATTTGATAAATATCAGGGAAAAGGAGATCTAGTCAATCATATTAAAGAATTCTATATGGCATGCCAAGAAGTGGCTTATATTGATAACTATCTCCTACGCCTATTCCCCAAAAGCTTGGGAGGAACTGCTGTTGACTGGTTCTACAAAATACCATGTTGGACTATCACAACCTTTGCTGAACTTTTTGAGAAGTTCATTTCCCACTATGCCCACAATGTTGAGAATGAGTTGACCTTGTTAGATCTCTGCAACTCAAAACAGAAAGATGGAGAAAGCGTAGCAGAATACTTGCAACGATGGCAGAACCTTACTACCAGGTTATCATACCAACCACCTGAAAAGCATTTGACCAAAATCTTTATTGATAATCTGCATCCTAAGTTATCCCACTTCATGAGAATGGATTTTCTCCAAACCTATCAAGATATCAAGAGCAAGGGGATAGGTATTGAAAAGGCCCTCCTAGATGAAGGCACAATCCAGCACTTCAAAAATGATGCCCAAAAACCTAGCAATGATAAATCCCGTTACTAGAATCATAACAAGAATCTTGTTACTAATGGAGCCACTGATACCAAGCATGTCCAATTTGTTGTAGCTAGTCCTCCGTCAAATCCTGCATACCAACAACAACAAGCGCCCATCCATCAAAAACCTCCTCAAGTCCATCAACAACCCATGCAACAATATCATTCTCAGAATAATCAACAGAATTATCAGTAGCAAGCCCATCAAGCTTATCAAGGTAACCCAAACAATCAAGTCAATGCCGTCAATATTGCTCCCAAGCAGAACAAACCCAGAGCTCAAAATTATCCAAAGAAGACCTTCACACTGTTGGGTGAACCTCTGGATGTTATCTTTCATCGGATGGCCAAGGCCAACTTGATTACATATCCACCAATTCAGCCAGTTGATGATACCACTCCCAAGCCTGATTGGTACAAATATCATGAGTACTGTGATTATCATCATGTCAAAGGACACACTACCCTGAAGTGTATGAGACTCAAAAACTATATCCAAGATCTCATTGATCAAAAAGAGATTCAAGTAGATACACCTGCTCAAGCGTCACCAAATGCCAATTTACAAATCTATCAGAATGTGTTCCCACAACACAATGCTGGGAAGAATCAAGCTAATGCCAATCATCCCCAGAATCATGGTAAAGGCAAGAAAGAAGATCACACTACTGCCTACATCAATTATGATAAATTTGTTGGATGTATAACCCAAGTTGAGCCCATAGTCAATACCATCCATGTCAGAGGAGCAGACAATCAATGTGCTGTTACCACCCGTAGGGGTCAGATAACTATTGCTGGTGCCCATCCAAGGCCAGTACAAAATGCACACAATGCATAGTACAACCTCATAGAACATCTTGGGAATACACCAGCCCAAATATCCATCTTGGACCTTCTCCACACTTCACCTCTCCATCAGGAGATCCTTGACCGAGCTCTCAAAGAAGGACATGTCCCCACAGACATTAACACCACCCAGATTGAGACCCTTTTGGGACATCTATCTATAGCCTATGCTTTATCCTTCAAACCATTTGACATGACAACCATTGCACCTGACCATACTCTCCCTCTCTGCATCGCCATCATGGTCAGAGACTTTGCCATCAAACGGGTCTTAATAGATAATGGTTCAGCCCTAAACTTGTGTACTTTGAAATTTATTCAGTAGATTGGGTTCACCCAGGCCGATATAGCACATGAAGTAATCACTATCAAAGCCTATGACAACTTGGAGTGTACCTCTAAAGGTACCATTACTTTTCCCATTCAGCTGGGCCCAGCAACACAAGATACTATTTGCCATGTTGTTGATCTTGACCTACCATTTAATATCCTCCTAGGCCGACCATGGATTCATTCCATTAAGGCTGTACCATCTACTTACCATCAGTGCATCAAATTTTCGCATCAAGGCACTAAGGTTACCATCCATGCTGACCCCCAACCCTTCGCATACTATTGTGCGATGGAAGCATCATTCTCTCACTCCACTCATTATCCTAGAACTGACATTGGTATTTCTATTGCCAGCTCGTCCCGATCCCATTGTGATCTAGAAACCATTCTCACCTCCACCCTATCTTCCATCAAGATCAATAACCAGGGTTGTGGTGAATATAGCCTACATGATGCATTTTCCGTAGGGGCCCTCCCGCTTGATCCACATACTCAAGGGTGCCTAGATCACCAAAGCAAGCCTATTGAAAAGCATCATGAAATCAAGAAAATTAGATCTATGACTTTTGAATCCCATGGCAACATAAATAGTCAAGAGATGGATCCTAACATAAATAGGTGGTTGTATAAAGATCCCCCATCACTTGACACTCAACTTCTTGGCTATTTCAAAGATAAATATCCAAAACAATATAAGTATACCACTGAACAATGGCATTATCAAGGCAGTGGTCTAGGGCCACAAGAAGGCGGCAACCAATATCCCATCACACCATCAAAGAATCTTGAACATCAGGGTCTTGGTTTTAATACCCCTTGCCTACATATACAAGGGCCCAATACCGCAACTGGGGGCACCAACATGACTAGTCTTCCCCTCTTAAATAGCCAGGATGACCTCATAGAGATCGAAGACATCTCTGAAGAGAAAGAAATTATATCCTATGACGATATCTTTGATGATGACACCCTCCTAGGGACTTCTGTCCTCTGACAACTTGCCATCAATCTCATAGAACTTCCCCTCACCCACCCTAAACTCATAGACTGGGACCAACCAAGCATTACACACATCGATGAGTTCCAAAGCATGGAAGCACTCCTAGAATTCATGGGGGCATCAGGCCCACAATTAGTTCACAATTCAGAGTCAACTCACATCTATAAGCTTGACCCAGAAGGATACTTCGGAGAGGAGGCAAGCTTTAGCTGCAAAAAAGAAATAGAAAGAGTAAAACATGAGTCCTTATGTGAAAACCCTTCTGGGGCACATTCTAATTCCAAAAAAGTAAAAATAAAGAGCGTATCTTCTAGTGAAAACTTGGCAATTCAAGCACTAGAAGATGAAGACTTGCCTCTTCCTCCCATCCAGGATTACAGACCTGAGCAGTCACCTATCATCATAGAAGAAACCAAGCCAGTCAACTTAGGTACAGAGGAATGTCTGAGGATCACCTACATTGCAGCCAACATGACAGAAGGTGAAGAAATGGCTTTCACTGTGCTCCTTCAAGAAGCTACTATGAATTTTGCATGGTCATACGCACACATGCCTAGACTTGATCCTAAACTTGTTGTTCATCATCTAGCTGTAGACCCTAATGTTAAGCCAGTAAAGCAGAAGCTACGCAAAATGCATCCCAAAGTAGCTCTATTGGTAAAATCAGAACTAGAAAAGCTCCTGGATGCAAAGATTATCAGAGCTATAGATTACTCAGATTGGATCTCCAACATGGTACCTATCACAAAGCCTTCCGGCGACATCCAAATTTGTACAGATTTTAGGGACCTAAACAAAGCATGTCCTAAAGATGATTTCCCGCTACCTAACATAGACATGATCGTAGATCTTACAACGGGCCATGAAATGTTGTCACTAATGGATGGTTTCTCTGGATATAATTAGATTCATATAACAGTAGAAGACCAACACAAAATAGCATTCACCACTCCATGGGGTACCTTTTGCTATAACATGATGCCCTTTGGTCTAAAGAATGTAGGAACCACATATTAGAGAGCGATGAAAGCAATCTTCCATGACATGATCCACAAGATCCTAGAGGACTATGTGGATGATATTCTTGCAAAATCAAAGACACACCATGAACACCTTGACATTCTTGAGAGTGTGTTTGATTGCCTGCAACACTATGGGTTACGGCTCAATCCAAAGAAATGTGTCTTTGGTGTTACATCTGGAAAGCTCCTAGGTTTCATAGTATCACGATGAGGCATAGAGATTGACCCTAAAAAGGTCAAAGCAATAATAGAAATGCCTCCCCCAAGAACACTTAGATAGCTTAGAAGCCTACAAGGAAAGCTTCAATCAGTACGTCGGTTCATTTCTCAACTGGCAGACAAGTGCCAACCTTTCATGCATCTTTTATGCAAAGACACAAGCTTCAAATGGGATCCCATATGTCAGAGAAGCTTTGATAAGCTCAAGGAGTATCTAGCCAATTCTCCAATCCTAGTACCACCAGTTCTAGGATTCCCTCTCATACTCTACATCCTAGCAACCACTACAGCACTGGGGGCACTCCTAGCTCAGCATGATGACGAAAACAAAGAGAGAGCCATCTACTACATTAGTCGAACTCTTGTCGGCTATGAGCTTAATTACTCACCCATGGAAAAATCATGCCTTGCAGTGGTCTTTGCCACCCAAAAGCTTAGACATTACATGCTCAGTCACACAATCAAGCTCATTTCAAAGGTGGACCCCCTCAAATATCTATTATCAAAGACAACTCTCACAGGCCATATGGAAAAATGGGTCATGATACTCAATGAGTTTGACATCCAGTACATAGATTGAAAAGCAATCAAAGGGCAAGTCATTGCCAATCAGTTAGCAGAAGCACCACTGGTGGATGCTTATCCACTAATCATGGAATTCCCTGATGAACACTTATGTATGATCGAAGAGCAGCCCATGTGGAAACTATACTTTGATGGCTCCTACACATCACAGGGATCAGGGGCAGGAATCCTATTCATCACACCTCAAGGTGACTACATCCAAAAGTCATTCAAATTGGGATTTTCATGTACCAACAACATTGCAGAATATGAGGCACTCATCTTAGGTCTCAAAACAACCATTCAATGGAATATCACAAAACTGCAAGTGTTCGGTGATTCACAGCTGATTATCAAGCAAGTACTAGATGAATATCAGACAAAGGATGACAAGCTGCTACCTTACAAAGAACTCATGGATAGATTGAAAGAGCATTTCCTGAATCTACAATTCACATAGATACCCAAACTTCAGAACAAAGCAGCAGATGCAATGGCAACTATTTTGTCCTTGTTAGAAATCCCAT
The DNA here is from genome assembly GCA_027943335.1 of Chamaecyparis obtusa. NCBI lineage: Eukaryota > Viridiplantae > Streptophyta > Pinopsida > Cupressales > Cupressaceae > Chamaecyparis > Chamaecyparis obtusa. The sequence goes on along the minus strand of BSBK01002447.1, from coordinate 1,710,222 downwards.
GTGACACATCACAGTATGAATTCCTAGTCGAGCAGCTACATACACTAGCTTATGAGAACGCCGATGCAGAAATGGTGTGTCTTGGTTGGTCCCCAGTCCCCATGGTACCATGACATCCATGCATATCTAAAGAATGGTATCATATCTCCCCATCTCACCAATAACCAATGCCAAAACCTTATTCACAGAGCTTCCCACTACACTATTGTAGCCAACACCCTTTATCGTCGAGGGTATCACAATATCCTCTCTAGGTGTTTAGATTCAAATGAGGCCATCCTGGCTTTACAAGAGGTTCACGCTAGAATTTGCGGTGCCCACACGAGTGGCATGGTTCTAGCTAAGAAGTTGCTTCGAGTTGGGTATTATTGGCCAACCATGGAACATGATGCTTGCGGATTTGTCAGAAAATGTTTACCATGTTAGCAGCATGCAAATTTGATTCATGCACCAGCACAAGACCTGCAGCCCATTGCGCCACCTTGGCCATTCTCATGTTGGGGCTTTGACCTTGTCATCTTAATCACTCCCCTCTCCTCGGATGGACACAAGTACATAATAACTGCCACAGAATACTTCACCAAATGGGTTGAAGCGATTCCACTCACCCGAACTACTGGCATCCAAATATCCAAGTTCATCCTTTACCACATCATTTGCCGCTTTGGCATACCATCTACCATCTTCACAGACCATGGCACACCTTTTGAAAACTAGCATGTGGATGATTTGTGTGCTAGAATCCACATCCATCACCGTTTCTCCAGTCCATATTTCCCCCAAGGAAATGGCCAAGCTGAGGGAACCAATAAAACTATCTTGAAAATCTTCAAGAAGGTTGTCAATGATTCTGGTCATGACTGGCACCTCCAAATTAATCCTGCACTTTGGGCCTATCATACTTCTTATCACACTCCCACAAGCACCACCCCATATTCCCTTGTATATGGTGCTGAAGCCGTTCTACCAATCGAGGTTGAGCTCCCATCATTGTGAGTCTCCATGAAAAACTACACCACTGATGAAGACTATCGTGTAGCCTGTCTCACACAGCTAGACCTATTAGATGAAAAGAGATAGCAAGAATATGATCACCTGGTTGCATACCAGAATTGACTCAAAAGGAGTTATAACAAGAAGGTCCATCCTAGACAGTTCCAGGTCAGTGACATGGTTCTCAAAGAAAATCAGAAGGTCCAAGCAAATTGAGAAAAGAAAGGCAAGTTTGAGCCTACTTGGCTGGGCCCCTATGTTGTCACATCATGCTTCGGCTCTGAAGCTTATCAGCTATCTACACTAGAAGGTGATCCTTTGAATGATCCAATCAACATCATACATCTGAAGAGGTTCTATGCCTGAACCAGATCCTACATATTCAAAAAATCCATAAAAATTGGAAAAAAGCAGCAAAATACAAAAAAATCAAAAAAGCAAAAAAAGCTAAAAAAGAAGAAAAGAAAATAATCATCCAATGGTGAAAACTTGGCAATTCAGGTGCCTTGGACAAGTATGTTGGTGAAAACCTAGCAAACAGGCACCATACATAGTGGACCGAGTCATTATCTATCAAACTCCCATCCCCCATCCCACCATCTCAGTCCTTTTTCTCCCATCCCCATCCCCATCCACCATCCCCAACACTCCTCTTTTTTCACAATCCTCACACAAATCCACCATTCCCACCTGCACATATCTTGTTCCCTATCTTTTACCATATCCTGTATCTCTTGTATAGCGCTATCCTTCTTGTACTATATCTTGTACTATACCCTTGTACCACATCTTGTATCATATCCTGTATATCTTATACTCTGTCCTGTATAGCGAGATCTCCTTATCACAAATCCTGATCTTTTGTACATATCCATTGTATATTTTTTTTCCTATCCATTGTACATCAGTCCTTGTCAGTCCTGCAGTAGCATTTGATCATAACACTTTGTCCTACCCAGCCTTGTACTTCAACAACATCAATTGTCGACTATTCTTGATCATCGTGATTATTCTTTGACTTCATCATTTGCCAGTGAACAACAACACTCATTCTCGCATCAATCAGTGGGTCCTTGAGGATGTATCCTTCCTCTTGTCAGACCTCCTCTTCCCCCCATCAAATCAGTCAAATCAAATCTCTCTCCTTGGCAAAGGATGTCTTTTTGGAGTTCTCATTTTGGTCTTGGATTTTGTCCTTTGGATCTTGTTAATCTTTTATGGCTTCTCATTGTTCTCTACTCAAAGTTTCCATGATCCTTTATATCATGGTGCGCTGCGAATGAGGATAATTTGGGGCAAGGTCTTTTGCTCTTTTGCTTCTGCCTGTGAGTCAGTCATGTGTTTGTAGTTTTTTCAGCATCGTTTACACCATGCCTCCTTTGGGTTTCATGTGTGATGCTGGGGCAACCCTGTGTGTCTTTTTAGCGTCAGTCCTATGCAATGCTGGTGACAAGGCCTTGTGTTCTTTCGTAAACTTGGCAGGTCTCTAGCATTGCTATATTAAACTAGGTTGTGCTCTCCACATTTGTACTTGGAGCTTCCCCCAATCCTCTGCATCTTGCATCATCTAGATTAATCTTGCATCTTGCATCTCTCATGTAGCTGCATCCTACATTTTGCATTCCATCTCATCTTGCATTCACCCATCTTTGCTCTTGGAAGTTTGGTTATTTATCTCCCCTTTTTCCTAGGTCCTTCTTTCTCTGTTTCCTTTCGAGAAAATTCCACAACGTTTACTCCTTGTGTTATTTTCTCAAGGGGGCACAACCCCTCATTCCTCTAAATTCTAGCCTTGGGCATCTTATTTTCTTGTCTTTGACGCCATGCCACTTGTGGCATCACATCAAAGAGGGGCAAAATGTAGACACCTAAAAATTCTTTAGAAAATAAAGTATTTTTATTTTCTGAAAAATCTCTGATGACATCATCATTTATTAATTAATTAATTATTTAGTTAATTAATTTATTTTTATGTCATTTAATCCCTTTATCTTAATTAAAAATATTTAATTAAGAAATCCCTCCCAAAAATGTTTAAATCTTATTTAAACATTATCTTCTTATTTATTAATTATTTAATTAATAAATTGACCAAAAATCCCAAAATAAATAATTAATTTATTTTTTGCCCAAAACTTGGCCAATTTACTTAAGACCACTAACCTCTTCCAGAATCTTCTAATCCCTTCTTAATTTTGATTAAAAGGCTAATCCCATCTTTTCTAACCCTAATCCCAACTCAAAATATTTAATTAAGATTAAATATTTATTTTCATATTTATTAAATATATTTTAATAAATATTCCCAAAACTAAAACCTTTGGAATGAATAAACATTTATTCATTCTCCCTAAACCAAGGAAAACTCTAGACTCTTCTAGAAACTTCTCAACCCAACCTCTTCACCCATCCTAATCCTAAATCCCCCTAATCCTAATCCTAATCCTACCCCTAAACATTTGCACAATCCTAACCAAGCTTAAGACTTTCCTAAGCCAAAGAAAAGTCTCCCCTTCCAAATATCTCAACCACAAAACATTCAATGCATCCACAAAGTCATCAAAGTCCCTTAAAGGCTCATTCAATGCTCTTACAAGCACTTATGAGGGGAGTTATGAGTTTTGAGCCCCCTTTGTTGACTCATCTTTACCCTTCCCTTCATCTACTCACCTTGTGACATGTGTCACCTCCTGATTGGCTGTAGACTAGCACAATCCATGTGCTCCCCTTTGAATGAATCTTGGCCTCTCTTAAGGATTTCAATCCTGGCCACTCATTCTTCCTTCCCAAATCCTATAAACACCCCTCCTTTCAAGAGCAAATCAATTAGCTTAACTTTCATTCTCATGCATTGTTATCATGTCCTTTTATTTCTAGACTTAGCACAAATCATTCTAATTTAGTTTACTTTCAAGTATTTTAGCTCATCATAGCTTAGTAATAATGGATTAACATAGTTTTTATTGTTGTTTTGCATAGCATAGCATCATATCACATCTCTATTTGGTCTAAAATCAATCTTAGCATAATCACACTTGCATTGAATCTCCATTTAAGCATCATAGTTTGAGTTCTTGAGGCCTTAGGGGAAATCTTGGGTGTTCTACCCATCATTGTGCCATTTTTTGGGGTTTTCATGAGTCTCAAACCATCTTAGAATGCATTAGAGTATGCTCCAAGTGCTTAGAGAGCACACCCACATGCCTCTTATCAGAGCAAATCAAACAGTGCTTGGGTGCACCTGTTTAGGCTCAATTTGAGGTGGCTAGCTTAGAGTTTTCTTTGTTTTGCATTGATTTCATGCTTAGACTAACATCTAATCATTGTTTGGCTTGAAGTTTTTCAAAGCAGGTACCCTCAAAAGCCTAGTCCACAACATCTTAATGCAATTATCTTTTCATTCACTTGGAGAGGTTATCTTGGTCTTTCATTTGATCTTGGGGGTGTTGTAGAGTTACATAAAACTCTAACATGGTATCAAAGATCTCAAGGTGGGAATAACTTTTCTCAAGAATAAGTCAATTTGAGCATCACCTTTGCATAGTCTATTTGGAAAAAAATTTGGTTTTGTTTTTTGTGGCTTTCTATTGTAGGTCAATATTGGAGCTTGGTGGTGCAAATCAAAGGTTGACATCATATTAAGAAGGTCCAAAAACCCCTAACTCAATTTTTTTCATCCAAATTATACATCAGAGACCAAATCTAGAGCCATTTGAATTTCAAAGGTGTGGCAGCACCGGTTTAGAAAAACATTATGGAGGTGATTTTCAAATAGTAATATCTTAGCCATCTAGACTCCTTTTTTCGAGAAATTTTGTTTTATTTTGGGGTATAATTTCATGCTCTGCACAATAGTGTAGGTGGCTTCCAATATTTGTTCCTAATTTTTCCTAAAAATTGAAAATCCTATTTTTGCAACGTCTTAGGCCGGCCTCATTCAAGCTCATGCAAACTCCTTTTTAGGTGCATTTTTTTGGAAGTGCATAACTTTTTCTATATTTTATAATGGTGCTATCAGATTATAGTGACTGTGATCATAAATGTTTTACTTTTATAATTTGTCTTAGTTTTTCAATTATAATGAATAGGCCTTGGTTTGGTCTTTTTCATAGTGATCTAAGTCTATTATAGCCTGATTATGGGGTGTAACCATTTATTGATCTCAATTTGTAATGTGAAAAGTGTATTATTAATATAATCATGGGATATCAAATACATCCTTCTATAATAAATTTGACTAAGGGTAATTATGAGTCATGGGAAAAAGGAATCATTATACATTATAGGTGGCTTAATCTCTTGCCTTATCTTTATGGACTCATTCTTGAGCCAAAGACATAGTGGACAAAAATAGTTTAGGAAGATAAAAAATGGTCATATTAGAGGATTGATTGGTTTGAATCCCAGTTTAGATTTATGTCATGAATTCTACTCCAATGTAGATAGTATTTATATCCCATACATAATTTGAACCATTATTTGGGATAATTTTGAAGATCCACATGTTCCTCCATTTCCATATGATCCTATTATAGTTTGTCTCCTTCCCCTTGATGATGTAGATAATATTACCTATGATGATGATACATTAGATGAGATTGAATATAATGCATATATTGAGAGCAATGACGATCTAGTGACTCCACTTTCAACTCCTACTTCTCTAGTTGAGATCACACATTCATCTCTTGTTTGTGATTCCAGTGAGCCATTGCAAGAGACATCTATTTATCTTCTTGATTAAGATTCCTATTTTCTAGATATTGGTACATTATTTGTGGAGTCTTACATTTTATATTTGGAAAACATACTTGAGGGTGTTTCTCTACTCTTTGATGAAAATTCATCACAATTGGAGTTGAAGATACTTCTTCACCTTATTTGGAGATTGGAATTCATGAGTATCTTCCTTCACTTGGTTTGTCACATTTCATGGTTCAGTTTGATGATGCGATGGATTCCTTGAGCTTGGAGATACCTATTTAGTCTTCATAGATTCATATTTGGAGACCTTATTCATCCTTTCATTTGGATATGTATTGGTTTGTGGCATCATCATCATACTACAATTGGATTCCACTTCCTAGTTCCTATCCAGGATGGGAAACATTCTTGCATTTATACTTGGTATATCTTCTTCCCAAGGGGATAAATGTTGTTTGCAGGTATTGGACTATGTTTTTTATTCAAACACTCACCATTTTTACATGAGATTTTTTTATTATGGGGGGATATCATGTCTCTTTATTTTCTTCCTATGGGGGATACTTGATGGTATATACATGATGTATGTAGTCCTTGGGGGGTCTTGAATCCTCGTCCATACATCTTATTTTCATATCTCTTTTGGAGGGGAGTTTTGTCCCATGAGGTTTTATCCCTTTCTTTTCTTTATGAGAGATTTAATTTCATGTATTGCATTTTCATATTATACATGGGTACCTAACATGGCCTAGTAGCCAAGACCCATCTTGCATTGTGAGTTTAAGTGTATTCCTCTAAGTTGTACTTAAGGGGGGTGTTGGTGTAATTAAATATTTACTAATTATACTTTTCTTAATCTTACTTAGGATAATACATTTCATAGTAGTTTTCATATGAGACACCTAGGAGTCTGCACCTATATTAGAACATGGTGTAGGAGAAATACCACTTTAGGTGCTAATAGTTTTTATCACCTTCCACTTTATGTATGAGATCCACCTTTAGTGAAAATATCACATTATCATCCTCCACGTTCTGCACATACTTCATTCCATAATGGAGGATGATCCACCTTTTGTGGACATGTAATTACACCTTGTGTAGATGATAACTTATCTTCTCCTTATCATAGCCTCTTATTTCCTTTCCCATATAAGCAAGCCTCTTATGTACATTTTAATTATGTCCATTACTAATATATCCATTCTTGCATATTAATGAAATTATCTTTCCATTCTCTTGTAGAAGTTATCTTAGTCTTTCATTTGATCATGGTGGTGTTGTAGAGTCACATAAAAATCTAACAAGAACAATGGGTAAAACATATTAAAAAAAAAACTATCAAATCTCCAAACTGTGGGTACAAAGAAGATCTATTCTTTAGGAACTTATGTCCCTATCCATTTGATAAGTAACTATACATGCTTCCTTTTCCACCAAACTTTAGATGCCCAGATTCTACAAATGCAAGGAAAAGGGAGAACCACATGACCATATAAGATATTTTTCATGGAATGTATTAAGGTCACACATAATGATACTTACTCTATGAACCTCTTCCCAAGAAGTTTTAGTGGTTTGACTATGGAATGGTTCTCATCCATACCACCCAGTATACAATCATGGAATGAATTGCATAAGAAATTATTTTCCAACTATTCACACAATATAGTCAATGAGATAACCATCATGGGAATTTTCACCACTAAGAAAAGAAATGGAGACAGATTTACCTCATTCTTACAATTCTGGAAAAATCTTGCTATCAAAGCTCCATTTCATATCCCTGAAAAGGAAAAAAATCCAAATGTTCGTAGAGAATTGTACTCTTGAATTGATGTGTTGTCCAAATGAAAAAAATGGATACTTTTTTAGATGTCACTAAACAAGGGCTTAATTGCAAAAGGGCACTCATAGCTAAAAATAAAATCAAACTTACCAAAGAGACCAATAGCTCCAATTTGTACAATCAGTCCTATGACATAAAAATTTTGGTATAAAATCTAGAATGCCACTAATGATGGAATTATTGATGCCAAAGAAGTCAATAGGGATCAACCCATATTAATCCTTCAAGGGTTGTTAGTCACCAATACATTCAACTCAAATAACAACCTATCACATAATGAGGATCAGTTGGCCCATACAATAAATAAGAAATAACGTGGTTAAAGGAAACCAAATCCACAACGTACTTATACTCCTCTAGAGGAACCACTAGGTTCAATTTTAAAAAGGTTGATTCAGTCAAGCACCATCACATTGCCAAAAGTATGGCATCATGAACTCGGTCCTTTTAAATCATAAGGGGGAATGACAATGATGTTTGTGAATACTATCATACTACATAAGACTTATAATTTTTTCCAACTTAAGAAGATCATCTAGGATCCCATTGACCAAGGAGAGATCAAAATTGAGAACCTTGGATATTCAAACATGGACCAATATCTATCTTAAAATATCCATTTGCTGGATTAATTATGGAAAGATAACTATTGAGAAGGGAGGGGTGAATCGATACTCCAAATTTTTTTAACTACTTTTCTAACCATTCACTGAAGTGAAAAATTTGCATGAAACATCATAAAATATATAAATAAAAAACATAATTCACAAATCATAACACCATGATGTTTGGTCTCGCAGAAATCCTTGGTCAGAGGAAAAAACTACAGTGGGGATGGTACCCAAAATACTTCACTACTGTAGTAAAAAGTTTTGCTTGGTTAGAGCTACAAAATTAGCTATTTATGATAGCTTATCCTATTAAGAGTATTTACCCTGCTAAGATTATAAAGACTTATTCAATCTACCTTGCTAAAGGATTTTACAACTCTAATCTAAGAGATGTACCCTGTTAAAGGATTTACAAATTAAGACCTATTAGGGCCTACTCGGTTAAGAGATTTTACAACTCTAATTACACTATAACTAGTACTATAACTGACTATAATGATGCATCAACAAATTCTTGTTAGACTCAATATTCTCAATATCATATTACCTCATTTTGCATTTCACTCACAATTCAACTTCTGTACTCAATAGCTTAAACTTTGATTCACATTCATAGTTTGATTCAAACTATTTTGTTACTCGGTAGCTTCTATGCTCTTTATCACCTTCACATTCTATTCTATCTTATCATCACCTTCTATCTATAATTTCTCTTCTCTCTCTAACACTTTGATCTTCATAAATTGATCCTTTTATACTTGATCTAAAAGCAGTGGAAATTTTCTAGATTCTTCTCCTTAAATGGTACTAGCATTGGTTATTGCTAATATGATTTAGAAGAATAGAGAGGGGGGGTGAATTAGTTGTTCTCAGGTACAGATGTATATCAGAAACATATAACACTACAGTCCACTATCCAATAGTATTTAACTTGCAAAACACAAAAATGTTCAAACCAAAATATTCACACAAGTATTAACACTAGGATTTATAGTGGAAACCCAATTTGGGAAAAACCACTTTGTAACATGCTACTGATATTTTCACTCTTCTGAAGTGAGCTCTGTGAAAAGCCAACCATGTCAAAGGTTTACAAACACACTACTAGGTGTGACTCGGTTAAAGGATTTCAACCACCCTGTTAGGAGCGCGCCTTGTTAAAGGACTTAAGTACATTCTATTAGAATGCAACCTTGATTAAAGGATTTATACAATGACTGTTAGGTCAACCTTGATTAAATGATTTAATTGATACAATGGTTAGAAAGTAACAACATTGTTTGATCTGAAAACATACAACTCACTTTGCAAATAATAGATCCAATTCTTACATATATATGCTAGCTTACTGACTAAGATCCATTTCCATCTCCATCACTAATCTTCTTAGAAATCCCTTTAAGAAATCACAACTCCTTCTCCTTTAGCCTTTTCTGCTTATTGAGTTAATAACAACAACTTCAGCATACTGCTTCAACCTCACACTTAGGTTTCCTTAATACCTATTCGATAGGTAGATCCATCTTTTGCCACTTAATCTCCTTCGTAGATCTTAGGGTTAGGTTAGATTCATCAAATCCTTCAAACATTATGTTCTTCATCCATCCTTCTAGAATCATCTCTAATCGCTTTATGAAATCATAATAAAATGGTTTATAGTGCATTAAATGCTCCATACATTCAATAAATAAAGTCAACACGATTTACATAATCCAAGAATCTAAACATGTTGGCTAGGAATCTGAATTCTTCCTCAAATGTAAATTACTAACGCTCGGTCAATACTGTGTTCAACTCCTCGGTCATCATTGCATAGCTTGGTCACCATTAAAGCTATTCCCTTGGCTAATATTGTCTTCCTCGGTAATAAACTGATGTTCGGTCAACACTGAATTTACTCGGCATATACAGGCTAGCTCAACATTAACATCACTTGGCTTAAACTAGATTTATTCACTTTTGCTCAGTTAAGCCTACTTGTTTAGTCTTGCTTCTCACTTAGATAAACAATTCACTATCTTATCATTGTGCCACATAATCAAGTACTCATTGAAGTATCAAGAAAAATCAACCTTTCCTTAGGTGCTATTGTTATCACCCTTGCCCTAATTCTTCTCAACAAACAAATAGATATAGTACTTTCTTAGATAGCAACAATCTTACTAGTTAAGGTTTGACATTAATGACAATACAACAATTGCTTCAATTGTAGTTTCCAATAGTTACATCTCCAAAGCATATATTACACTTAATTTTCATTGGTGGATCTTACCTTTTAATCATGCACAATCATCTTGTTTAAATCTCCAATGTATTACCAAACAATCTCCTTGAGATTTGTAAAACATTTTATGGTCATTGTCCAGATTCAATGTATCTATTGAATTTTCTTATGTTAGCTTGTGTTACTTAGTAACACATTTTATTCTACTCGGTAACTAACCTTCTCTTCGACTCGGTAACTATTTAGTGCCTGCCTTGCTTTGCTTGGTACTTGTATCTTGTTTCCCTTTATAGAAAATGTCTATCGCTTTACCGACTGACCTGTTTTCTTTATCGAATGAGTTCTATGACTCCTTCCTTATTTACCGATTGACTTTGAAAATCAATATGGCTTTAAAAAAATTAATGAAAACAAAATAACTCTATAGGAGTATCAATCTCCCCCTTTGGAATTAGTTTGGCATCTTTGTTAAAAACTTCAAAGTCATCAAAATTTTGTGTCCTTCATCAAAATTTGACTATGTATACACTTCTCAGTATAACTTATAACTCCTTAGCTTCATAACTCTCCATGACTCTCCATAACTCCCCCTTCGGCAATATTTCCTATATACATATCTCCTTATGATTATATCTCCTTTTATACAATATCTATCCCCCTTTTTTGACAAATATGCCAAAAAAAAATTACTTGGATTTGGTGGTGGAATCTTATAAAAAATGTATTGATATCTTTTCTTTGCATCTCCCAGGGATGACTCCCATGATTACTTTAGTGTTTGAAGTACCACAATTTTCTCACCTATGTCTGCTACTAATCCCATCATGCTATCTATAGCATTGATGTCAGGGGTATGCACTAATTATTTTTCCTTGTGAATTTGCTTCTTTAATGATTCAATTTGGGGTATGAAAATTGTTTGCAGCTCTAGAATTTCCATTCTAATCTTATTCCCCTTTTTTATGAGCTCATTCTATACTCCCATTAAGTGTTTATCCTTTGATAGTATACTTGAAATGTTATAGGCTCAGTTGTGACCTTTGTTAGCTACTTGGTCAACTCTTTTTCAATAGAATCATCTTTCTTCTTGATATCCTCAGTAAAATTTGAAAGCAAACAAAAATTTCAAAATAATGAAAGAATATATTTCAACTCATTTTCTAACTCTGCAACTGATTCAAAAAGTGAAACCTTATCCAATGAAACTAATATAAGTAACTCTTTAGTTGTCTTGATTTCCATGTTCTTTCTATGTACTTGCAAGAGATACTCGGTGGCCTCTGTACCACATTCTTTCACTTGTTTTACCAATTCTTCCAATTGACTTAGCAGACTACCTCTCATTGATAGTAGCATCAAGTACAATTTCTATAGTATATCTTTAACACTCTCTAGCACATCGGTCTTTTGTTTCTTGGCTAGCATTTTATCCTGTGCTTCTTTCATTTTAAGTAGATCTCCAAATTTAGATAGCTCTTTAGGGCTTAGGGAGGAGATATCTACCTTTGGAATCACTATCGGTTGGCTTAAGTCAATTTTAGCTTTGTTATGCTTTCTTTTCTTGGACTTCTTCTCAATTTGTACACTTTCTCCAGTAGAAAACTTTACATTTAATGTAGTAGTTGTAGTTGTATCCCTAGTCTTGTCTTCTCTTTCTTCTTCTCTCTTTTCATCCTTCTTTTCTTCTTGTTTCTCCTCTTTCTTTTCTTCACTTTTATCTTATTTCTTCTCCTCTTCTTTATTATCTTCCTTTTCCTTTTCTTTTTCCTTCTCTTTCTCTTTCTTTTCTACCTTTTTTTGATGTCTTGTGGTATTGGTAGAGATGAACGACTCTATATTATGATCTTTTGTAGTCTCAGTATCTTTGGTGTCCTCAGTTTCCTTTTGTCTAGTCTCCTTTACTTGTTCAGTGGACTTCTCCACATCAGTAGGAATTTATTTAGTAACCTCTGAGATAACATCATTAATCTCAAGAAAATAAACTATTTATTTAATAACTAGATCTTCATTCATCAAATTATCCTTAGCTATATCATCAGTGTTTATTTGTTTAGTATCCTTATCTTGGGTAACCATCACATCTTCATCATGTGTTATTTCTTCAGTTGGATCCTTTTAAATTATATCATTAATAATTACTTCATCCTTTTCCAAGGTCAAGTCAGTAGGACTTGACTTACCTTATTTCTCCACAGTCTCTTTAACTGGCTCGGAAAGAATATCTTTCTCCATATGCCATCTATTTCCTTTTGCACTACTTCTAGCTCATTGACCATAATTTTCAATGTTATGCTCTTGACAATAAATCTTTTTGAGTACTCCTTCAATGCTGTCTTAATTTCTTGTACTAAAAACTTAGGTACAGTAATAGCTAGAGATCTTTCCCTCATTTTCTTCTTGAAAGTGATTGCATATTTCCATCTTGTATCTATATTCTTGTAAAGTTCACTGGGAAGGTAGTTGGCTAATTCAACCATAATACTTCTAAATTTATGCAATGTAAACACAACTTCCTCATCAATATTTTATTTTTCCTCATCACTCCTTGTTTCATATTTTTCATTTTTTATTCCTAAAAAACCCGCATGATTCTTTAGATTTTCAATATACTCATCTAAGTTTTTTGGTTTGAAGGGCTTGTTTTGCACAATTTTAAATTTTCTCATATCTTCAGATTTTGTCTCACTATCTTCTTGTAGCTTTAGATTTCTCCTTGGTCTACCAGATGTTTTCTTCTCCCTCACATGTGTCTTAGGCTTTGGTTGATCTAATTCAGACTTCTTCTCTATTTGTGTGGAAGTAGACCTTGTCAATGGTCTTGTACCTATGGGGCTCAGAGTTTCCTTTTTCATTCTTATTTTCTTGCCCTTGGTCTCAGAAGGCCCAACCTCATCTTCTTCAACAGTAACTCCCATATTTTCTGACAAACTAATGATCATTTTACTTGTTTTTCTTTGAGCCTTAGGTAACAATATACCTAGTTTTATCTTATCTTTCACCTCTTCATATGTTCTAATGCAGTGGCATCTTGGAAGCTCAGTCAAATCCTGAAGGAGCTCGGTAACTATTGGGACTGCTCGACAGTTGTTCTTATTTTCTTTTCTGGGGTGCTCGATTCCTTTGTTTACCGAGCCAACTCGGTTACTTCTCAGAGGTCTGCGTATTCACCAAATGAGCTTGATCACCTCTTGATTTACTGCTTCACCAAGTGGTGTCAGTCATTACTTCACCGAGTGCTCACTCTTGCTTTACTGACAGAGCTTGACATTCTCTATTGCTCAGTTGCTCGACCTTATCGAGTGCTTATATTTTGTTTTTGGGCCGACATGGTCCCTTGGGTTTATTATTTTTATTTCTTGGGCTGACTTGTGGCTAGTGATTTATTTATCTTATATTGGGGCCGACCTTAAATTGTACTTGAGGTCTTGGCCCGGTATAAATATAGTGTTTAGGTTTGGAGTTAGGCATCAGTTTGGAGCTTGCAGTTGCGAGTTCGATCTGGAGTGGTAGCATGAAGTAGGATGGAGATGGATGTTCTTATTTCTCTTTGAAGATCTTTTCTTTCTTGTAATGGCCACAACCTAGAAGGCCTGACAACTGGGCATGTTGGATGTAAACTTCTTGATTAATATATTTGAATGATTCCTCTCTGGATCTCTCTCTCTCTCTCTATTATTCTTTATCTTCCGCTGTGCTAGATCATTTATGTGTGGTTTTGGCAAGGTGTTTGATGGTCAAGAGTGCCTTTGGCTTGATCATCATCCCTCCTTGCATTAGGTTCTTCCTCATCCGTAGATGCCAAGACTTTTCCCACTTTTCAACTTTCTTATCAAATTCAACCCAAAATGAATCACGCTCAATCTCTGGATTCTTCTCACCACCAAGATTTCTTTCATGATGCAGGTTTGTCTCAATGCATTCAAGATTAGTAGCAATCTTCTTCAACAATTTGGTGATTTTTGTATCCATAACTTCCTTACCATGAACCATCTTCAAACCCTCTGCAAGTGTAGGCCAGATCGCAATCTACCACACTACACCAAATCAACAACTAGGGATCACAAGAAGAATCACGATCAAGATCAATAGAAATAATCCATCCCACATTCACCACATGATTGAAGTTTGCTCTGATACCACCTAATGCAAGGAGGGATGACAATCAGGCCAAAGGCACTCCTGACCATCAAACACCTTGCCAAAACCACACATAAATGATCCAACATAGTGGAAGATAAAGAATAACACAGAGGGAGAGAGATCCAGAGAGGAATCATTCAAATATATTAATCAAGAAGTTTACATCCAACATGCCTAGCTGTCAGGCCTTCTGGGTTGCGGCCATTACAAGAAAGAAAAGATCTTCAGAGAGAAATAAGAACATCCATCTCCATCCTACTTCATGCTACCACTCCAGATCAAACTCGCAACTACAAGCTCCAAACTGATCCCCAAAACTGATGCCTAACTCCAAACCTAAACACTATATTTATACCCAGCCAAGACCTCAAGTACAATTAAAGGTCGGCCCCAATATAAGATAAATAAATCACTAGCCACAAGTCAGCCCAAGAAATACAAATAATAAACCCAAGGGACCATGTCGGCCCAAAAACAAAATATAAGCACTCAATAAGGTTGAGCAACCGAGCAACAGAGAATGTCAGGCTTCATTGGTAAAGCAAGAGCAAGCACTCAGTGAAGTAATGACTGACACCACTCGGTGAAGTAGTAAATCAAGAGGTGACCGAGCTCATTCGGTGAATACGTAGACCTCCAAGAAGTAACTGAGCTGGCTCAATAAACAAAGGAATTGAGTGCCCCAGGAAAGAAAATAAGCACAACTGCCGAGTAGTCCCAGTAGTTACCGAGCTCCTTCAGGATTTGACCGAGCTTCCAAGATGCCACTGCATCAAACTCTCCAAGTAAATAGAAAAGTGTGTCCCACATTTTGGTGGTAAAAGAAACATATGTCCAAAACTTCATTTTTATCGAAGGCTTCCAATTCATCAGATAAAAGAATGTAATTCTGAAAGTCCAAAAATTCATCTTTACTGAAGGCTTCTAATTCAAAAAGAATGTAATCCTAAAAATCAGCCATCTCTGCATTTTCCATTCACACAATAAGATCTTCTGAATATCCTCAACCCAATCAGGAAGGAACTGATCAACATAATACTCCTTCAAACCATCAATAGCAAAATCTCCAAATATGAAATTCATATCAACATCATCTAAATCCACAATAGTAGCCAAATGTAAATTAGTAGAAACATAAGTGTCTCCTTCCCCATCAACAATAAGCAAACCATATGTCTATAAATCTAGATCATCAACTTTGTATGAATCCTGATCCATATCAACAACTGTATTTGCAACCATATGTAATTTTTAAACTCTATCATCCATATGTAGGCTTAACTCTTCATCAGTAACAACATCTAGGTCATCAGGAACATCAATATCCTCATCTATGTCATGCAAAGAAACAAGTAAATCCACATCTATATCTGCATCAGTAGTAACTTGTATATTCTTGGCAACATAAGTGAAACTCTATTCATCAGCAATCTCATTACTCAAAACAAGATGCTCTGCAAGTTCCATGTCAGATCCATCAATTTGATCATGCAAACCAAAAGATACTTCATCAGCTACAACAAAATCATTGGATACTTTCACAATGTGTTTTCTTCTCTGAATAATCTTTCTAATCGGTCGAACAACTTTCTTCCTCATCCGTAGATGCCAAGACTTTTCCCACTTTTCAACTTTCTTATCAAATTCAACCCAAAATGAATCACACTCAATCTCTGGATTCTTCTCACCACCAAGATTTCTTTCATGATGCATGTTTGTCTCAATGTGTTCAAGATTAGCAGCAATCTTCTTTAACAATTTGGTGATTTTTGGATCCATAACTTCCTTACCATGAACCATCTTCAAACCCTCTGCAAGTGTAGGCCAAATCACAATCTGCCACCCTACACTAAATCAACAACTAGGGCTCACAAGAAGAATCATGATCAAGATTAACAGAAATAATCCATCCCACATTCACCACATGATCAAAGTTTTCTCTGATACCACCTAATGCAAGGAGGGATGACAATCAGGCCAAAGGCACTCCTGACCATCAAAAACCTTGCCAAAACCACACATAAATGATCCAGCACAGCGGAAGATAAAGAATAACATAGAGAGAGAGAGATCTAGAGAGGAATCATTCAAATATATTAATTGAGAAGTTTACATCCAACATGCCTAGCTGTCAGGCCTTCTGGGTTGCGGCCATTACGAGAAAGAAAAGATCTTCAAAGAGAAATAAGAACATCCATCTCCATCCTACTTCATGCTACCACTCTAGATCGAACTCGCAACTGCAAGCTCCAAACTGATCCCCAAAACTGATGCCTAACTCCAAACCTAAACACTATATTTATACTCGGCCAAGACCTCAAGTACTATTAAAGGTCGGCCCCAATATAAGATAAATAAATCACTAGCCACAAGTTGGCCCAAGAAATACAAATAATAAACCCAAGGGACCATGTCAGCCCAAAAACAAAATATAAGCACTCGGTAAGGTCGAGCAACCGAGCAATAGAGAATGTCAGGCTCCGTCGGTAAAGCAAGAGTGAGCACTCGGTGAAGTAATGATCGACACCAATCAGTGAAGCAGTAAATCAAGAGGTGACCAAGCTCATTCAGTGAATACGTCGACCTTCATGAAGTAACCGAGCTGGCTCGGTAAACAAAGGAACCGAGCGCCCCAGGAAAGAAAATAAGCACAACTGCCGAGTAGTCCTAGTAGTTACTGAGCTCCTTCAGGATTTGACCGAGCTTCCAAGATGCCACTGCATCATGTTCCATATTGATTTTCTCTCTTATCAACTAGTTTAGATAATAAAGCTTCAATCTAATATGATGTAGTGTCAATATCCATTTCATATCCCATTGGTTGTAGCCAGATAGTCCTTGGCTCCACATCCTTCACAATGCAAGTGTCGGTATCCACTTCAAAACAAATAAAATATGACTGATTTTCCATGAATTGAGGTGGAATTCTAAATCTCTTATAAATTCTTATTTGAAACTTAGTAAAATAATAATTTATTATCAGATCAAAGTTATCTCCTAAAATCTAAATGAACTCATTTATCTGATATATAATTGGTTTATCCACACTCCATACTACATTATTGATTGATGGGAAAAAGTTCTAAAAGTAAAAAAATATACATACCAACAATGCACCCAACTGTGGTCTTTTCTTTTTGAATGGTGTTCATATTGTCATCAAAATGCTTTAGTAGGATCTCACATAGATCAATCTTCATATCCTTCTTGACTATCTTATATTAAATTTCCACTACTCCACATGGTACACTATCTACTTAGGATGATTGGAAGATTCGGTAGGATATAACATTACATGTGAATCTTAACTCAAGATTTTCCATAGTTGACAATTTGAGACCTCTTCCATCCCATTTAGCTTGTGTCAACTCACACAACTTGTTCTTGTCAGTTTGCTTCTTTTATTTCAATCTATCACTGATTGGATAACTACTCACAATATGTAACACATCTTTTGTGATCTTGAATGGTGCATGGAGCCACATGAATTGGTCATGAACTCAACTCAATAAAAAAGTCATCCATTCAATCTTTAACACACTCGGTACATGCATGGCATGCACTAAACCCTTGGTTTCCAAATGGATATGGTCATCCTTAAACTTCTCATTCACACAAATATTCTAGAATGATGTGTCAATATCAGTTTGACAGATTTCTTCAATATTACAATGAATGAATGCACAAATATCTTTGATCAAAATTAATCATGAAGGAATTGAGGATAGAGCTCCCATCTTATCAGGTTTGATGGCTTTAGTTGGGGATAGTGTATACTTCGAATTTATTGGATCAAACTTCTCAACAACATCAGGCTTTTGAACTTTAGGTGCCCTCTATTCAACTGTATAAACACTTGATTGAGATAGGGTTTCATTTGAATATCAAATTGGTAGTGCTTTCAAAACTTAGGAAAACACCACAAATCACTTAAATATCATTGATAATGCTTAGATTTGTTCTGTCAAATACTCTAATGCTCTTAGAAGACTCATTTCTACAAAGTACTCAAATGCTCTTGAAAATGTAAGGTAAAAATAAAATAACAAAGGGTTTATTTATACCTTTTCCTTGTTTAGGGTTTCCAACAGCTATAATTTTTGAATTTAATGATGTCACCGACTCCCTTTTTCACCGATTACCAATTATACTTCCTTTCATCAAATGAAACAAAATAACATAGTCTCTCATTGATCAAAACATGAAATTTTAACTTCACAACATATATCCAAATGCATCTAAATATGCTTATATGGATCTTTGCACAAATGTTAGGAACCAATTTAAGATTGAAATTTAGCTCATAGTTCCTACACATACCTTTGACTGATTAGGTGCAGATAGGTGCACCTGATTGAGAGGATGAGGTTCCGTCGATTGTTCCAAGTGTAGTTCCATCATCTAGAGACTTTCTTCTCCATATTTTATTGATCTAATCTCTTATTTATTCAACATTTACTTGAACAGTTTCATTTTTCTTTTCCTCAGTTGGAGCTTTGCCTCAATACCTACAACCTTTGGCTTGGTGACCAACTTTATGATAGTGAAAACATGCCATTCTAGGATTTCTCCATGACCTTCTATTGTTTCTACCATGCATCAATATGCAATTTTTTTCAATGTGTCCAAATCTTCCACATGTTGTACATGAAATTCTTGGATTGTAGTCCCATGGTATTGTTGAGCCTTGTCAATTGTTTGCAGTATTGTGTCAGTTAGGTATCCATTTGACATTCTTTCTTTGTGACCTGCAATCTTCATAATTATGACCATCTCTATTACAATTATTTTAGTAACCATTGAATTTTTTCTTCCTTGTATTTTTAGCAATCCTTGATCTACACTCAAATGCTTTATGACCATACTTATTGCAATTGTAACAATATCCATCAAATTTAGGAATCCTTGGTGGTTTACCTCTTTTTATCCTATAGACATTAGTTGTATGACCAGGTTTCCCATAATGATAAAAAATAGGATTCTTTGACTTTAGTGGGGTAGCAGTATCTCAGTTGGCTTCTTGATTTGAGGACTCTCCCTTCTCGATAGTGTTATTTTTAGTAGACCCAAGTCTAGTTGTATCTCTTAGTTGTCTCTGACCTCTAATATGTTCATCCAATATTCTTAATGCTTCTTCATTCCTTTTCAAAACTTCATTTTTATCCTTTTCAAATTTTAATTCATTCTTCAGATGTTCATTTTTTGATCTCATTCCAACAATCTCTTCAACTTTCCTTGCAATCTCCTGATTAACACTGATTAACTGATCTATCATATTATAGTGATTTTGTGTCAAACTCTATATTTCCACATCTTTCTCATTCAGTCTTGCACTCATTTTCCTTCATTCATCTTCTATCACTCTCTTATCATCTTTAAATTTTCTCTTTTGTACCAGGACTTCACACATTCTTACTGATTGAGCTTCTTGTTCCCTTTTCAATGATTTTACCTGGTTAGTTAGGATTTTGTTCTTTTCAGTTAGTTTTGATATGGAAGCTTCATATTCATCAGACAAAATTTCCTCTAATTGTTCTTCAAGTTATTACACCCAATCTTGAGTATCTTTTAGTTAATGGGCTAACTCATTTCTCTTGTTAAGTGAATGCTTCAATTTTGTTCTTATCTCATCAATATATTCATTTGCAAACTTTAGTTCCATGTTCTTGTTGTCAATCACCTTTTCATACCTATATATTTGCATCTCTTTATATCTGTCCTCTCAAGTGGTTACACTTCTAAATAAGAAACTCAACTCTGATACCAATTGTTGGATTAATTATGAAAGATAAGTACTAAGAGGGGAGGGGTGAATCAGTAAGGGCCCGTTTGGCACCTGGAATTAATCTGGAATAAGCATTATTGAATGCTCAAATAAGTTTATTCGCTGTTTGTGGCCACTTTTTTAATTTGCGAATTGGAAAAGTTATTCCCATTTTTTGGCAAATGCATGGATAAAATAATTCCCAAAAAAAGCTTGAATTCATTTTATTCTAGAATAAGACTATTACTCCAAAATTTATAAACTAGTTGGGTCTGTGCGTGCGTCGGGTCCATTCACATCTGCAAAGAGGTTAACTTTTTTGCAAATCAGCCTCCGTTCGAGAGAAGAGGTTAACAACTCTATCAAATCCTCTACTAGTATGGAACGCGATACTGTCTCTGGCATGGTGGCGTAGTAGCTCCCCATCCACACCCCAGTGCTATAATATGGAACACCATTTTTATATTGCAACATAAAATCCTTCTGTTCTAGGGCTGGATTCATTTTGAGAATGAAGGGCCCAACTGCAGGATCTGCATGATTCTTCCAAGATCGCATTTTTATTCCTTTCCAGAACTTCATGTGTGGCATCAATGTGTCTGTGGGTTGTGCGAAGCTCTCCCAGAATGTCTCAAAACTATTTTTGGCATCTATAAGAACAAAATTACCAGTGTCAAGTATGGAAGCCATGGATGCCTTAGCTTGCTGAGTATCATTACTTGACCAAATGACTTCTACTTGCAGATCAGAGACAGTGAGATAACCAGATTTAGACAAAATGAAAATGCCAAGAGTTTTTCTGATAGGATTCTCCCTGTTAGCTACCCAAATAATGGTCTTTTCAGAGATTTGGGCATACCAGTTGTCGGTTCCATTAGGATTGAAAAATCCCAATTCGAATGTGCTGTTCTTTGAAGTTATTGTCTGATTAATTCCCAGTCATATTCTAGGTGCACCAAATAGGTCCAAACTTTATTCCAGCTTTCATTTTGAGCATTAATTAATTCCAGAATAGGTCCTTATTCTAGAATAGGCCTATTCTGGATAAGTTAATTCCATGCACCAAACAGGCCCTTTCCAAAAATTTTTAACTACTTTTCTAACCATTCACCAAAGTGAAAAATTTGCATGAAACATCATAAAACATATAAATTAATAACACAATTCACAACTTATAACACCATGATTTTTGGTCTCACAAAAATCCTTGGTCAAAGGAAAAAATTGTAGTGGGGATGGTACCCACAATACTTCACTACTGCAGTAAAAAGTTTTTCTCGGTTAGAGCTACAAAATTAGCTATTTCTGATAGTTTTCCCCGTTAAAAGTATTTTCGCTACTAAGAGTATAAAGACTTATTCAACCTACCTTGCTAAAGGATTTTACAACTCTAATCTAAGAGATGTACCCTATTAAAGGATTTACAAATTAAGACCTATTAGGACCTACTCGGTTAAGAGATTTTATAACTCTGATTACACTATAACTAGTACTATAACTATCTATAAAATGCATTAACAAATGCTTGTTAGACTCAATATTCTCAATATCATATTACCTCATTATGAATTTCACTCACAATTCAACTTCTGTACTCGATAGCCTTAACTCTGATTCACATTCATAGTTTTGTTCAAATTGTTCTGTTACTCGGTAGCTCCTATGCTCTTTATCACCTTCACATTATATTCTTTCTGATCTTCATACACTGATCCTTTTATACTCGATCTAGAAGCAGTGGAAATGTTCTATACTCTTCTCCTTAAAATGTGCTAGCATTGGTTACATCTCCAATGTACATATTCCACTTAATTTTCATTGGTGGATCTTACCTTGTAATCATGCACAAAAATCTTGTTTGAATCTCCAATGTATTACCAAACAATCTCCTTAAGATCTGTAAAATGTTTTATGCTTGGTGTCAATGTATCTATTGGATCCTGTTATGTCAGCCTATGTTACTTGGTGACACATTTTATTCTTCTTGGTAACTAACTTTCTCTTTGACTCAGTAACTGTTTGGTGCCTACCTTTCTTTTCTCGGTGCCTTTATCTTATTTCCCTTTACCAAAACTATCTTTCCCTTTATTGATTGACCTATTTTCTTTTCCGAATGAGTCCTATGACTCCTTCCTCATTCACCAGCTGACTTTGACAATCAATATGGCTTTAACAAAACTAATGACAATAAAATAACTCTATAGGAGTATCACCATTTCATAGTCATGACAAAGGAAAGGCCTCTATTTTTTTTAAAATATAAAAGAACCAATTATACCTATGGTGTACATGATAATGTTGTCATTTAAATCCAGCAAGATCCCAACAATACAATTTCAACCATCACTATCAAGTTTAAATACTCTGAGTGTGTTGTCATGACCCAAAGGTCCAAAACAACTATCCAAAGATCCAAAACAACTATCCAAAGAGTCTCATCCAAATCACAAACCCCATCCCCAAATTAGTACAATATTCTTGGTCATTTGAAAAAGACATGCCCAAATATCTATCTTTGAACTATTGTGTATCTTGAAAAATTATAGGTTCGTCTTAGATAAGGCCTTGCTCAAGTTCTTTGTCTCTAATGACATATATGTTAATGATTTTTAGGTCATTGTGGAACATATTTTCACTATGCACCACATCATGTTTATAGAATATAATTTTTGCACTCATAAACCCTTTCATAATGATCACTTCCATCTCAAATTCTATGTACATGAATATAAGATCAAACAAGTTTTAGTAAATAATAGATCTGGTCTTAACATTTGTACTTTAAAACTAGTTGAAGCATTGGTATTTTCAAAGGGTTGTGTTGATTGCATGAAGAGAATCATAATAAAATCCTAAAATTATGTAGAATGTGCTTCCAAGGGCATTATCACTCTCCCTATAAGAATAGGTCCAACAGTGCATGATACGACATTCCAAGTGTTGGATTTTGAACTTGGGTACAATATTCTCCTCAACTTACCATAGATTCATGTCATGAAATTTATTCCCTCTACCTACCATATGTACCTAAAATTCTTGTATAATGGATTTGATATCACCATACCAGATCATTGAGATCCATTCTCTATTGAACCAACCTAAAGGGGTCATCTACCAATAAAAATCCCATCAACTAAGCAACCTCTAGATTTTAACGTTCTATGTACATTGTTCCATCCATCTTTCAAAATCTTGTACTTCATCAACATCCTTTCTCAAATACAAGATCTGCATTCAAGATAAAGGTTGCAAAGATTATATATATACCAATTATTTTTGCATGGGAAAGTTACCTATCTCACCGAGAACCTATGGGAAACTACAACCCCTCAAGTGCAAACAAAGGCTCATAATATAGTACCAACCACCCATAATCTTCATTAGATGGGGTCACCTAGAGGAAGACTCCTTAGAACAAGATATCTTAGATTGGATTTGTATAGATGAAGACACACCTCCTATCACACTACTTGTACAATAATATGGGAGAGTATATACCATCATGAAAAAGAAAATATATGATGGTCGCATAAACCTTGGGGCACAAAACCAAGGAGTAGTAAATCCTATTCTACCCAAGACCCAACCTAAATTTATAGGTTTAGGGTATCAACCACCTTATACAATTACCTCATATGCCTAGTTGCTTCATGATAAATATGTTTGTGATTTTGACGATATTGAGCCACATGAGGAGTATTACAACAAAATAAATTCCAATGAATACAAATGGGATATCCATAATTTATGCCCTAAGTAATGTGTTAGTTGACCTTAATGACCTCCCTCTGCAAGATAGACACATAGATGGTCAAGTTTGGAATGAAATCTTTTGGGATCTATCTAAGTCACCCAAGCCTTGTAAATATAAATCCTCTGAGTCTACCATTTGTATTATCATTTTTGTATTTATGTCCTACACTAAGTGAAAAAATAACATATTTCTATTTTACCCTAAGCTTATTAATTGGTAACAACGCGATCCACAAAATTTAAATATCTTTCAGAATGACAAAGATATTTCTGATTTTTTAGGACTTCAAAGTGGCATAATAGTGAGGGTCCATAAAATTGTCTTTACTATTAATCTCAAATATGCTACATACTTTGGGGAGTCCAGTTCACCTTCTAGTTGAAAAATGAAAATAAATATATAAGGTCTTTAGGAAAAAACTATGGGGCACCTCTTGACCAAGAAATAGTAAAAATAAAGGATGTATCCAATGGTAAAAACCTATCTGACATGCTAGAGGATGGAAGGTTAGACCTACTTCTCATAAGTCAAGAAAGATCCCCTCTTCTCATAGAGAAATCACAACAAGAAGTCAATTTAGGGGATGAGGAAAATAAGAAAATATTCCATCTAACAACATCACCATCACCAAAAGAGAAAGATGATTTTACTAAATTCTTAATAGAAGGAAATCAAATTTTCATGTTCATGTACCAACATTCCAGGGTTGGATCTAGAACTATTAATACACCATCTACTTCTCTATCCAAGAGAAAAGCTAGTAAAAAAAATCTAAGAAAGATGGATCAAAAGATCACCCTACCAGACAAATATGAACTCAAGAAGTAACTAGATGCAGGATTCATCTGACCTATTGACTATGGATCATGGATATCTAATCTTGTCCCACTCAGAAAGCTAGTTGGGGATATAAGGATTTGTACAAATTTTAGAGACTTAAACTAATAATTCCCTAAGGATGATTTCCCACTACCTAATATTGACATGATAGTTGACTTGTTAGTTGGCTATGAAAATTTCTCACTAATGGATGGATTCTATAGATACAATGAAATAAGGATCTGGCTTGAGGACTAGCATAAGATAACATTCACTTGTCCTTAGGGGCCTATTATTTGAATGTTATGTCCTTTGGTCTTCAGAATTTATGAGCTACATATCAAATAGAAATGACCACCTTTTTCCATGACATGATGCTTGAAATAATGGAAGAATATGTAGATGACATACATTCCAAATGACTTACCAAAAGTAGTCATCTAAACATTCTTGCAATCATATTTGATAAAATTAAGGAGTATAAAGTAAGAATAAATCCTAAGAAATGTTTCTTTGGAGTCACATTAAGAAAGCTTTTGGGATTCATTGTATCTCATAGTGGAATAGAGATATATCTAGTGAAAGTAAAAGCTGTCCTTGAAATACCTTCATGTATGAATATCAGTCAACTAAGGAGCCTACAAGTGAAATTATAGTCCATCCATAGTGTAGACACCTAAATTTGTCCTTTACACTATAATATTAATTTTTATTAATATTTATCCTTAACATTATAGTTGATTTTATTAATTGACTATAATTTTTATATTCTTATATTTATTTAATTAAATTTACTTTAAATAAATAAATTTATTTTCCCTTGGTATTTATATTTTATTTAAATACTATAATATATTATCCCTCCATCTCTTAATATAAAAAAAATTTATTTTATTTTATTTCTCCACTAGTGTAAAGTTGTTCTAAACCTTGATTAAATTAAATTTATTTTAATTTAATCCCTTTTCCCTTTTTCCTAATCTTGTTTTTTACTAATATTTCTCTAATATTGATTAAAAGTTGTATTAGCTCTAATCATATGCACAATCACCTTTTCCAAGGTAGCCACCTCTCCATTTTTTTTCTCCTCTAATCATTTCAAATTCCTCTTTCCCTCTAAAATTAAAGTTTGACTTTTTCATGTTTTGCCTCTTAATCCTAGCCACTCATTTCTCTTATCTCTTAATCCTAGCCACTCAGCCACTCATTCCTTTTGTCTCTTCATATTAGCCACTTCCCTTTTTCCTCTTAATCTTGGCCATCCATTATTTTGACTCTTAATCTCCTCCATCAAATCCTATTCAATTTTTATAAAAAGGAGGCCTCACTCCTCATTTGAACTTAGTCATTCTATTGTATCTTCTTGCATCTATTGTAAGCTAGATCATTCTTTAGCACTTCATAGCTTAGATTTATTTTGAGAAGTTGCATTAGATAATCTAGATATCACATGTTAGGTAATGGAACGAATCTAGTTTTGTTTCAATCTTTCATTCTTATCTTAGTTTATCTTTCATTTCAATCTAGTTTGTTAATCTCTTGCATTTGCATTCTTTAGCATAGATATTGCATTTTGCATCATAATTTTGTGAAGATTGGGGCAAGTTTCTCATACTTGTTCTCAATATTTCACCATCAATCATAGTGGGATTTTATGTATTGTGTTAGGAAAGAACGCCCACAAAAATCTCTAAGAGAAAATCAAACAATGTTGAGTGGGTGCCCTTGGTTTAGCTTGTCAGAGGTTGTAGTGAAAATTTGCTTGCATTACAAGTTATTTAGCATGTTTAATCTAATTTAAATGCTTCATATTTCTTGTGTTTTCATTCTTTGATTTGTAGTGCATTTGCATGGATTTTCATTGCATATATTTTGGCATGCCCGATGGGACCCACATCCCTACTAGACCAAACCCACATCCCTACTAGATCTACACTTTTAAAGATTTTTCTAGTCTAATCCTTGTGTAGGTTAAGTTGAAGACAAAACCCTATAGTTTTGAAAGATTTGATCATATCTTACAAACGGCTTGGAATTTTTTTGTGAAACCTTTTTTGTAGGTGTGGGATGATCCAAATACGCCTCAGTCCAAACATTTTATTTTTTGATCATTTATCTGTTAGTTATAATTTTTTTATTATTTTTCATGAAAATTAATTTTTGGTCCCAAACCAGTGAATTTTTTTTGAAAAAAACATATTTTTGGAAAGGTCTGAGAATTATACAGGGGTATGTTCTTTGTGTTTTTAATTTGGACAAAAGAAAATAGCTTAAAAATTCAATCTTTGAAAACTAGTATGTTTTGATAAATTAGGTCTATAGGGTACAAATTAAGTAATATTTCTAAAATTTTTACATTTTTGGAAAGCTCTCAAATTTTTAATAGGGGTCTCTTCTTTGAATTTCTATTTATAGGGCCAAAATTATAGCAAAAAAATCAGATCTTGTTGACTGGGTCAAAAGAAAAAAAAAGTATTTTGTGATGAGATTGCACTTTATTTGCACATAGTTCAATGCATGATTGGGATTTCTTGCAGGTCCTTTATATTTTCTATCTTCTAACAGTGGTTTTTTAGGACGGTTTACTGAGATTAAAACATTTTGACACTAGTGATCCACTTGCTTTGTATGACGTTGTTTCAAGACTTGAAAAATCTAAGACTACTACTTCATTTATTTTGTAGGTTGTCTTGGAGGTTCAAGAAAACTTTGTGTCTTCTTAAGTTGATTTTCTAGGCACCTAGCATAATTAGGAAGGTTCATTTCTTGGGTTTATTTGAGTATTAGGAGAGTATGCTCTTATCTCTTTAGAGATAATCATAAATCTAGACCTACTTGATTCATCACTTAGAAGCGAATCTTGGGTAAACAAACATGTGTTTGGTGTGTTTGGGAGAAGAAATGGATTAGGAGAGTATGCTCTTTTCCTTTAAGGAAAATTAGAAATCTAGACCTCCAATTATTATCCACTTTTACTTGTTCTTTTACCTTTAGAGAGCTTGTCATTGAGGGAAAAATCTCACGAGTACAAATCAAGTGGGAACAGGAAAAATCGACCCTTCCAACCCACTATAATCAAAAGCCACTTTGAGATTAATGTCTTAGAGGACATAGCTATTCTAATAATTTATTATTATAATTGATAATTTTAGGGTTGTGAGGCCTCAATCCTACATGCGGGACTACATTATTCAAGCACTTGTAGGGATATAGGCCTCAATCCTACTTGCGGGACTACAAGGGATAGTTGCAGATAGATTCCCTTACTAGACACCTTAAGATAGAAGCTACCTAGTTTACCTTTGAAAGTGGATATAATCTTTTTTCAAGGAGGGGGAAGAATCTCTCCAAATATTTCTCACCCTAAGTATCCCCTTGAGTGTTTGGAGGAAGCTAATATGGAATTGGAGGTTTCATTGTGTAGTCTCCTTTGAATCATATTCTATTTAGCTCTCATAAAAGGAAAAAATGAAGGTGCCCTCTAGGGGGTGATACGACTATGTGAGATGATAGGATATCCAAGTTGTGGGCAAAGGTTTTGATCACTAAGCCAATTCCTTAGGTAGATATTTCTTGAAGTTTCTTCGAATTGTGTTGGACCAATGGAAACATTTGGGCTTGAAAAGGCTATCAGAAAATACACATTACGCTATATAATTCCTCATCACTAAGACTTGTCACAATTTCTTATATCCTTCAAGGTTTCTTTGTCCCTTGTTGGATTGTTTCTAGACTTATGTTTGTTCCCTGTTTGAGTCAAGGTACACTTATCGTATTCAATGCCTTGGATAAGAGTGATAATTAGTTCTTGCCATTAGACTAGACCAATCTAACATCAGTTCCAATCTCTTAATCTTCCCTAATGTCAATAACATCCTTAGCCATCTTCCTAATCTAATCCAATCATACAAAATCTTCCTTTTCATCCTAATCATCACTTTTCTCCTAATCATCTTAATCATCTTTCATCTTCAACATCAATCATACAAAATCTTCCTTTTCATCCTAATCATCACTTTTCTCCTAATCATCTTAATCATCTTTCATCTTCAACATCTTATCTTAGTCATCCATGATCACCTCCTAATCATTCTTAATTATCATCCTCCTCATTATTCTTATCCTAATCATTATTAATCTATCATTGAGGACCCTAAATCAAACCAGTTTTCCTAATCAAAACAAGGTCCTAATAATAATCCTAATCATGTCATCATCTTCCTAATAATTCAACTTTCTTAATTCAATCTCATCATTTCATCTTCCTTCTCATTTAATCACATCATTACCATCCAAATCTAATTCACTTGTCAAATTCATTGTAACCATGTTCTAACTCAATTTATATATCCCCATCATCCAAATCAATCAAATCATCCATTCCAATTGTCTTCAAACATCCATAATCTATCTTTCCACTTCATCCATTCTTAATCAAAGTCTTATCCACAACATCTTTTAATCTTCCACTTTTGGATTAGGAGCACCATCCTAATATTTGGACTTTAATCATCATCCAAATGAAATCAAATCCAACCTTGAGGCCCTACCCTCATAAATCCAAAATTAGAACCAAATCAAATCAATAAAAATCCTTGAGGCCCTACCCTCTAAATCAATCAAATCCATCATCCAATAATATCAAAATCCTTGAGGCCCTACCCTTTTCTAAAAAAAAAGTTCAAACTTTCTCCTTGTCCTAAGTTCATCCTCTGAAACATCTTCTAATTCAAATCCATAAACCCATCCTTCAAACCATCATGAATATGGATTGGTTTCACAAAATGGTTGAGGAATTTAAAGTTCCAAATCCTAATCCCCAAACTATACCCAATCTAACCCATGTACCAAACTAATCCTCAACACATCATATCTAATCCCAATCCATCTTCTATTTCCTATATTTCATCTACCTTTGACAAGGTAAATCCACCCCATTATCCTTTATCCATATATGATTCCATCCCTCACCAACATCACCCTTTCAACATACCCAATATCTCCCAAGAGTATGAAGAACCTAGAAACATTATCTAAAGTTTACAAAATGGTGTTGAAAAGAAAAAGAAAACCTTTGAGGACATATGTCCCCCTGAATTTATCCAAATCCA
Organism: Chamaecyparis obtusa; assembly: GCA_027943335.1. NCBI lineage: Eukaryota > Viridiplantae > Streptophyta > Pinopsida > Cupressales > Cupressaceae > Chamaecyparis > Chamaecyparis obtusa. The sequence goes on along the minus strand of BSBK01002447.1, from coordinate 1,680,253 downwards.
TAATCCCCATATTCCATCCAACCCAAATCCTCTCCCATAATTGATGCTTGGTTCCCAAGATCATCATCCCAATCCCTTACCTAAGCCTCAACCTCCACACAATCATAATCCTCCAAAACCCACATCATTCCTACCTTCTAAAGCTTCACAATCACCCAAATCTAGACAATACACTCCCCTTGCTGACCCTCTTGATGTCATATTCCAGCTACTTGTTGACCAAAATATGATGGTTTTTCCAAACACTATGCCCTTTGATGAGAGTCAACCCAAACCTAATTGGTATAAGGAAAATTAATAATGTGATTATCATCACAGAAAGGGTCATGATATCAAGAAGTGTTTAAAGTTGTAAATTTTTGTCCAAGACCTTAATGACAAAGGATAGATTGAAATTGAAGATCCCTACCCCTCCATCACATCATCCTCACAACTCCATATATGTCAAGACCTTGTCCAAAATCATGCTAGAATGGATTCTTATTCCCCATTAGATCAAAGTGTTCCTCCATCTCAAGATCCACTTATCCCTCTTGATTCAACTCATAGTACCATTCCTAATCAATATCAAGGGATCCCCTCCACCTCCATCAATTAGACCCTTCTATCCTAGGGCTTATCATAAAATCCCCTTTCATTTCATGAAGATATTTATTCTACCCTATCCACTAGTTCCCCTCCATGTAAAGATCAAATAGCTCCATCTCATGTTTCCATCCCATTCACACCTTTTCATGATCCTCATCCATCTCAAGATCCAATAATACCTTCCACTCCACCACATAATCATCTCCAAAGTTAAGATCAAAGCACTGCTTCATATGCATGTCATGATCCCAATCCATCTCAAGATCCCATTATTCCACTTAATACCTCTCACGATCCTAATCTCTCTCATGATCCTAATCCTCCACAAGATCTCATCACACCTATCCAATCCAGTACAAACCCCATACGTATAAACTTGGTTCCTCCCCCTCTATACAACATGGCTTCCCTCAAGAGCTTATCATTCCTTCTACCTCTCCTCTTGATTTAAATGGACTCATATCTTATGTTAAAAATAATAAGTACCCCATTGAAAAAACAATGTCTCAAGATGTTGGTACACCTTCCACACCTTCCATATCCAAAATTCCTCCATCCAAACTCAAAATTTCCCATCCCCCATCTTCAAAGCTAAACCCTTCATCGCTTCCATCTATTTTGGGTCCTTATATCCAAAACTCTATCCCTTCCTCACCTGCCTCCATTTTGGCTCCTTATATTCAAAATCCAAACCCTTCATCCCTTCCATCCATTTTGGCTCCTTACATAAATCTAACCATCGTATCCAAGTCCACCACTTCATCACCTCAAATACCTTATTAATATCAACAAAGGAACACATCCTTGAATTTTTTCCAACATTCACTCTCCATCATTCCATCCATAAAATCTCTATATCATCCATCTCCATGCACCTATACCATGGCTAATGGAAGCACATGGGATACCAAAGATAAAAATCCACAAGAATCAAAGGATCAACATGTCCCATCTAAAAGACATGTTGAATCAAATAAAAGTATGATTTAAAATAAAGAAAAATTCAAAAGGCTTCAAAGGCCCAAAATGAAAAAATAAAAAATCATGTGGGTTCCTAAGCTACTCATTGAAGTAATGCATCTCAAAGAAAAATACAAATTGGCATTCAACCTTGCTAATTCACAAGCTTCCTTTTCTCATAAATATTTCAATCCTCCAGCTTCCAACTCTATTTTGGGTCCTTATGTCCCAAAATCCACTAGCCTAAGTCCATTATTTCCTTCATCTATTTTGGGTCCTTTCATCCCAAAGTCCACACTTTCTCCTCCATCTCCTTCAAAATCCCCTCCTCCACTACTCCACCACCCTTCATGGTGTGTTCCAATGATGATCTTCCCATATCCTTCCTCTATTTATTCATAAGTCTTCTATCCTACCATCCATTATACACCAATCCTTCCACACCTATCCACCCCTCTAATCTAGTCTTTTGCATAAATCATTATACTCCATAACCCTATGCATTTCACCCCCCTTTGCACCATTGTACTAACATCTATAAGAATATTAGCAAATGGATACCGTCCATGAAACTAGATTCTTGAGTCCTCCTTCCATTTCCACATTATCCTTCCCTCCAAAAAATGGTCATTTTTTTAAAGGTAAAAAAATTATAATTTTTTTTATAAAAATAGTCCAGCGGTGAAAACTTGGTAATCGGGCACCTTAGACAAGTACCGTGATGAAAACCTGTCAAATAGGCATCATGTGTAATCCCTTCCTCCAGTTTTTCTTTATACTTGGGGGAAATTCCTTTTTGTTATTCATCCATAATATCTTCCCTATCATATACTTCACATACATATCATATCTTTTCCATTCATTTATCCACCTCCCCTTGCACTCTATAATTTGGGGCAAGATCCATCCATAGTATGCTATAATAAATATCTTCCACATTTTGTATGCACCATCCATTGTCCTATCTAAGTTTATTATCATTTTCTTTTCCATATTTGATCTTGACTATCCTATGCATTCCCTCTATCCATCTATTTTTTTGCATAATTCCATCCATTTTCACATATTTGACCTTGAAATCCCTATCCTCCATCTCATAGTCCTCATCATATTTATTCCCTTAATCCATCATTCATAATACTCTTTGAGTCCATATGCCTTCCCATGTCCTTGATCTTGACTATCCTATACATTTTCTCCATCCATTATATATTTATCCAATTCCATGTATATCCTCCATACCATTATCCCCTATCCTTTTCATACCCTCCATCTCATATCCCTTATCTATCCACCTTCCACTTTCATACCTTTTCCCTTCATTAAAAATTAGAAGTACTAAAATACAAAGAAAATATCCTTGCATTCTTTGGACAATGAACACGCCTCCATATCCTTCATGTGTCCCTTACACACCATCTTTACATATCATAAATCCTTAATCTACTATCTCTCCATCCTTCATCCTCTGTACCATATCACTTTCCTCCCTCATATCCCTTCCACACCATCCTTACACCATATACATTGTTATCCTCAATCTTTCCATCCTTCATTATCCTCCTTCTAGTGTGGGATATTTAACTCCTTTTCCACATAGTTCTTGGATCTCCATCCCTATATCCTCCATCCTATATTCTTCCATATCCTACCCTTACCTATCCATTCATTCCATCTATCTCCTATCCTATCCATCCCTTTTGTCCATTCATCCTCTAACCAAACATCTATCCATCCTTCCATCCTATATCATTCCTTAGTTCTCCCTTTTCATTGGTCCCAATCCACTTAACCTTTTTTTCCCTATCCAATCCACTCATCCCAATAAATTAAAAAATCCAAAAAATCATAAAATCCCCATAATCCAAAAGATCCCAAGTCAATCCAATTAAGTGCAATCAATACTAATCCATGCAATCCAATCTTGCAATCTAGAAATTTAATATTTAATCAAGCCATCATATTAAACCAAATAAACAGATAATCATTTGATCAATTTCAAATCCGATCATCATTATGGGATGTATCCTTCCCAATCCTTAAGGCCTTGCCTTCCCAATCACTCATTCAATCAATTGGTTTTCAACTTGAATAGGGGCAACATGTTAGTTTTTTTTAGTTTGTTGTGCATGATTGATTTTTTCTTGTATGTATTATTATTTTTTGCATCTATCATGGTCTTTGCATCCTATTGTCACAAGGGCATCATAGTATTCTATATCATGTCATCATAAGGCATATGGTTGTATTTGAATTTTTTGATCATGTACTTGGCACAATCTTGCTTCCTCATACCTTGGTGCATAACGTCAAATAAAATATCAAAACTAGGATGCTCTCTCTCTCTCAACAAAATACAATCCCCAAAATCTCTTTGCATTAAGTTAGGTCATTTTGCATTTTTCATCAAGGCTCCTATTTATTTCCTATCCCTACCATATTTTTTCTCCTATTCATTTGGAGAGAACACCGTGTTCTCCAAACCCGCATTTCCTCTCGAGAGGGCATACCTCTACCTCCTTGTCATCCTTACTCATCCTTCCATGATTGGGGAATCTTCCATTTCTTTTTCTTTGACGCGATGCCAATTTTGACACTACGTCAAAGAGGGGCAAAATGTAGACACCTAAATTTGTCCTTTGCACTATAATATTAATTTTTATTAATCTTTTTCCTTAACATTATAGTTGATTTTATTAATTGACTATAATTGTTATATTCTTCTATTTATTTAATTAAATTTACTTTAATTAAATAAATTCATTTTTCCTTGGTATTTAAATTTAATTTAAATACTATAATATATTAAATTTATTTTAATATATTATCCCTCCATCTTTTAATATAAAATAAATTTATTTTATTTTATTTCTCCACTAGCCTAAAGTTCTTCTAAACCTTGATTAAATTAAATTTATTTTAATTTAATCCCTTTTCCCTTTTTCCTAATCTTGTATTTTACTAATATTTCTCTAATCTTGATTAAAATGTGGATTACCTCTAATCATATGCACAATCACCTTTTGCAAGGTAGGCACCTCTCCATCTTTTTTCTCCTCCAATCATTTCAAATTCCTCTTTCCCTCTAAAATTGAAGTTTGACTTTTGCATGTTTTGCCTCTTAATCCTAGCCACTCATTTCTCTTATCTCTTAATCCTAGCTACTCATTCCTTTTGCCTCTTCATATTGGCCACTTCCCTTTTGCCTCTTAATCTCGGCCATCTGTTATTTTGACTCTTAATCTCCTCCACCAAATCCTATTCAATATCTATAAAAAGGAGGCCTCACTCCTGATTTGAACTTAGTCATTCTATTGTATCTTCTTGCATCTATTGTAAGCTAGATCATTCTTTAGCACTTCATAGCTTAGATTTATCTTGAGAATTTTCATTAGATAATATAGATATCACATGTTAGGTAATGGAATGAATCTAGTTTTGTTTCAATCTTTCATTCTTATCTTAGTTTATCTTTCATTTCAATCTAGTTTGTTAATCTCTTGCATTTGCATTCTTTAGCATAGATATTGCATTTTGCATCATCATTTTTTGAAGATTGGGGAAATTTTATCATACTTATTCTTAATCTTTCACCATCAATCATAGTGGGATTTTATTGTATTGTGTTGGAAGAGAACACCCATAAAAATCTCTAAGAGAAATCAAACAAGGTTGATAGGGTGCCCTTATTTTAGCTCATTGGAGGTTGTAGTGAAAATTTGGTTACATTACAAGTTATTTAGCATTTTTAATCTAATTTAAATATTTCATATTTCTTGTATCTTCATAATTTGATTTGTGGTGAAGTTGCATGGATTTTCATTGCATATAAATAAATTCATAGCTCAAATTGTAGATAAATGTCACCCATTTCAACATCTACTCCAAAAGGGAGTCTTTTGAAAATGGATAGAACAATGTGAAGAAGTGTTCCAATTACTCAAGGACTACTTTCTCTTAGCTCTAGTCTTGATGACATTTGTATCATCCTAAAAAGTTAGCACCCATAATTCAATGCTCTATTAGGCCCCATTTTGCTGATTTCAAGATTTCATGTTCGTTATTCTTGATTCTACTAACCTTATTCTTCTTTTCCCATATATTTTCCACCATATTGACACTCAATTTTAATTTAAGATGTTTCCCCTAGGAACAAAATGTTTCAAATGTTCTATTTTCATAATTTTGGCCAAATTTTGGCTTAAAGCCCTATGTTGGGGTGTTAGTGGGAAATTAGATATTGTGGTTGGCCTGGCTTATTTTTTAATCCCAAAATGATGGATTGAGTATATAAAGACCCTATCTCTCCTTGTTTTGATATACATTCATGATTTTAATTTTTGAAATCAAGTTTTCATAGGGCATTCAAACAATTGGATTCAAGATTTGAAGGAAAGCATCCAAGATCTATTTTCTCCAATTCAAGTCAATTCCAAAGAAATATTCTCCAACTGAAGAATTTTTTTCTCCCATGATGGCCAAGTAGAGGAATTCTCAATCAAGCATGAAGATCATTCCTTCCATATGCATTCATCTCTCCTTTAATACAAGTGATTATCAATCATATCTATATTGAAGATCTAGGAGTGGCGTTCATAGATCCATGTATTTGTGAGGGAATATATTATTCCATTATACATTCCAAGGTCAAATCTATAGATTTCAAGCACATTCAAGAATCTTAATGGGTATGAGTGATTTCTACATCCTTCTATGAGGATTTATGCAAGGTGAATCAAATATTTACCTTTTTACATACTTTCCTTTATGCAATTTCAATTCATTTTCAAGGTTGATTCCTAAATATGTGTTTGAACAAGGAAAAATCCTTTTACCCAACCTTTTCCCTTTTTTGTGTGCAAGAATAGGCTATAGAGCTATCAATTTTTTTTTCAGGTAGACCAGAAATAGTCGAAGGATCCCAAAAAATCTTAACCAAAAGTATCTGGAACAAAACATCTAAAACACCTTGTTCCCAGGAATAGAACATCTAAAATTTTTTGAACCCTAAAAATTTAGCTCATATTTCACCCACATGTCACTTAAGATTTCAAGATCCTGATTCAGGTCATTATAGGTTTTTGGCAGTTATTTATTAGTATGTATTTTCTAATTTTGTCACTAGTTGCCTATTTTGTCATCTACATTCCATCCTTCCTCTTTTTTATTTTTAAATTAAATATTTAGTGAAGGATCACTACCCCATTCAATGTGTATTTCCACACTTGAGCCTATATGGGATATCTTCCTCTTGAATGTGTAATTTGGAAAAGGAGAAGTGATCTATCTTTTTGCATCACTTCCCTTTTCTTATTGTTCATTTTGGTGAACTTGAATCATAAAATTTCCATTATGATTTGGTTTCTATATCTCCTTTGTAGTATTTAATACATTATATCTTCATCTTATTTTCATCTTCTTGTGCATGATTATTATTACATTGAGTCCTACTTATATAATTCTAGTTAGGAGAATACATACACTTATGGGTTCATTTGATCCCAAGTCCTCTATATTTCCTAGGAATATTGATGATACCGACATGCCTAATAATGACATTCCTCCTATTATTGAGAGAAAATATTTCCACTCTTCTCATGATCAATATGCAACCTTAAGAGTTCCTCCTATGAAAGTGCAAAATATTTCCCATGGATTTGAAAAATTTGAGCAATAGTTAGGACAAGAGAACTCCAATCCTGAGGTCATCTCCATAGTAAATGGTTTGAGGAAGATAATTCATAATTATGAATATGGTGCTAACATCCTACATAATATCTCTCATCTCATTGATAACAATGTTAAGGCTATTAAATATTATGCCAAAGAATTAGCTTTCATCCCACCTACCACTAGTTTTGAGATCTCTATTCCTATTCCTACCTCAATACCTAGTGTCTCAAATTATTCTCCACCTCTCATAACCACTTTCACTCAAAACATAAATCTTACAAATGTTACCATTTATAATCCTATTGTTCCTACTATCCCTTCAAGTGTTCCATGTGTTTACTTAATTTCATCCATGACCACTTATAATAGTGTTCCTTTATCATATTCTAATGCTCCTTCCTTTTCCCATAATGGTCCAAATATTTTACACAAATCTCCTACCACTCTTTGTACCAAATCTACTATCAATATCTTTGATGAAATAGTGTCATCTTTACATAAAACAAATTGCTTCCATGACTCAATCCAAGTCCAACATTCCTACTTGTGACATTGCTAGTCCTTTGTCCTTAGACATAATCCATGTTTTTATCCCTCAATACATGGAAATACCTTATTTAGAGACTTACAATGGTAAGGGTGATCCTTTGACTCATGTTAAAACCTTTCAAACCTTTTTTAGTGATTTATCTCATGATCATAGGTCCATGGCTAAACTTTTAAGTAGAACCTTTCGAGATAAAGCCTTGCAATGATTTTTTTTCCTCCTTATTCCATTGATTCCTTTTAAAAACTTTCTAATTCTTTCATCCAATAGTTTCAAAAAAAAATTGGTCCTAAAATTTCTTTGACTAATTTGATGCATTGTAAACAAGGTGTTAAAGAAAAAGTGACTAATTTAATTGGTAGATTTAAGCTTTTACATTCTCAAATTTATTATCTTATGTTTGATATTGATTTGAAACATATTTTTATTGCTATTTGATTAAAATACATTAGAGATAAGATATTTCTTTCTAAATTTTATTCTTTTCTTCAATTGTATGTAATGATTTATAATTATCAACTTGAAGTGAATCAATTTGAGAGCACCACTCCAATGGATCTGGTTGATAAGAGTGATGTCACATCCCAGTCCTATAAAAAGTTTTAGAAACCTAAGAACTTCCTTGAGATGAATTATTCATTAAAAAATGTTGATGAGAAAGTGGCAGAAACATCCAAAGGTGTGCCTCATTTGTCATTTGTTTTTAAACATCATAATTTTACACCTCTTTTTGAATCTTTGCATAATGTGATGTTGAAGTTGATTAATGATAATGTTTTACAACTTTCTCCCATTAAACCAATTGACACATCCAAACATTTTCCTGAGTCCTTTGACCATAAATCTTTTTGTCAATACCATTATCAACCTAGCTATGATACTAAGAGGTTTTTCTTTTTTAAATATGTTATTCAAGACCTCATGGATTATAATGCTATATCTGTTGAGGGTGTTAATAATCAAGGAAAAAAGTCTATAGAACCTCCCAACCCAAACTTTTAAAATCTTTACTAATCATTTACCTTCACATTCAACCAATACCATTGAGTCTACAAAAGTCATTACCTTCTTATTCCACCCATGTTGACTATGATGATAAGTGTATTGAATCCAACAATGTTGCCAACCTTATTGATCAATCCAAACCTAAAACCAAGCCTAAACTTGAGCTTTGTATTACATTTGATTCTAAAGAGATAATTAAAGTAGTTAATTTTCCTCTTTACATTGTAGCAAAGGTTAATGGTATTCTTTCTCATGGTGTCCTTATAGACCCTACTTTCATGGTGAATGTTATAAATAAAAAACATCTTTACACTAGACAATTGTAGAAAGATTCTATGAAAATATAATCCGATGATAAAAAATTTCAATGGTTTCACTAATCTTACCCATGGTTCCATTACGTTTCCCATAGAAATTGGTGATAAAACCTTAGGTGTCACATTTTTTTTCATCCCAACTTCTGATCAATTTTAAGCTAGAATTTGTCTTCCTTGGCTCAAATCCATGAAATCCCTAGTCTCTCCTATCTGTAAGTGTTTGAAATTTCTCCATAATAGAGAAATAATCATGATTAATGAGTCTCTATTATCCTTTACCACCTCAAGGGAACTTTGAACTTGACTTATTTTGGCCTTCCATGCCCCCAACCAATTCAACTCCACAAGGATAATCTTTTTTTAAGCTATCAATATTTTAAAATCCAAAAGATCTATGAACTTAGCAATCCTAAGGATGTTCCATCTCCTTTTGTTGGACCTGGACTTCTTCTTACACATCCTATACCTCCTCTTTATGTTTCCATTCTACCTCCTATATCCTATTAAAGTTTTGCTAATGTTATCTTTCAACCTAGTGTGGTGCCTTTCATTCTTCCTCCTAAAGAAAAAATGAATCAATGTTGATTGATCCCAAACCAAACCAAATATCAAGAAAAACAAAATGTAATCATTTTTCTCTTAACCACCATTGTAAATGTCATGCTAGAGCTTGCGAGCATGCTTCCCACAATATTTTCTCCTCTAAGACACCTATTGATGCTTTGATACCCTTGGCCCAATCTATGCATAGTCCAAGGGAATAAGTTAATTTAAAAAATATAAAGTTGAACATGATAATTCTATTCGTATCTTAGATTCTATTACAATTAATTTGGATAAAGAAGATACTCTAGAAGATGGTGATATCAATGTTCCTAATACAAATGATGATGTTAATGCTAGTGATTTTGATGATATGTATGAGGTTATTGATGTTAATCATGATTTACTAGCTAGATTTGCAAAATAATTATCTCTTAGTCCTAGTGACAAACAAAGTGGCCCATCTTTACAACATGGTTGTTGTTTAGAACTCTCTATTATTCCATCTACCATACTTGATGTTTCTCCTCTTGTATCTATCCCACCTTCCCTAAACACTACAAAAACATATGGGGAGGTAGGTGTTGTTCTTGAGTAGCTCATCTTGTGTGGTGGATTCTTTGTACTTTCTTGTTGTAATTTACTTCCCTTGTAATGTGTTTCTTGTTATATGTTTTGTTTAGATTTCTTTAGATGAACCTTGTTGCTTATTTAGCACAAGGTGATGAAGGAATTGACATATTGTGATATTTCTCTATTTATATCTCACTTCTACATTTTATTACATATTATGTCATGCATGTTCTACTATTCATAAATAGGTCTTTATGTTTCTTGATTGGGGATGATGAAAAATAATAGCTACCTATTCCTTTTGGTCTCTGTGATGCCAACTCCAAAAGACTCTTCTTTGTAAATCTTACATATTCCTGTAATCACCTAAAAATGGGCTAGTCTAACTAAGAGACATAAACCAATTAATTCAATCTAAATTTCCCTAAATTAAATCAATCACTTGATTGTGCTAGTGGATTTCATCAATTTACCTACATAATTAGTTAAAAATCAATTAATCATAATCAAGCTTCAATGGCTATCAAGCATGATCAATCAATCAATTAATACTCTTATCTCAATTAATTAAATCAAAAGAGTTAAATCCCACGACTAGAGTAATTAATTAAATCAATTAAATTAAATGTCTTATTTCCATCTCACCACTAGGGGACAAACAACTTAAATCCATCCAATCAAGGATCACTCACATGGATCAAGGGATAGTCTATCTCAACCATCCCTCAAGGTGACATCTCCACCATCCAAATTGACCACAAACCTATAAAAGAGATTCACTCAAAGCTTATTACATATAGCTTTCATTCAATCTAAGTATATGCTACCATTTTGAATATAGAACTCATAATCCATCCATAGAGAATTAATATCTCAATCTTGCATAATTACATTGAATTTAATAGTTAATCATGATAATATTTGCATATTTGAATTGTTCTTAGTTTAAATATTCCATTCTAGGATTGGACTATCACTAATCTAGGCTAAAATTTGAGAGCAATATATTAATTATGTTAGAATAACTAAGAGGGGGGTGAATCAGTTAGATCAATTATCCTATAGTCCCAAATACCAAGATGTAACTCACAAAACAATTTTGACAAATTCTGTAGCTCGATAACATAAATTATTATACTGTTTGTGCCTTTACCGATTACCAATTAATTAACTCACTTAAATTACCAACCAAATCAAATATGAAGTATGTAAGTATGATAATAAAACAATCATAATAGATAACACATAACATAATGATTTAATGTGGAAACCCTACAAAGGGATAAACCACCTGGGATTGGTAACCCAAAATAATTTCACTCTTTTGAAGTGAGCTCAGTGAAGAGATAACCCTAATAAAGGTTACAATATACACTGTTAGGTGTGGCCTTGTTAGAGGATTTAAGACTAATAGTTAACTTTTGACCAGCATTCACTATGGGGTCAATAAGATAACAATGTACATTCCTTGAATGACATAGGGCATAACATAAGATGATTAAGTCCACTCGATTAGGAGATTTTTTGAATCAATGGTTAAATTGAAATAGTAATGATCTAATTCCTATACAACTCAATTGCAGATGTTCAGATCTATTCTAAGCCCATACAAATCCCCTGATCAATAATTTAATTCACTTCCTCAACTTACTTTCACTCAGTAATAGTTCTCTGACGCTCGGTAATCTTCTATAGTTTGGTTCTCCTTCAACTAGTCTGATTAAGCATGCATGAAAAATATTCATGCAAAATCTCTGTAGTCTTCTATCTTTCGGCATGTTTCAATAAAGAAACTCATATCTCTTATATAGACAAATAAACCATTTTCATATCAACCATCAGATTTTTCCACTTAATCTTCTTAGTTGATTTTGCCTCTTAAACCTTCCTTGGCATATGTGTCAATAACACATTTCAATTTCATCCTTTAGATCTTCTCCAAATTTTGTTAGCCATGGATCTCATAACAAACTTTATCCTTAAACTCAAAATCATAACAGTTTCTAGCTCATCATTTTCTGTCGGCTAAACTAAGAATTTAATACTTTCATCCATACTTGGTTAACAAAGAAATACATCGGCAAATACTAGTTCAGTTAATACTATCACTTGGTATACACAACACTGAATCATTGTATTCAAAAGTCTTCATTTACCGACCACATTGCCTTGTACAATTTTTCTTCCTTCTTCATAATAGATTAATGCAACATAATCAAATCAACAATGTGAAGTCATAGACTCATCAATGAGTTACCCAAAGTATTCCTTATCCTCATCTATCATATCCATCTTTCTCCATGTAGATACCTCAGTTCTTCATCTTTTCTCCCTTCAACAAATGTTTAGATGTCTACAACTAACATGATAAGTATTGTCAAAACTAGTTGACATCAGTGACAACATAATGAATGATTTAATTATCTTACATATCATTTTAGTAGCTCGATGATTTATAATCACTGATCTTTAAGTCATTTAGGTATTCAATCAATTGTAGTTCATCAATCTCTCCCTTTGGCATTGATGGCAACACAAGCAATATGAAAATATGACATACACATACCAAACATGTATTCTACAACTATATAAGAAAATTATGTAGCTCGGTGAGCTCAAATTTAATATGTTTAATCACTACAAAACATAACAACATTACAAGTGTAGACTCTCCCTACGGATTTGATCTTGTCAGCTCTTAGAATTCAAGTCTCTACCTTTCTCTATGTTCTTAGTAACTAATTTTTCATATTCATTCTCTATTTATCTATCCCTTTGACAACAATGCCAAAGAAAAACATAAAACATACAACATACAACTCTGCAATAGCCAAGTAATTCTTTGTTGTTTGATGCATATTAGGTACCTTCAGTGTACAGATAACCAAAATTTTTGTTCTAGCTCCTCCAATCTTTCACAACCTTAGACAAAATCCAAAGCGTGAGCTATGTTGCATCAACATGAATGATCTTCTGATAAGTATAGGTTGATGCAACCTCCAGATCACATTAGTGATCGGTAGATAGGGGACGAACCCCAAGTCTAGTCCTCAAATATTCAAAAGTATCCTTCGGTAGAGGCTTGGTAAAAATATCAGCAAGTTACTCCTTTGATGTAACATACTCCAATTTTACTTGCTTCTCCTGTAATTTTTCTCTTAAGTAGTGATACTTAATTTCAATATATGCTTTGTCTTCGAATGCATCACAAGATTCTTAGAAATATTTATAGCACTAGTGTTGTCACAATATATAATCATCGGCTCAGTGATTACCTCATTCATCCCTTCCAACACTTGTTTGATATAAGCAATGCTTGAATAATTTGTAGCAACAAAAACATACTCTTCTTCAACAGTAGATTGAGAAATACAAGGTTTTTTCTTACTTTTCCAAGTTACAAGCCTTTCTCCAAAGAAAAATGCTCCATCAGTTGTGCTCTTTCTATCATCTATATTTCTAGCCCAATCTGCGTCAGTTTAAACTCTCAGTTCAAATTTTCCTTCCTTAGAGTACCATAAACCATAATCCTCTATTTTCTTTAAGTATCTCAAGATTCTTTTCACTGCAACCATATGTGAATCTTTATGATTGGCAAAAAATATAGCCACAATCCCCACTACATGCGCAATATCAAGCCTACTATGTACTACATACATTAGTTTACCAATCATAGATTAGTACAAAGTCTGATTTACCTCGGTAGATTCATCATCCTATGTTAATTTGTAGCTAGTCACCATCGGTGTTCCCATTGGTTTAGCATCTTCTATGCCAAATGTTCTCAATACATCCTTAATGTACTTTAATTGTGTAATAAAAATTCCATCATTTTGATGAATAACCTACAAGCCTAGAAAGAATTTAATCTCTCCAAACATTGACATTTCAAATTCCTTTCTCATCTCATTAGAAAAAGCTTTACATATCTGATCTTGTCCTCCAAAGATTATATCATCAACAAATATTTCAGCAATCAAAATAGTATCATTAGATCCTCCTTTCATGTACAAATTGTTATTTTCACTAGTTCTTACAAAACCAATACTTAAAAGATAAATATGTAACCTTTCATACCATGCTCTTGGTGCTTGATTCAATCCATATAAAGCTTTGTGTAGTCTACATACCATGTCTTTCTGATTCGGATCAACAAATCCTTATGGTTGTTCTATGTAGACCTCCTCTTCTAGTATTCCATTCAAAAAAGATGACTTAACATCCATTTGATATACCTTAAATCTCTTATGTACAACATATGAAAGTAATATGCAGACTTCTTCCAGTCTAGCAATAGGTGCAAAGGTTTCACCACAATCAATACCTTCTTCTTGTGCATATCCCTTGCAAACAAGTCTTGCTTTATTTCTTGTAACTTCTCCATTCTCATTCAACTTATTTCTAAAAATCCACTTAGTACCAATAACATTTGTATCTTTCGGTCTAGGTACTAATGTCCATGTCTTATTCTTTTCAATTTGTTCAATCTCTTCATTCATAGCATTTATCCATTCCTCATTCTCAAGTGCAACCTTAACATTCTTAGGTTCAAACTCATAAACTAAGCATGTGTTTTGTCTTAACTTACTTCTTGTCAGCATGCCTGCTTGCTTATCTCCAATGATTTGATTCTTTGGATGGTGTCTTTCGACAAATCTTGCTAGCAATTGATCTCTTCTTTCGTCTTCACTTTGTTCAGGTTCATTTCTTTTCTCGGTAGCTTCTTTCTGATTCTCGATGTCCATTTACTATTCCTCAGTGTCATTTTCTTATTGCTCGGTTGACTCAGCCTATGGCTTCGGTAGGTACTCTGGATATTCAATATAAGTAAATATACCATAGTCTTCTGACTCCTTCATGCTTTCTACACCATTCTTATCATCAAACTCATCAACTTTGACATTAGCACTTTCAATCATCTTATTAGTAACCTTATTCAAACATTTGTAAGCTTTAATCTTAGTAGAATATACAAGAAATATTACTTCATCACCTTTAGAGTCAAATTTCCCATTCCTATCATCTTTCAGAATAAAACATTTGCTACCAAAAATTCTGAAGTAACTTACACTCGGTGTGTATCCAATCCATAACTTGTAAGGAGTCTTGTTTGTGTCTTTCTTTAGTTGAACTCGGTTCAGGACATATACAGCCATGCTAATTGCTTCTCTCTAATACATCTGTGCAACATTTTTCTCAATCATTAGTGTTCTTACACAATCAACAATAGATATATTTCTCCTTTTAGTAATTCCATTTTGCTACGGTGTTCTAGGTGCAGAAACCTGTCTTTTGATGCCATGCTCATTACAATAGTTAGCGAATTCATTAGAAATAAACTCACCTCCTCTATCAGACCTTAAGCATTTTAGTTCTTTTCCAGTTTCTTTTTCAAATTTAGCCTTGTACCATTTAAAAAATTTAAATGCCTCAAATTTCTCTTTTAAAAACATGACAGTCGTCAATCTAGTATAGTCATCAACAAACACAATAAAGTATCTATCACCATAATAGCTTTGAGTTCTCATGGGACCACATAGGTCAGTGTGAACTAACTCCAAGATTCTTTTTGTTGAATAATCTTTACTTTTAAAACTATATTTTTTCATCTTTCCTTTCTGACATTGATGGCACATAACATGATCATGTTTAGTTAGGCTAGGCAGTTCTCTAACTTTTCTCTTTTTACTGATCTTAATCATGTTATCAAAATTTACATGACATAACCTTTTATGCCATAACCATGCATCTTCATTTTTCACTAGTAAACAAGAAGTCTCAGCATTGTCAAGATAAAATAAGTTACCTTTTGATTGTCCTCCTATTTTGACAAGCTTTCCACTTTCATCATAGATTCTCACCTTCTTTCTTTCAAATGCCACTTGGTGTCCTGAGTTTTTAAGCTATGCTACACTTAGAAAATTATAATTTAGTCCTTTTACCCAAAAAACATGATCACATCTGATATTATCATTTATCAATAAAGATCCTTTCCCTTTAACCATGCAAGGTGTGTCATTACCCATTTTTACTGATCCTCCATTATAATGCTCAAGATGATCAAACTTATCTTCATCACCAATCTTGTGATGTGTACAACCACTATCAATGATCCAAGTATCATTTTTACTAACTTTAGAAATGAGTATTGTTTCTACATACCTTTCCTCTTCTTCAAAATCATCTTTCATTGCAACAAACACCACCTCAATATCATCATTTGTATCGGTGTCAGTGTCCTCATCTTCTTCAACAATGTAACATACCTTTTTACCTTTATCTTTGTAGTCTCGGTTGTATCTGTTATACTATCAGTTGTCTCTATTATTCTATTAGTTGTCTCTATTATTTCTTCTACCATAACTTCCACCTCTGGATCTGTATCTGTCTTTCTCATCTTCTTTCCTGTTCAGGCATCTAGTAGCAATATGGCCAACTTCTTTACAATTAAAGCAAGCTAAAGGTAATTTTCCCTTATACCTTGATCCTTTACCTTTCTGCGGTCTCCAGGCCATGAGTGCTTCAAGTTCATCAAGCTCATCATTGATATTACTATCACTTTCATTCATTATATTATGCTTATTACTAGATTTACCAGTCTTAAGAGAAGACACAAAAGCAGACTCAACAGATGGTACAACACTGTTGTCATAATTGTTTAGCTCAAAAGTAGTTAACTTTCCAATCAAACTATCAAGGCTAAGAGTGTTATTAGGTGCAAACCTCATTTCATGAATAGAAGATATTCTGATTGCATAGACAGGCAAAAGTGTTCTCAAAATTTTACTTACCATAGTATCCTCCTTAATGATACTACCAGCTCCATGAATAACATTGACTACCTTTGTAATTCAATTTGAGTATTGTACTATGTTTTCTCCTTCCTTCATTTTCATATCATCAAATCTACCACTCAAGCTTTCAGCTCTGGCTCTCATCACATTTGCATCACCACGATACACTAGAGAAAGTTTATCCCACATTTCTTTTGAAGTAGTGCAAGCCTTGACATCCTCAAATTCAACATCAATAAGAGCAACAACTATCTCTATCATAGTAATGTTATGTTCATGTCGGTCTCTTAACCGATCAAGAGTCAAAGGTCCAGTCGGTGGTTGTAAGTAGCCATTCTCTAGTAAAGGTATTGTAGATTCTCCAATTCTAGATATGTGAAGTCTCATCCGACTTTGAAATGTAGTAAAGTTGTCTTTGTTTAGATTCGACACTTCCCTCTTATACATCTTGTAATCTTTTTGCTTAAGTCTTTAAAACTTCTGTCAAAGAAACCAATGCTCAAAAGAAACCAATACTCTAAAAGCAACCAATGAGCTCTGATACCAATTGTTAGAATAACTGAGAGGGAGGTGAATTAGTTATCCTACAGTCCCAAATACCAAGATGTAACTCACAAAACAATTTCAACAAATTCTGCATCTCGGTAACATAAATTATTATGTTGTCTATGCCTTTACTGATTACCAGTTAATTAACTCACTTAAATTACTGACCAAATCGAATATGCAGTATGTAAGTATGATAATAAAACAATCATCACAGATAACACATAACACAATGATTTAATGTGGAAACCCTGCAAAGGGAAAAACCACCTGGGACCGGTAACCCAAAATAATTTCACTCTTCTGAAGTGAGCTTGGTGAAGAGCCAACCCTGTTAAAGGTTACAATACACACTATTAGGTGTGACCTTGTTAGAGGATTTAAGACTAACAATTAACTTTTGACCATCATTCACTATGGGGTCAATAAGATAACAATGTACATTCCTTGAATGACATAGGGCATAACATAAGATGGTTAAGCCCACTCGGTTAGGAGATTTTCTGAATCAATGGTTAAACTAAAATAGTAATGATCTAATTCCTATAAAACTCAAGTGCAGATGTTTTGATCTATTCTAAGCCCATACAAATCCTCTGATCAATAATTTAATTCACTTCCTCAACTTACTTTCACTCGGTAATAGTTCTATGATGCTCGGTAATCTTCTACAGTTTGGTTCTCCTTCAACCAATCTGATTAGGCATGCATGAAAAATATTCATGTAAAATCTCTATAGTCTTCTATCTTTTGACATGTTTTAATAAAGAAACTCATATCTCTTATATAGACAAATAAACCATTTTCATATCAACCATCATATTTTTCCGCTTAATCTTCTTCATTGATTTTGCCTCTTAAACCTTCTTTGACATATGTGTCAATAACACATTTCAATTTCATCCTTTAGATCTTCTTTGAATTTTGTCAGTCGTGGATCTCATAACAAAATTTATCCTTAAACTCAAAATCATAACAATTTCTAGCTCATCATTTTCTATCAGCTAAACTAAGCATTTAATACTTTCATCCATACTTGGTTAACAAAGAAATGCATCGGTGAATACTAGCTCGGTTAATACTCTCGCTCGATATACAAAACATTGACTCGGTGTATACATAAGTCTTCATTTACCGACCACATTGTCTTGTACAATTTTGCTTCCTTCTTCATAATAGATTAATGCAACATAATCAACTCAACAATATAAAGTCATAGACTCATCAATGTGTTATCTAAAGTATTCCTTATCCTCATCTGTCATATCCATCTTTCTCCATGTAGATATCTCAGCTCTTCATCTTTTCTCCCTTCAACGAATGTTTAGATGTTTGCAACTAACATGATAAGTATTGTCAAAACTAGTTGACATCAATGAAAACATAATGACTGATTTAATTATCTTACATATTATTTTAGTAGCTCGGTGATTTCTAATCACTGATCTTCAAGTCATTCAGGTATTCAATCACTTGCAGTTCGTCAAATTAGATCATACTCTTATTAAATATGAAGCAATATGTCAGTTTCCTTTGATTTTGTGAGCTTTTCAATTGAATTTCATGCTATTAACCATTAAATTAATCACATATTGATGTGTTTGTGCTAGCAAGATTGTAGAAGAGATTTACACTTACACATTTTGGCACCCACCATGGGGACCAAGCCCCATTTTTCATCCTAGATTATGACTTTTTTTAATACTTGCAGGTTCTCTTCGATGCATTTGAGGATGGAGAAACCCACAAGAGATTAGTCCAATCCTTGCAACCAAAAAAACACAGTAGAAACAATAGCCAAGATAGCAAATAAATGAAAGATCATCCTTTGATTATTATCAGAAGATTAGTTACAACAGATCTATAACATGCAGACTTACAAGAAAAGCATACATGCCTAATTATGATCTGAAATCCCTTACAAACCCTAGCCAAACTATGACCAAATAATATTATAAAAATTACCTATCCCTTTGGAGTAAGTTCATAAGTTTATATAGCCATTACGATTCATCAGTCAACCCAGAAAGATCACATTTACCAAGATTAGAGAAAACATAATACAACAAATAGGCTAGGACCCAAATCCCTAAGAACAACCTCCAACAAATTAAATAAGAAATGTGATCATATAATAAAGTTGACCTCAAACATAGAAATGTACTAGGATGATCACAATTGATAATTCCAATCGGTAGATCAAAAAATTGATTGGTGAACTCAAAGACTGATCAAAAAATGAAGAATTTAACATTTTCATAAAGAATCTATAATAATTCTAGTGTGATGAAACCAAGTGAGGTGTGATCATATGATAAGGTTCAAGATGAAGCCACAAACACACTATAGAAACCACAACTCAAAACAATGAGTACAGGTCAACCACAACTTGAAATGCTAGAATGATCAACAAGAAAATAAATATGTTTTTGGTTGATGCAATATTGCTTAGATCCTCAGATGCTCCTGGATCAGATGCTTGGGGTATTTGAAAGGTGAGCCTCTTAATTTTCTTAGGCTAATGGAAAACCAAAGTGAACAACCTCAGCTTGAGAAATCCATGATGAATCTTCAACTAGTTTGTCCTTCTACTTGACAAGATATTGTATATACTACTTACCTCTTGTAATCCTACCAAATCTTCTATTCAAAATCTTCTCTATCTGATCCTTCTACTTCTTAGGATACTATTATTCAACATATGACTCATCAACACTATCACCATCTGATTCATGATACTCACATAAGTCTGCAACATTGAATACTAGTGATATATCCATGTCATCCAGTAATTCCACTTCATATGAAATCCCTGAATCAAATCTCCTCAAGATCTTACAAGGACCAAATTTATTCATCCTCAACTTGTTATAAGCACCAATAGGAAATATACCCTTTTGCAATTATACCATAACTTCATCTCCCACTTGAAATTCCTTATGTCTCCTCTTCATATCATCTCTCCTCTTATAAACTTGATTCATCTCCTCCAAATGATGTCTCACTCCTTCATGCAATAATTTCATAGTCTTATCAAACTCCTCTCCTTCAACACTCTTCCTAACTTCATGACATATATACCCTAGTTCTACTACTCCCTTAGTATTAAACTTAGTAACCACTTCAAACGGTGTCTTCCTTGTACTCCTATTTACTAAATTATTATAAGAAAACTCTTCTTGAGGTAAAAATAAACCCCAACTTCTAGGATTGTCTCCAACTAAACACCTCAACACGTTCCCTCAACTCCTATTCATAACCTCTATTCATCCATAAGTTTGTGGATGAAAAGTAGAACTAAAATTCAACTATGTTTTCATCTTCTTCCAAAGTGTCATCCATAAATAACCAACAAACCTACTATCCCTGTCTAAAATAATGCTCTTAGGTAATCCATGTAATCTCACAATCTCATGAAAAATAAGTTAGCTACATGCACTGCACCAGTTGTCTTCCTAAAAGGAATAAAATGTTCCATCTTAGAAATTTTTTCCACAACCACAAAGATAGAATCATACCCTCTCTATGTTCTTGGCAAACCAAGCACAAAATCCATAATAATTTCCTCCCAAGGTGTGATCGGTACTGTCAAAGGTGTATGCAACCCCACATTATGACTACTACCCTTGGAAACTTTACATACCTTAAAAATTTGTACAAAAATCCTCACATCCTTATGAACTTGCAGCCAAAATTAATTCTCACTCACTAAGGTTACTGTATTATCATTGCCAAAATGTCCTACTAAACCCCTACTATGTTTCTCCTTAATCAAATTATCTCTCATGGAATTTCTAGGTATATACAACTGAATACCCCTGAATAACATTACATCCTAAATGAAACAATCCAACCACTTACTTTTGTCAACAACAATAGGTTCTTTACAAGCCTTCCAAGGCTCACTAAAATCTCGATCTTCCTCATACAATACCTTCAACTTATCAAATCCAAATGTTGCAATATTTATTTCAGTCAACAAAGTCCTTCTCCTTCTCAAAGCATCAAAAAAATTATTTTCCACACCACTCTTATGTTCCCACACAAATTTATAACTCTACATAAACTCAACCCATATCATGTCTCTGATTCATCTTACCTTGGCTGCTCAAATGCTTCAATGTTTGATGATCAATATACAATACAAAATCCCTAGGTAAAAAATAATGTCTCCATTTATTCAAGGATTGAATTATAGCATAAAATTCCTGATCATATGCTAAATACCTTCTTTTATCATTATTAAACTTCTCACTGAAGTAAGCAACATGTCTCCCTTCTTGAGTCAAGACAACTCCAATTGCATTTCCACTAGCATCACAGTCCACTTGGAATACCTTATTAAAATTAGGTAAATATAATATCACTTGTTCTATCACATTATTCTTAAACAAGTCAAAGCTCCTTTGTGCTCCATGTTTCCATTTTAAATTCTTTTCTATCTCCTCTAGTAGTTTTGGTCGTCGATCTACAGATTGAACTAAAGTTTCTAATGAACCTTTGGTAGAAACTAGCTAACCCATGAAATGATCTTACCTCTCCAATTGTCATCAGTACATGCCACTCAACAATGGCTTTCACTTTCTCAGGATCCATCTTCAATCCTTCAAAAAATATTACAAATCCCAAGTATACCAACTCCTCTTTCAGGAAAGAACACTTTTTGACATTTATCAGCAACTTCTCTTCTCTCAACCTCTACAGTACTTGGTTAACATGCAACAAATGTTCCTCTTTTCTCTTACTCAAAATCAAGATATCATCCAAATACACAATGACATACTTATCCAATAATTCCTTCAATTATTTGTTCATTAACCTCATAAAAGTACTAGGTGCATTAAAAAATCCAAATGACATTACCAACCACTCATACAAACCTTCATTTGTCTTAAAGGAAGTTTTCCACTCATCAAATTCTCTAATTCTAATATGATGATATCCACTCTTCAAGTATATCTTGGTGAAATACTTATCTCCACTCAAATAATCCGTTAAATCATCCATCCTTTGCAAAGGAAATTGGTACTTAATAGTAATCTGGTTGATAGCTCTTGAATCGGTACACATCCTTCATTGTCCATCTTTCTTAGGTTCTAACACTTTAGGTACTGCACATGTACTCAGACTTTCTCTAATTAACCCTCTTTGAAAAAAATATTGCACTTTCCTATTGAGTTCTTTATTCTCTACTGGTGTCATCCTATAAGCTGCTTTATTAGGCAGACTATCCCCTCGTATCAAATCCATACAATGACTAATACTTCTCACCAGTGGCAATCCACCAAGAACATTATCAGATATGATGTCAACATATTCATTTATAAATTAATTGGTTTCCTTATGATATTACTCTAGCAAGACTTTATCCTTAGACTCCTTCAGTACTAATGAAAAATACACATTATTATGCTTCATGCCATCCAAAAACTTCCTACCATCCACTAGAAAAATTCTTGCACTGGCACATGCTTAATTCTTAAGAGGTTATTCTAATGGTAAAATTTTTTGTTTCATCCCATTAGAAAAAATAGTGTAAACATTTCTTCTACCATAATGCATATCTTCCTATCATATGCTCATGGGATACCCAACAAGATATGATGTAAATTTATAATCGGGTAATAATAGGATCAATAGAAACCTACAATAACATATAAAATCTCAACCACAAATAAATTGTTAGAGAAATTAGTATTTTCAATATTCAAGAAAGGATGTAAGACATATAATAAGCACAATCAATCAAACATTATGAAATCAATCCAAAAAATGAATATGCAAACCATAAAATCCTTCCTTTGTGTTCTCCTTCTCACATAATGTGGGCTCTTAGAATTGAGCTCAAGATCGTGCCAACATAAGAATTCAAAACAATTAAGGTTACCAAAATTAGAGGTTTGGCTCTCTATTTATAAGTTTTGAGGGGTTTCAACCAAGAATGCATGATTGAAGGGATGATTGATTGTGATTGAGTAGTTGAACTCAGAGTGAGTGAGAGTTCAACTAAGTTGATTTCTTGGTTTAACATGATCAATTTATCTGTCAACAAATAGATTGGAGAGATGACTTGAATGGTGGTGAGATAACATAATAGACCGGTGAGTTAACTGATTACATAGATTAGAAGACTGAAATGATGGAAGACTTAACTGATTGCTGATGGAGGAATTAACAATGTGGATTGAATAGTTAGGAGAGGTAATTGTGGAGTGAAGAGTTGTGATTGAAAAGCTAACTCAAAGTGAGTGTGAGTTAGGATTTAGGAGGATAATTATGATTTAAATAAATAAAATATTATTTATTTGCACATGTGGAGATATTTTACACATGTGGAGATATTTTATAAATAAGTAATTACTTATTTATTTATCAGAGGGATTGTTAATTTTAATTAAATAAATATAATTTATTTAATCATGAGAGGGGAATAATTAATTTAATTAAATAAATATCATTTATTTAATCATGAGATAGAATTTGATTTAATTATTATAGAAATGCAATAATTAGGAGGGAACATTAATTAAATTTGATTATTTAAATAATTTTAATAAGGTAGGATATAATTAAATAATATCATTTATTTAATTATATTATAGATGAATAGATGATGAAATAATTGTTTAGACACTCAATAATTAAAGTAATTAATTAAAATCACTTAATTAGAGAATTAGGGAGAAATGATGATTTCGATCTTAGAATATGGTAGAATGATGCATATTGTTTAAATAACAAAGATTATTTAACAATTTAGGAGGAATGTTAGTAATGCCATCACGTTTAGAGCAATAGGCCATTTTTACATGTTTACATTTTGCCCTGTTTGATATAATGCTTTTTAGGCACTGTTTCAAATAATAATAAAAATTATGTCCCAATATGTCCTAGCGGGAACAATGTGACAATGAGGTAAATGATGCTCCTCAAGAGATTATTTGTGCCAAAAAGACATGAATGATCTCTTGGCAGAAGATTTACATTAAATGATGCAAGAAAAGAATAATTAGTAAGAAGTGAAGAATTTTGGTAGGCTATGATGACTATTTGATCGATGTTGGACATAGAAATTATTGATAAGAATCATGTTTGGTTTCAAGAAGGACCCATCCTGTATAAGACTAGCGACAACGTCTGGTTTCAGGGAAGACCTACCCTATATAAGAAAAGAGACAATGTATGGTTTCATTAAAGATACATCCTATATAAGATAAATGATGATGGAATGAATGACTAATTGATTTGACTGATTTGAAAATTGATTTGACCATTTTGACAAATAGATTGAGTGAGAGATAGAATATATTTGATTGATAGAAGAGATTTGTCTGATTTAGAATTGTTAGTAAAGAAACTTTGGAAGATGATAGATAGGGGATGAAAGAATGATAATGAATTCTTGATTGAAACCCTTAGTTTATAGTAAGTAGAGAGCTTGATGTTTTAATAACCATGCTTTTTATTTCCAACTAAATTGAGCTATTTATTTATCATCATTGAGCCACTTTATTATAGAAAAAATGGATACCATCCTACCAAGATATGAAAGATCTAGGTACATTTATCCTCTTGCATTGAAAACATGCATGCTGAATAGACAAAGAATGTAGGTCGATCCATCTAGGTCAAGCATTTGGAGTTGAGATATGTGCAACGTATCACAACTAAATTATCTATTGCAATGTTGCAAATTGGATATTTGTATATGGATGTGAAGGCTCTTATCACATACACGTAGATTTCTCTTTTAACACTTCATGATAATCATTCTGGTGTGTGTGAAAATTGTACCTATTCAGAAGACACAACACATTAGTTAAACATTATTGATCAATGATAAGAAAATAAGCAATGAATAAATATATCATCAATCAGGCGATTTACTACCTTCTAGAAGATGTGAGTATGGTATTCTCAGAAATGACTGAGATCAGTGACAATGCAACACCTAAACGAAGGATTTGAATGCAAAAATGATTTGAAATGGATGGAAGATTAATCTATATTTTTGTGATTTTCAATGTAATAACAATAAAAACTATAAATTGATCTAAAGCTTGATATCAATGAAATGAAAACTAGATATGAATGCAAAACTAGAAATAAATGATAGCAATTGATCTCAAAATGGATGCATAATCTTGCAAGAACTCGACAGTATAACGCTGTTGTTCTCAAAATTGCACATGGTAATTGTGAAGGACTGAGGCCTGTTTATATAGAAATCGAGGTTTGAGAACTCATGGAAAGGCAAAAAATCATTCCTTGATAAACTCGAATTGATTGGCAAGTAATCAGGGAATTAGAAACAGTTATCGAGTAAAAATCACGCAAATCAACTTTTTAACTCATAATTGGAAGTTGAGATCACTCTAATATGCTTTTTAACTCACAATCACATGTTGAGTTTAGAAAGTTAACAAATTGAATCCAAGAGTTGATTTTGAGTTTAACTGCTTTTCTAATTTTTGCATAGATAATTGTGAGTTTATTTAATTTCCATGTGTTTTATTCTCAACTTAACTGATTTTATTAAAAAATAACTAATTTATGGGTTAATCAATTATTTAATCAACTTTATCCAAAATTATATTATTAAATTTGACAATTTGATTTTAATCAATTAAATAACTATTCAATCAATTATTTTTAAGTTTTTGATTTATTGTCAAATAAATAATATTAATTAAGAATAATTTTAATTAAATCTAATTAAAGGGATTAAGTGGCTAAATGAAGTTTAATTAATTAAATATTTAACATATTCAACCAATTGCACTTAGGATAAATAAAATAATATTATTTATCACCAAATAATATTTAATTAGAGATAATTAGGATAGATTAGGAATATTTAGGAATATTCCCCCATGTAGATTTATGATAGGATCTATTAGGGTTTTGATAATTTGATGTGCAGATGTGCCTTAGGTAAGGACTTTTAGGGTCAATTTTGATCGATTTGTTGATGTAGGAGGTTAATGGTACTGAAGCCCATTTTTGGGGTATTACATTTTGCCCCTCTTTGAATTAATGTGTGAAGTGCAATGGTCCAAAGATAAATCTATTTAATGAGATCCAGACTCAATTATGTGATGGAGAAACTGATCCTGGTTTAATTGACCGATTCCAAGATAGAAATTGACTGGAAGATTTGAAGATGTTGAATCAAGTCCTGATTGACCAAAGAATCAAGGTGATGTCAACAATAACAACTCTAAACCTGTGATTATGAAGAAGTGATAAAACACCTGATTCTCAACCTATGATTAGGAGGAATTGAAAATCTTGACTCCAGGCCTACTTGTCCAAAGGAATCGAAAGGATACCAACTTTGAACCCTTTAGTTACGAAGAATCAAGGAAATAACACAATTGACCTGATGGTTACGAAGAGTTGATACGGTTTACAAGATTAAGATAATACCAGATTGATATAGATTTTGATGAATCTGATATGTCCCAAGTGATGAGGACATTGATTGAGGTCAACAATTTAGACTTGGTTGTTGTTTTGATTATTGAAGAAGATTTGAAAAAGAACAGATTTGATAATGGTTAATGATATAAAATACCATTCCCCCTTCGAGATTAAAATCAAAATCTGATGAGAAAGCCAGTTTGAATTAATATGAAGCAATGTGATCGATTGTAAAAGAAACTGTACACGTACAGGGACATGTTCTGCATCATTTTGAGGTTCATTTGACCAAGTTTGACCATGGGATGACCAAGTCAAAATTTTAAAAGTTTGATCTTAGATGAGCAAATAGGTTAAGTTCCAGATTCCAGTGATGTCATGAAGGGCAATGATGCAAGCAGTCAGTCGTCTTGGGTCCAAAATTTTAAATCATGTTTTTGACAAGGCAAACAATCTTAGATTTCAATTTTGATCCCAAAAATGGATCCAGAACATAAAAATTAGCTAGAGGTGTTATTTTCATGCAAATCAGAGCACTTTGAAAAATTAGGTAAAAACATATATAAGACAAAAAGGGGTCATTTTCAAATCATTTTAACTGTTTGACTTTTGAAACCTTGTGGAGCCCTCTGAGAGAAAAAATGGTGGTCCTAGTCTCCTCACATTGTTTTGAGCATTCTCGTCAATATCAGCAGCCTCGGCAGTACGAGAACTCGGTAAGTGGACCTCTAATCACTTCTTGAATTCAATTTAGCATTTATTTTAATGTTTTAAAGGATTTTTTTAATCTTTTATGCATTTTTAAATTTTTCTTCACGGGTTGTTGCATGACAACTTGTAGTGTGTCGTACAACAATTCAAGTCGAGTTCAAGTGTCGTATCCATTCATGTAGTGTGACGTATGTGATATACCCATATCTTGTATGACATTTCATTAGATCCCTCAATTGTCGTACGACAACTCTTAGATTGTCGTATGAAAGCCAAATGTCATATGGGTGTATGTATAGTGTCGTACGACACTTGACACTAGTTTTTTAAATTCTAAAATGTCTTATAAAAACAATCGAGTTTTTTTAGGGTACTTAATGAATTTTTTCAAAAAAATTAGTTGCTCAGCTGGATTTCATGGCATTTATTGCACCTTATGACATGTTTAATTTTTTGATTTACGTGACTTTAGTGTCAATTTTAAGTGAATTACTGATGTTGCCTTCATTTTCCATGCTTGCAGATGAGGTATCCTGATATCCATGTTCACGTGTCACATCTAGCCACTAGAGGCTGTGTCTATCAATTCTAGATCCACTTAGAGTTCACTTGGCATCCTATGGATTTGACTACCTCATTGGTTTTCCTGAGAATAAGGAAAATCAAGGATTGATCATGACACTTATTGAGAGGTTTCATTCAGAGATCCATACTTTCCATCTCCCAATAGGGGAGATCACTATCACACATGAGGATGTTTATCACATTCTCTATATTCCATTTCATAGACCATGCCTTGACTACCTTAGTTCAAGGAATACAGGATTACAGGCCTTCCGTACCATTTTTGGGGCATATGAGTTGATCGCCTAGTAGATACCCTAGGAGACTTTGGTGCAGTGGTATGGTTAGGCACACCACTTGGAGTGTATCATTATGGGCATGATCAGAGGTATTATCATGTTAGACCATCAAAAAAATAGTTTCTTGATGGGATGGACACCCATGGTACATCACCTTATGGCTCATCCTGTAGAGTTTGGTTGGGGTCAGTGCTTACTGGCTCATATGTTTTCAGAGATGCATGAGGCAGTCTACCATGAGGGTAAGACTTTTTCCTCTAGGGTTATAGTTCTACAAATTTGGGCTTGGGAGCACATCCCTATTTGCCAGCCCATTTGTGGAGATGGGAGATAGCCACAAGAGCCTCTTATTTATAGGTACGCCAGCTATGTCACATAGGTTAGGATGGGGAAAACATAGTACTGGCAGTGGGTGATCGATGACATGACTATGGTCATTTGAAGAACATATTTAGCGATTGAGGCATGAACCACTACTTAGGCACACTTTGACTACTTCTGTCAGAGCCACATTTTGATAGGTTGATCAACCAACATCTTAGAGAGATTTTTTATTACACAGGTGTGGAGGCAGTATGGCCTTGTATAGGATGTACCCCATGAGTTTGTATCATACACTCGATAGGTTAGGGAGATGGGACTTGGTTGGGAACCTTGGCTATCCTACGCTATTTGCATGTAGGAATACATCAGGTTGTAGATCTATGACTGGGACTACCAGGTACATGTGGTCGATGCTGGGATTATAGATGCATATAGGACACATCTGGAAAAGCATCCCTTCTAGAGATTCTTTGATCTGATAGAGCCGATTCTGACCATGGAGGAGGCTGATGATGTCACAAGTGTACCCTAGGGGAGAGGATAGAGGAGGGACATTCAGATCCTGACAACATAGTCGATCCCTCTGGTACAAAGAGCAGTGGGTACCCTACCATGACAGGTACTAGATGTTAGGCCTACCCCAATGTCATGAGCAATGCCATTAGTCTGACCATTAGTTTTGCAGTGGAGGTACACTAGGGGTGAGGGTGGGGTGCTAGGTGTCGTGGGTAGCACCAGAGTGGAAGAGGAGGTGTTAGGAGTTGAGAAGGTACTGGGAGCTCAACAGGATGTCCCTATGGGTGAAGCATAGGATGCACCTAATTTTGATTTGGGGGTGGAGGTTAGACATCATAAGGCATGGGTAGAGGTCAGTAGTGGAGATGAGGCTATGGGTGGAGGAGAGGAGTACATAGCTGGGGAGGTGGACCTGGGATTGAGGCAAATACCATAGGACATGATATGTCATCTCTAACATTAGATCAGGTACCTTAGATCCTAGAGACTATCACTTGAGATTAGGTTGGTAGAGAGAGATTGAAAGCTATGGGATTCTCATGCGGACACTCGATCCTTGAGAGTAGAGATAGTGCATCAGACCAGTAGAGAAGCATATTATGTGTCAGCTTATTTTTTGGTTGTGCCACCAGGATAGAGAGTCACATCCTACTCTTAGTACATGTTGGGGTCTAAGGGAGCTAGGGCACCACGAGATGATCCACCACCAGAATGTCCCACCTGGAGGAGGAGATGTAGTGGATGTTGAGGACCAGGCTGAGAGCTGATTGGGCCGTCACCTTACATTTTTGATCTTTTTTTGTACTTTATAGCTCATTGTAGCTGATTCATTGTATTGTAAACACATTGTGCACCGATGTACTATATATTTTTGTGATACACCCTATGTACTATTATCAAGATATATATGAGATCTTTAGTTTGACGTCATAGCACTTGTAATGCCTAAAAATATTAGACAAAAACACCAAAGGAATTCTAAAAAGGACACTTTATGACATCAAAGTTACTAAATAGCCCAACAATGCGAAGCTTCAAGAATGATAGTCTGCATGGGCTAGTCACCCAAAGTCACATAAGGGAACACAAGAAACGCGTTAGCGTGCCTTTGTCCCCAATATGGCGGAAGACATTAGGCGACAAGAGAAATGATAGATAAAGGAAATACATTTCCCTAAGTATCCCGAGTTGGTCTTGGGTTAAAAAGGAATGACCCTAAGAATCTTAAGGAATGATTTCATTCAAATAAAGGATACATTTTAGTATAAAACATATAAAAATTAACCTTAGTTAAAACATTTTAAAACTATGATCCTTCACTAATTTTTTATAAATATAAGGTTAATAATTTCTTTAATCTTCTAAAATTAACTTTATTATCATATTTTAAAATCTAGCCACGTAATTAATTTAATTATTAATTATTTAAGTCCAATAAATGTTTTAAGCCCAACTATTGAATAGAGATGGAAAAAGGGTATAAGAGATTAAATTAAAATTCCAAAATTTACCCTTAATAATCTTGTGTTTAAAAGTGATTAAAATCACTAAGAGATTATAACCCAAAATATTAAATCAATATTTATTATACTACCTATTTAATACATCCCTTTTAGAAATGAATAAAATTATAATTCTTAACTCCATTCCTAAGACTATAAAATATTTACAACTTATTAATCCTATAATCTAAAAGTTTACAAAAGTAAATAAAAGCCATTAACAAAATTTTTTTTTTAATGACAATAATAATTACTCATTTTGAATGGAAAATTTATTTTACATCAAATACAATTTTACTACTACTAACATAATGGAGAATTATTTTCTTTTGTCTATTCAATTTAATAAATCACTTTTAGAGATAGTCCACTTAACTTAGATATAAAACAAAAAAATACATTCAGTCAAATTAATATTTCACCTAATGCATAAAAATAAGGATAGGCTATATACTAACACAATTATATCATCTACAAAGGAAAATAAATAACACTTAAATAAAAGAAAACATAATAAAAAAAGGCTATCCAAACCCTAATCCAAAATTAGGGTTTGAGGCCTTATTAAAAACTCATTAAAACCCTAAAAGCCTTCATTTCTTCATTTTCTTGCAGGGTTTTCTTAATGGAAAGTTGGAGGAGAGAAGTTTAGAAGAATGAGAGTGTACTTTCTCAGATCTTCCTCTCAAATTCCTCCTTAGATCCCTGCCATGAGATCCCATGGCATCAAGGGAATCAAGTATCCCCTTCAATAGATACCCAGATTCTTTGATAATATTTCTTTGTGTTTATTTTACTACATTCCACTATATTAGTTTGAATTCTATGAGCAGCTTAGTTGCAGTAGTTATGGGTTTTATTGTTCCTGTTCTTTATTATACTATTTATGATGCAATGCCTGGTTTGCTCATATTTTTCTTATCAAACTAGGGCTTCAATTATTTCTTTGTTATTATACAAATAAAAAAAGATAAAGAAATTTTTTTTTGAAGGGCTGGTAACTGGCAGCCATAGTCGAGCTCAGCCCAGCCCTCGACCCTCAGCCTCTGCAAGCTTTAATGGGGGGAAGAAGGGGGAGGCGCACGCACCCTGCATTGTAGTCACACGTGGGTGTTGCAATATAGCACATGCATGTGCTGCATTGCAGTCACACGCGGGTGCTACAATACAACACGTGCGTGTGTTGCATTGCAACACCCACGGGTGTTGCAATACAGCACACAGAGGTGCTGTGTTGCAGCACTCACGGTGCTGTAACACAACACTCGCCATCGCTAAGGAGAATGGAGGAGGAGGGGGGTAGGGTTTGACCCTCCCTCCAATATTTTTTGTTAATTTATTAAAAATTTAATAAACTCATCATTTTAATATTTGTTTATTTTTTTTTCTTTTCAAAAAGTAAACTTATCATGTATGTTATATATATATATATATATATATATATATATATATATATATATATATATATATATATATATATATATATATATATATATATATATATATATATATATAATCAATATAATATGTGTATAAGTTTTTTTGTAATTATTATACATTATTAATATATGTAAACATATAATACTTTATTATATATATACACATATTAACATACATACACTTATTCATTTAGAATTTAATATAAAGTATTTTGAACATACATTTTTTATCATTAGGTAGTATAAAAATTATTCAATATGTAAGTTCATACTTGCTTATTTAACATGTTCATTTCAGATTTAATCTTCCACTGGTTGTTAATTTATCAGTTCTGATAAAATTTCTAAAATTCACTTACATAAACACTAACATATGAAGAGTATGTCCTTAATGTAAATGTATTTCTCCTATAATTATACATTCCAAATAATTTTTGAAACAGGAAACAAATCCATTATCCTATAGCTCTAAATTGAGTTTTTTTTTCAAGCTAATGTTCTACTTAAAATAGAACAAAGTTTTGCACCACATAATACCTAAATGTTGAGATAATTTTCTCTAATATTAATTAACACAAAATTTTGTAGGAAAGATAACCATAGGATATTTTTCTTTCTTTTAATAATTCTACACCAGAATTTGATACAGAAATTTGCAGGTAATTTAAAACAACTAATAACTTATCACACCTTCATATTTACACATATTACATAAATACAAGTAGTGAATTTTTATTGACACATTGGCATCATAATGCAGTATTTCATATCAATCTAATAACATTGTCCTTGTAGAAACTTTAAACAAATAATAACTTATCACACTTCCATTATTACACATATTACAGAAATAGACAATCTCTCTTTCATTCTATACAAATGACTAAATTTAAATTTTGAGAACAGATTTACCAACTATACAATTCCTCTTATCAACATAAACTAACATACATTTATATCCAAAAGGATTGAATTTCAAGCATTATCTCAATGCAAACATTTCTTAAAATATCTCATCCTTGACTTTGAATCTTCAACTAGAACTTCAACTTCTCACCAAGTAAGCAAAAACCTGCAACACAAAACTTCTACCAAATAGCCATGGAGGCTCACCTCCCAGCCTAGGTCATTTCATGGCCACTCCCAAGCTAGGGGAAACAAGAATTATATGGGTTACAAAAAAATGTCACATACATAAACATTCAACCAAAAATTGGAAACAAATCATGCACAAATGACTCCCTTCCCAAGCTTGCACAAAGGATTCTAAAATTGGATCCATAGATGGGTGAAGGTGGAAACTTCTCATATGGAGACACCTTTCTTATACCACAACAAGAATTTCAATATTACTCACATGCCTTCAGAAGGCCCTTCCAAACATACAACTCAACTCCATGAGCATCAACACATCCCTTATGACCCCCAAACAAACATAAGAAGGCCCTCAAGGATGCCCATACATCCAAGTTCTCATACATAAAGAATTCTCAACTAGGCCCTTCACCCCAAGTCCTCCTCAAATCCTCCCAAGGATGAGGAGTAAACTTGCACACCCATAAACATGAAGCAAAACAAGATGACAAAACAAGATTAAAGTCATAAGCTCACAATGAAACTACTCAATACAAGATTCACACACAAGATACTACAATTTATCAAATTCACACAAGTTCATCTTCTCAATGCAACTGCACAACAATTACATGATAGAGCCACCAACCTTTTTCCTAAGAAATGGAAAATTGGAGGTTTGTAGAAGAGCTTCCCTTGATTCCTAGCTTGCTTCCCCTCTCCAATATACTAGCAAATCTATTAAGTCCTCCTCTCTCCCACTCCCCCAAAACTAGCATAGACAAGATCTAGTCTCTAATTACCAAGCCTCCATCTCCTAAAGACTCTCCAAACATTCCTCTCTCAGTCCCTCTTCCCAAGAAAAATTAGGTTTCTTGATTCTTGATAACTTAACACTTGCCCTTGCTATAGAAATGGGATGTAATTCAACACATGGGAAAGTGAGGTAATCTAGAAAACATTTCCATTTTCGTCATTACCAAAAATGACCCATTTAGAGAGACAAA
Source organism: Chamaecyparis obtusa (assembly GCA_027943335.1). Lineage (NCBI taxonomy): Eukaryota > Viridiplantae > Streptophyta > Pinopsida > Cupressales > Cupressaceae > Chamaecyparis > Chamaecyparis obtusa. The sequence goes on along the minus strand of BSBK01002447.1, from coordinate 1,645,848 downwards.
ATGGAGGCCTAGGGAAGTGGAAATGGTAGAAATAGGCCCCCTAACCCATGTACTAGACTTGGGGAACTAAAAACCAACCTTAACTACACCTTGGAACTCCACATAACCCCTCAAAAACCCTAGTTAAGCTTGCATCCGCAAATGGAATAATGATAACATAAACCTTGGTTCCCTAAACCACCTACCTAGCCTAGGGATACACAAGACCAATCTAAGGAAAGGGTGGGGTCCATATTCCACTAAAGCATGCCATCTCATCATAGTAGTGTCAAGTGACACCTCATAGAAGTACACATCACATAACACACTTGGCATGCTTAGTGGAAAAATTACATTTATATTTTCACAAAATGAAATTTACTTCTAATAATGCATTTACAAACATTAACAATCCACACACACATGCATCAAATTTACGAATAAAATTCACGTTACAGTAAGGTCATTATCTTCTTAGAATTGACCTTGGTTTCAAACTGATTGCACTTAGATCCATCCTTGTTTCCCCAAATTTACAACCATGGCCATATTCCTACACACTCAATTCCGATGTCAGTACCTCATAAACTCATCGCATAAATAATCATATTGAAAGTGAAATAATAACATCTAAACTCAATATGTATAAAGGAACTACATTTCAAGAATCATAACATAATCCATATTATACCCTAAGTTAATCATTGAATCATCACACTATCAACATCTAGTATACTATAAGATAATGTAACAAATGTAGAATACAAAATTCATATATCATAAGGTAAGCATGAAACCAATATGAGCATATCAAGAGTATGACTAACATCATCATCATATAAATCTATAACAATCATGTCATAAGGTCTAATGATAGCAAGTCATAATCCAAAATAGGTTAAATGTCTCTAATCAAAGTATCATCTAGATGAATCAAATGTCAAAACAACTGTCAAGCTAACATGGGTTGGGTTAGGATGTCACATCCTCCCCCCCTAGGTATGAACTTCCTCCTAAAGTTCATCAAATAGATGGGGGTACTAATCTCTCATATGTGCTGTGTCCTCCCAAGATGTTGTGACCTCATCATAGCAATCCCACTGGACCCTAACCTGGTCCAGCTCTCGACCTCGAAGGGCTAGGGTCCTACAAGCTAGAATACCTATTGGCTTCAAAGTTAGCTGTCCATCTGACTCAACCTGTAAAGCATCCCAATCAATGATATGAGACTCATCATAAATATACTTCCTTAAAATAGATACATGAAATACATCATGGATGCGTGATAGGCTAGGTTAGAACCCTTTCCAAAATATATTGGGCTCTTATGCGTCCGCACTCTCAAAAAGACTCTATCCCCAATCAGATACTCTTTGTCAATCCTCCCAGCATTTGCATACTTCTTCTGTCAATCTTGGGCCTCTTTAAGATGTTGCCTGATCAGATCTACCTACTACTCCATCTGTTTGACCATCTTTGGACCAATAGAAACTCTGTCCTCAATCCTATTCCAACTCAATGGTGTCCTGCAAGGTTTTCCATATAAGGCCTGATATGGAGGCATACCCAAAGATGAATGATGCCCATTATTATAGGAAAAATTGACTAAATATAGGTACTCCTCCCACCTAACCTGATGATCCATCACATACATGTGTAGCATGTCTTCAAACACCTAATTAACCCTCTTAGTTTGACCATCTATCTTTGGGTGATATGCTGTGCTAAAATTGAGCCTGGTGCCCAAAGCGGTCTGAAGCTCTCTCCAAAAATATGAAGTAAGGAGAGAATCCCTATCTAATATGATCATACGTGGGATGCCATGAAGTCTGAAAACATCTCTCAAAAATACCTATGCCACTATCGGTGCTATGAAAGTAGTATGTATGGGTGAGAAGTGGGCTACCTTAGTCAACCTATCCACTGTCACCATAATGGCATCATGGTGACGAGATGACATAGGAAGACCAACTATAAAATCCATGGATATAACATCCCACTTCTACTCAGGTATCTCATGTGGCTGAAGAAGTCCACCTGGATGATGATGGTCCACCTTAACCCGGTGACACTCCAAGCATCTAGCTACCAACTCAGCAATGTGTGTCCTCATACCTGGCCAATGATAAAGCTATCTCAAATTTGTATGTAACTTCTTGACTCCGGGGTGTGCTGCATAAGGTGCTCTATGAGCCTCAAGGATGATGAAATCATGCAATCCACCAGAAGAAGGTACATAAATGTGTCCTCTATGGTGAAGAAAGTCATCAGACTCTAGGGTATAATCTGTGAACTTCCCCTCCAGGGGTCTCTGAGCCTGAACCATCTGTCTAACCTTTGAATAGAAGGCATCCTCTTGTAAGTGCTGCAATATGCACCCTCTCAAATCTATGCTAGTAGTCATAGTTGAGAGCTCATGACATCTCCTACTCAAGGTATCTGCTACCACATTCTCCTTAGCCTTGATGTAGTGAATGTCAAAATCATACTCACATAGGAACTCCATCAATCTCCTCTGTCTAGCATTGAGATTCAGTTGAGTGAATATGTACTAAAGACTCTGACAATCTGAGTGAAGCTCAAATCTATGGCCCAATAAGAAATGTCACCATATCATCAAAGCATGCACCACTGCTGCTAGCTCAAGGTCATGGGTAGGATAGTTAAGCTCATGAGTCTTGAGCTTCTTGGACTTGTAGGCAATAGCCCGGCCATCCTACATTAGTAATGCCCCATTCCCATCTAAATATGCATCTATGCATACAAAATCTGCTAAAGGATCAGGTATCACAAGTATAGGTGCATTGGTAAGTTCTCTCTTGAGCTCCTAAAAAGATCTCTCACACCTCTCTGTCCACTCAAACTTCTTCCCTTTCCTCTATAGGGAAGTGATGAGATGGGCCACTCTAGAGAATCCCTTGAAAAATCATCTGTAATAGCCTACAAGGCCCATGAAGCTCCTGACCTCTGTCACACTAGTAGGTGCTAGCCTATCCATAATCACCCTAATCTTAGATGGGTCAACTGAGATCCCATCTCCTGATATCACATGGCCTAAATAGTGAACCTCTATCATGAAGAATGCACACTTCGACAAGCTTCCATACAATTGATTATCTCTCAAGCACTGCAAGACCTATCTCAAATTATCCACATGCTCGTGCTCATCTCAGGAGTATATCAATATGTCATCCAAGAATATCACCACAAATCTATCTATAAATGAATGAAATACTCCATTCATGAGGCTCATGAATAAAACTGGAGCATTTGTGATTCCAAAAGGTACCACAGTGAACTCATAATGTCCATATCATGTGTAGAAAGCAGTCTTGTGGATGTCACTATCCATGATCCTCAGTTGATGATACCTAGACTTCAATTCTATCTTCAAGAACACTCAAGCTCCCTAAAGCTGATCAAATAAGTTATCAATCCTAGGAAGGGAATACCGATTCTTGATGGTCACCTTGTTTAGCTATCGGTAATCCATGCACAACCTAAGAGATCCATCCTTCTTAATGAAAATGATGGGTGCACCCCATGGAGATACACTAGGAAAAATGTACCCTTTCTCCAAAAGGTCCTCTAACTATATCTTGAGCTCACTAAGCTCGTGTGTCATCATCCTATAGGGTACTTTAGAAATGGACTCTGCTCCTAGCACAAGATCTATATGAAAGTCCACTGCTCTAGGTGGTAGCATACCAGGTAACTGTGAAGGAAAAACATCTACAAACTCTTGTAGAATAGGGTGGTCATCAAGAGAAGTCTCCTTCTCTACCTCCTCCTCTTTATCACTGATAGTGATAGCATATAACTGACATCCCTTCCACATGCACCGCTTAAGCTACATAGCAAAAATCATACGAAGGGATATAGGTCTCTAAACTCCTACAATAACTGAGGTCACCCCATCATCATCTAAACACTCCACTATCTTCTATCTGCAATCCATCTTGGCTCTATGGGAATAGAGCCAATCCATGCTGAGAATGACATCATAGGATCCAAGAGGTGTGACTCAAAGGTTAATTGAGGTGGTAAAGTTCCTAATCTGTAGCTAGCAACCTTTCACCATGGAACTAATAGATACCCTAGCACCTGAGGCTAACTCAAAATCCCAACTAACATCCTACCTAGTTGCCACTAGCCCACATCGCTCCACTATAAAAGGTGAAATAAAAGAGTCGGTAGCTCCAGAATAAAAAAGGATAGAAACACTACTACCTCCGATCGTGCCTGCAACCTCAATGACTATGGCCTGGTGCTCAGCCTGGTGGTTATCAACCGCTGAAAATACTTTGTGTTCTTTGCCCATATCTCCTATAGTAGGCTCAAAAGCTGCCACCCTCTAACTACTAGCTAGATGACCTGTAGGACAATCCCTAGCTATGTGCCCCATGGTACCACATGTGTAGCATGGTCCTCTAGCCTATAGCTATGTCCCCTGAGGCCTAGACTACTGCTATCCTTTTGTAGCACTAGACCCACTGAATCCACCTCTGGATGCCTGAGACTGTCCCCTCTGATCTCGTCAAGATCCCTGTGAGTGCCATTACTTGGGCTTAGAGCCCTGTTGTCCCTAAGAAGATCTCTATCTCTGGTTCTCTTGAGACTACTATGGCTACTGCTGCTACTACTGAGGTGCCCTAGATGATCCTAATGAGTTCTTCTAATTTCCCTTCTAGTGAGATTTCTAGAAACTAGAAGACTGAGATGTGGCATTTCAGTTCTGTGACCGGTCCTGGGCATCATGAGATTTGTTATGGATCTCCTCAGCTATCATGACCCTCTCCACCATATCACGTAGATCTCCTGAGGGTATCATCCGCACTCTATCAGTTATGGCATAGTTCAACCCCTTGATAAAGCAGTTGACCTAGAGTTTCTTGTCCTTCATGTAGTCCACATAAGGAAGGAGTTCGGGAAACTTATTCTCATATTGGGCTACTGACAGGCCTCTCTATTGTAGGTCATAAAACTCATCGATGCAACGCTGTCTGAAATGCTCTGACATATATCAGGCTCAAAATCTCTCCAAGAAGGTCTCCCATGTGAGGGTGTCCATGGTAAGATGACTCATAACCTCCTCTTGCTTCTACCAAGTAGAAGCATTCCCTCTTAGCATGTGTACTCCAAAATGTGCCTTAAGGTTTCTCTCATAAGAACGCAACCCAAAGCAACACTCGAGGCTCAAAAGCCAAGCCTCTGCCTCTATCCTAGTCATGGATCCCAAAAAGGGTGGTAGTTGTAGTCTAATAAGGTCTCTAATTAGGTCCCCTGTGTCATGAGGTACTCTCAGAACTACTGTTGGTGGTGGCTCTAGCATGTGCACTGAATCGCCCTCTTGAACTACCTACTCCTCTACTCATCTAGGAGGGGGACTCCTACTCTGCTCTCGGATCTTGGCCTGCTGGCCTCCTGAAGGCAATCTATCCATGATAATACTGGCTAGATTATGTAAAGCATTAAGGATATCCTGATTGAGATTAGGTGGTGGTAGAGGAGGGGGCCTCTACTCGTCACCCAGTTACTCGGCTACTCGCTCATCTCCCTCTATTGCTACACGGCTGCCTCTAGGTCTCCACCCATGTCAGCGTGCACTATGCATGACTGGAGGCATCCTACACTAAGGACAAAAATAGATAGTAAGTTGGAAAATGTAAAGGGTTTAAAGGTTCCTAGAGTAGCAACTGTGCTCTAATGCCAGAATGTAATGCCCAAAAATATTAGACAAAAACACAACAATTTTTTTTTAAAAAACACCAAATGAATTCTCAAAAGGACACTTGATGACAACAAGGTTACTAAATAGCCCATCGATGGGAAGCTTTGAGAAAAAAAGCACGCATGGGCTAGTCACCCAACGTCACATAAGGGAACACAAGACACGTGTTGGCGTGCCTTTGTCCCCTACATGGCGGAAGACATTGGGCAACGGAAGAAAGGATAGATAAAGGAAATATATTTCCCTAAGTATCCCGAGTTGGTCTTGGGTTAAAAAGGAATGACCCTAAGAATCTTAAGGAATGATTTCATTCAAATAAAGGATACGTTTTAGTATAAAACATATAAAAATTAACCTTAGTTAAAACATTTTTAAACTATGTTCCTTCACTAAATTTTTATAAATATAAGGTTAATAATTTCTTTAATCTTCTAAAATTAACCTTATTATCATATTTTAAAATCTAGCCACGTAATTAATTTAATTATTAATTATTTAAGTCCAATAAATGTTTTAAGCCCAACTATTGAATAAAGATGGAAAAAGGGTATAAGAGATTAAATTAAAATTCTAAAATTTACCCTTAATAATCTTGTGTTTAAAAGTGATTAAAATCACTAAGAGATTATAACCCAAAATATTAAATTAATATTTATTATACTACCCATTTAATACATCCCTTTTAGAAATGAATAAAATTATAATTCTTAACTCCATTCCTAAGACTATAAAATATTTACAACTTATTAATCCTATAATCTAAAAGTTTACAAAAGTAAATAAAAGCCATTAACATAATATTTTTTTAATGACAATAATAATTACTCATTTCGAATGGAAAATTTATTTTACATCAAATACAGTTTTACTACTACTAACATAATGGAGAATTATTTTCTTTTGTCTATTCAATCTAATAAATCACTTTTAGAGATAGTTAGATATAAAACAAAAAAAAACATTCAGTCAAATTAATATTTCACCTAATGCATAAAAATAAGGATAGGCTATATACTAACACAATTATATCATCTACAAAGGAAAATAAATAACACTTAAATAAAAGAAAACATAATAAAAAAAGGCTCTCCAAACCCTAATCCAAAATTAGGCTTTGAGGCCTTATAAAAAACTCATTAAAACCCTAAAAGCCTTCATTTCTTCATTTTCTTGCAGGGTTTTCTTAATGGAAAGTTGGAGGAGAGAAGTTTAGAAGAATGAGAGTGTACTTTCTCAGATCTTCCTCTCAAATTCCTCCTTAGATCCCTGCCATGAGATCCCATGGCATCAAGGGAATTAGGTATCCCCTTCAATGGATACCCAGATTCTCTGATAATATTTCTTTGTGTTTATATTACTACATTCCACTATTTTAGTTTGAATTTTGTGAGCAGCTTAGTTGCAACAGTTATGGGTTTTATTGTTCCTGTTCTTTATTATAATATTTATGGTGCAATGCCTGGTTTGCTCATATTTTTCTTATCAAACTAGGGCTTCTATTATTTCTTTGTTATTATACAAATAAAAATAGAGAAAGCAATTTCTTTTTGAAGGGCTGGTAACCAATGGCCATAGCCGAGCTCGGCCTAGCCCTCGACCCTCGACCTCTACAAGCTTTAATGGGGGGAAGAAGGGGGAGGCACGCACACTGCATTTCATTCACCTGCGGGTGCTGCAATACAACACACACGTGTTCTGCATTGCAACACTCGCAGATGCTACATCACAACACTCGTAGATGCTACATCACAACACTCACGGATGCTGCAATGCAGCACACGTGCGTGCTGTATTGCAGCACTTGCGTGTGCTGCAATGTAGCACACGTGTGTGCTGTATTGCAGCACTTGCAGGTGCTGCAATGTAGCACACGTGTGTGCTGTATTGCAGCACTTGCAGGTGCTGCAATAAAGCACACAGAGGTGCTGTGTTGCAATACTCGTGGTGCTTTAACACAACACTCACCGCCGCTAAGGAGAATGGAGGAGGAGGGGGGTAGGGTTCGGCCCTCCCTCCAATATTTTTTGTTAATTAATTTTTTTTTAATTTATTAAAAATTTAATAAACTCATCATTTTAATATTTGTTTATTTTTTTTCTTTTCAAAAAGAAAACTTATCATGTATGTTATATATAATGTTTATATATAAGTGTGTGTGTGTATATATATATATATATACATATATATATATATATACATATATATATATATACATACATATATATATATATATATATATATATGTATATATATATATATATGTATATATATATATATATATGTATATATATATATATATATATATTATATATAATGTATAAATAGATAATCAATATAATATGTGTATAAGTTTTCTTGTAATTATTATCCATTATTAATATATGTAAACATATAATACTTTATTATATATATACACACATATTAACATACATACACTTATTCATTTAGAATTTAATATGAAGTATTTTGAACATACATTTGTTATCATTAGGTAGTATAAAAATTATTCAATATGTAAGTTCATACTTGCTTATTTAACATGTTCATTTCAGATTTAATCTTCCACTGGCTGTTAATTTATCAGTTCTGATAAACTTTCTAAAATTCACTTACATAAACATTAACATATGAAGAGTTTGTCCTTAATGTAAATGTATTTCTCCTATAATTATACATTCTAAATAATTTCTAAAATAGGAAACAAATCCATTATCCTATAGCTCTAAATTGAGTTTTATTTTCAAGCTAATTCTCTACTTAAAACAGAACAAAGTTTTGCACCACATAATACCTAAATGTTGAGATAATTTTCTCTAATATTAATAAACACAAAATTTTGTAGGAAAGATAACCATAGGATATTTTTCTTTCTTTTAATAATTCTACACCAGAATTTGATACAGAAATTTGCAGGTAATTTAAAACAACTAATAACTTATCTCACCTTCATATTTACACATATTACATAAATACAAGGAGTGAATTTTTATTGACACATTGGCACCATAATGTAGTATTTCATATCAATCTAATAACATTGTCCTTGCAGAAACTTTAAACAAATAATAACTTATCACACTTATATTATTACACATATTACAGAAATAGACAATCTCTCTTTCATTCTATACAAATGACTAAATTTAAATTTTGAGAACAGATTTACCAACTATACAATTCCTCTTATCAACATAAACTAACATACATTTATACCCAAAAGGACTGAATTTCAAGCATTATCTCAATGGAAACATTTCTTAAAATCTCTCATCCTTGACTTTGAATCTTCAACTAGAACTTCAACTTCTCACCAAGTAAGCAAAAACCTGCAACATAAAACTTCTACCGCATAGTCATGGAGGCTCACCTCCCAGCCTAGGCCATTTCATGGCCACCCCTAAGCTAGGGGAAACAAGAATTGGATGGGTTACAAAAAAACATCACATACATAAACATTCAACCACAAATTGGAAACAAATCATACGCAAATGACTCCCTTCCCAAGCTTGCACAAAGGATTCTAAAATTGGATCCATAGATGGGTGAAGGTGGAAACTTCTCATATGGAGACACCTTTCTTATATCAAAACAAGAATTTCAATATTACTCACATGCCTTTAGAAGGCCCTTCCAAACATACAACTCAGCTCCATGAGCATGAACACATCCCTTATGATCCCCAAACAAACATAAGAAAGCCCTCAAGGATGCCCATACATCCAAGTTCTTATACATAAAGAATTCCCAACTAAGCCCTTCACCCCAAGTCCTCCTCAAATCCTCCAAAAGATGAGGAGTAAACTTGCACACCCATAAACATGAAGCAAAATAAGATGAAAAAACAAGATTAAAGTCATAAACTAACAATGAAACTACTCAATACAAGATTCACACACAAGATACTACAATTTACAAAATTCACACAAGTTCATCTTCTCAATGAAACTACACAACAATTACATGATAGAGCCACCAACCTTTCTCCTAAGTAATGGAAAATTGAAGGTTTGTTGAAGAGCTTCCCTTGATTCCTATCTTGCTTCCCCTCTTCAATCTACTAGAAAATCTCTTAAGTCCTCCTCTCTCCCACTCCCCCAAAAATAGCATAGACAAGATCTAATGTTTAATTACCAAGCCTCCATCTCCTAAAGACTCTCCAAACATTCCTCTCTCAGTCCCTCTTCCCAAGAAAAATTAGGTTTCTTGATTCTTGATAACTTGACACTTTCCCTTGCTATAGAAATGGGATGTAATTCAACACATGGGAAAGTGAGGCAACCTAGAGAACATTGTCATTTTCATCATTACCAAAAATGGCCCATTTAGAGAGACAAAATGGAGGCCTAGGGAAGTGGCTAAAATGGTAGAAATAGGCCCCCTAACCCATGTACTAGACTTGGGGCACTAAAAACCAACCTTAACTATACCCTGGAACTCCACATAACCCCTCAGAAACCCTAGTTAAGCTTGCATCCGAAAATGGAATAATGATAACATAAACCTTGGTTCCCTAAACCACCTACCTAGCCTAGGGATACACAAGACCAATTTAAGGAAAGGGTGGGGTCCATATTCCACTCAAGCATGCCATCTCATCACAGTAGTGTCAAGTGACACCTCATAGAAGTACACATCACATAACACACTTGGCATGCTTAGTGGACAAATTACATTTACATTTTCACAAAATAAAATTTACTTCTAATAATGCATTTACAAACATTAAAAATCCACACACACACATGCATCACATTTACAAATAAAAATCATGTTACAATGAGGTCATTCTCTTCTTAGAGATGACCTTGGTTTCAAACTAATTTCACTTAGATCCATCTTTGTTTCCCCGTATTTACAACCATGGCCATATTTATACACACTCAATTCTAATGTCAGTACCTCATAAACTCATCGCATAAATAATCATATCGAAAGTGAAATAATAACATCTAAACTCAATATGTATAAAGAAATTGCATTTCAAGAATCATAACATAATCCATATTATACCCTAAGTTAATCATTGAATCATCACACTATCAACATCTACTATACTGTAAGATAACGTAACAAATGTAGAATACAAAATTCATATATCATAAGGTAAGCATGAAACCAATACAAGCATATAAAGAGTATGACTAACATCATCATCATATAAATCTATAACAATCATGTCATAAGGTCTAATGATAGCAAGTCATAATCCAAAATAGGTCAAATGTCTCTAATCAAAGTATCATCCAGATGAATCAAATGTCAAAACAACTGTTGCGCTAAGATGGGTTGGGGTAGGACCTCACAACACTTATCATTTATATTATGATGTTTTTTTTATCATGCGATGCAAATGTATACAATGTTTAATTTTTACTTTGAATGTATGTATGATTATGCAATATGGATGCAATGATGAATGTTATATGTGAATATACATTTCTTTATTATGGTTTATTTGTGTAAATGTATGTAATGCAATGGATTAATGAAATGGTTATGTAAATGTAATGATGTTATTTCTAAATGCAGTGATACACATGATGTTTTTGTAGATTCATGAAGAATTCAAGTGCTTAGTCATTTTCAAAAAGGATGTTTAACTCAATATGGTGACTGCTTGCAAGTCAATTTGGAGAAACCTCTACGTGAACCTCAGCCATTGTGATGTGTTAAGTAAAAATTCGAGAACATCAAATACTATGTTGAATTGAAATTATGAAAGACATGCAACCAGACTAAATGCAAAATGCAAATGAAATGCAATCCAAGGACTTAGTCATTGATCATTTTTCGGTCTTTTTCATCACTGAATATTTTAGGTAACACCGAGTGTTGAGACAATGTTCACTGGTTAAGCAACCATGAACATATGAATATTGACTTTTAGTCAGATTTGTCAGATTAGATATAAGCAACAAGGCACAAGAGCTAGGATGACCTGAATATCATGTCCATTTTGATTTAGTACTTTGTATAAGTATCAGAGCATAAACACCGTGATGACCTGAACAATCCTTGCAAATAAACACACCAAGCAGTTGAGAGATCATCCTTGTTCCAATGTGAATTACCCATAGTGACCCTTTATCGTTCACATCCTTGGGTAATATCACATTTCACAATAGGAGTAAGAGATCACTCAAAATACGAAGTTAGATCCAACCTATCTAAAGTGTATAGGTATCAAAGGTCGAGGTACACATGGTAATCCAATTGTGATGGAGGCACTTATAGTGGACACCAATTCAATCCAGAGTTTTCAGAGTGATTAGATTTTTACTTAGACATAGAAAAAAAATAAAAGATTATGCCCCCTGTCATTGCAATTTTAGATCCATGAAGGACATCATTAATTATTTCAAGGGACATAATATGAAAAAATTTCATGTGAAACAGTCAACATACAAAAAGATTTGAGCAGATCCTACATATCGGTTTGTTTATAGTATTTTAGTTTGCTTGTGGTTGTGTTAATTGCAAAAATCCTTTTCTGGTAGGGAGATAGAAAAATTGACTTGAATTAAGCATTGAAGGACATTGACTAGATATGACTCATCTGAGGTAATGAGGACCATAGGATATGACACTGATTGCCTCCAAGTTGGAAACGTTGATTGAATTCAGACTCTTGTTGCATTGTACCATATTGACTTATTGAATTACAAGATATGTACAAACTAAAGCAGTATAGAAAGGTAGGAAATTACCAAGATTGCTTTGATAGATGGAGCATTTTGTGGCATCCATTTTTTGGGTTTTCACCATCTTGGTAGAGATTATATTTTTTCTACCAAGGTGCATGTTTACTAGGTTTTCACCAAGGCACTTTTTCTTTTCTTCTTTTTTTATATTTTTCACTTTCGATTTTTTTTGTATTTTTCCTTTTTTTAATTTTTTTGTTAGACCATCAAGGAGCGTATTGCTAGGTTTTCACCAGGATGACCATTTTTTTAGGACTTTTTTTTATTTTTATATCTTTTTTCAGGTATTTTCCACATGTTGAATGTCTATGCGTAGAATTTCTTCAGATGAAGAATATTGATCAGTTCTCAGAGCTATTCTCCTTCAGTCATTGAGAGTTGATAGGATCCTGAGCCAAAAACATTAGTGACAACAAAGGGACCCAGCCAGTTGGGTTCAAACTTCCCCTTGCATTCTTGATGGGATTGATTTTTAGTGTTCTCTATCAAGACTAGATCACCGACTTGAAATTCTCTGTGTCTAACTTTCTTATTGTAGCCTCTAGACATTCATTTCTGATATACTTTGAGATGATCATATGCACCTTTCCTACGCTCATCTAGTAATTCAAGTTCTTGTAACCTAGACACCCTGTAATCATTATCGGTTACCAAACCATGCATTATGATTCTAAGTGATGGGATTTTGACCTGTATAGGTAGTATCACTTCAATCCCATATACTAAAGTGAAAGGAGTAGCCCTAGTGGGAATTCCTATGCTAGTTCTGTTTGTCCAAAGAGCTGGATTTATCATTAGATGCTAATCTCTCCTTGTCTTATTGACCTTGTGGTGCAAGATTTTCAATAAGTTCTTATTGGACGCTTCAACTTTTCCATTCCCTTGTGGATAGTAAACAGACAACCAATGTTGAGTGATCTTGAATTTAGAACATAAGGAATCTAGGTCCTTATTTTTGAACTATCCTCTATTATCAGTGATGATGGAGTGTGAGATACCATACCAAAAAATTATGTAATTCAAAATAAACATAGAAATTCATTTGTCAGTTTCTTGTGTCAAAGGAACTGCTTCAACCCATTTTATAAAGTAATCAGTTTCTATGATTATATGGGTGTGACCATTTGATGAATGTGGATATATCGCTCATATGAGATCAAATGCCCATTATTGAAAATTCCATTGTGTTGTAAATGGAATCAGATCTCTACTTGACATGTGAATTAAGTTACCATGGACCTATAATTTCTTACAGTTCTTAGCATATTTCACAGATTCTTTCTCCATGTCTGGCCAATAGTACCCCACCCTAATGAGTTTTCAAGCTAGTGTCAAACTATTGGAATGTGACCCACAAATACCTTCATGGACTTCCTCTAATGTGTGATGTGAATCTTCCCATTCTAAACATCTAAGGAGTGTACCATCTAGAATTTGTTAATTTGTATAGATCATTACCAATGATGACATACTGTGACATGTTTTAGATAAGGTAACATTTTTCATGATGGTTAAAGGTATCAAGAATGACTTGGTCTCGAAGGTAGGAATAGATATTCTTGTAGTGCAAGGAATCATGACCAACTACAATAAAAATCATATGGGTTTCTGGGAAATCATAGGCAGGGAATGACATTGCTTCCACCAGGAACTCATAGCATAGATCATGTTCTGGTTGTTGTAGTAAAGATGATAGTGTAGCCATAATGTCAGCTGCTTTGTTTTCCATTCTTGGTATCTATTCAAACATGATAGAAATGAAGTATTTCTTGAGATCATCTACCATTCATTTGTATGGAATCAACTTCTCATCCATTATTTGGTACACATCATTGACTTGGTGAATGACCAATTGAGAGTCTCCATGAATGTGCAGTTCTGTTACTCTTCATGCTAGTGCCAATTTCATTCCATTTAATAAAGCTTCATATTCTACTATGTTATTGGTGCAAGGAAATTTGATTTTGAATGCTTTTGGAATGGAGTAACCTTGAGGAGTGATAAATAGTATATTGGCTCCAGATCCATTTTGTATGTAGGACCTATCAAAGAATAACTTCTAGGTTCTGGAGGATAGGTGCATGATAGAAGCATCAGGAAATTCCACCTATATCGATTGGTCATCAAATATTGGAGCTTTAGCTAGTTGATCTATGATGACTTTTCCTTTGATGGATTTCCTCTCAACATACTCAATGTCAAATTTGCTTAGTAGAATTACCCATTTTTCCAATCTACTTGTGAGAGTAGCTTTTCTTAACAAGTACTTTAGTGGATCTATCTTAGCTACGAGGTGTATGGTGTGAGAAAAAATGTAATGTATGAGTTTCTATGATGAAAAGATGACAACTAGACATTCCTTCTCTATCATAGAATAATTCTTTTCATAAGCCACTAAGGTTCTGCTGATGTAGTAAATTGTTCTTTCTTGCTTATTCTCATCATGTTGTACCAATAATGTCCCTGGTGATGTTTATGTTGCGGAGACATATAAAATTAATAGCTTTCCCTAAATAGGAGGCATTAGAATTGGTGGATTTTCCAAGTATTTCTTGATATGATTAAAATTCTTTTCACATTCCTCACTCCATTTGTAGGTCACACCTTTATGTAATGTTTAAGTGAAAGGTTGTGATATATCAGCTAACTAAGAGATGAAGCTTCTGATGGATTGTACCCTTCATTGCAGAGTACACATTTGAATGATGTTCTTAGGAGGTTGCATCTCCATGATTTCTTTGAATTTTTCTGGATCTACTTTGATACCTTTGTTTGAAACAATGTACCCTAGGAGCTTTCCTAAAGTGACACCAAAGGCACATTTCTTGTGATTTAGCTTGAGCAGATCTTTTCATTGATTTAGCCAATGTGTTGTCTACATAGTCCTCCATGTTTTTATGCATCATATCATGAAAGATATATGTCATGGCTCTTTGATAATTAGCTCCAATGTTCTTAAGACCAAATGGCATTATGTTCCAGTAGAAAGTACCCCATGCACAGGTGAAAATTGTCTTCTCTTGATCTTTTGGAGCTATCTTTATTTGATTGTACCCCAAAAAAACATCCATTAGAGAGTAAATTTCAAATCCCACAATCATGTCCACTATCATATCGATGTTTGGTAATGGAAATTCATCCTTTGGGCATGCTTTATTTACATCTCTAAAATCTGTGCATACTTGTATAGATTTATCTAGTTTTGACACCAGAATGATGTTTGATATCCATTCAGCATAGTCGATTACTCAGATAAATCTGGCCTTGAGTAATTTTTCTAGTTCAACTTTGACAAGAAGTGCAACATGAGGATGCATTTTCCGCAACTTCTATTTGATTGGTTTAACTCCTGGATCTATAGAAAGATGATGCATGATCAAATTAGGATCCAACCCTGGCATGTCTAAATATTTACAAGAAAAGTGTATCTTTTCTCTGTTAAGAATTTGGTAAATGCCTATTTCTCCTCTTCTGATAGAGATTGTGCATCATGAATCATCTAAGGTTCCTCTACTATGCCCAAATTGATAGATTGAGTTGGTTCTATCAAAATAGGTGATTTGTCTTGTAAATGACTCAGAAGGACATCAAATATCTCATCCTAGGATGCCTTAGAGAGGTTTTCACCCTGAGATACATCATTTGTTTTTACTATTTTTGGCTTTGAGACTGCCAAATAGTGATTTTCACCCTCAGAACTCTTTTTCTTTTTGTTCTTATTCTTTTGACTGAGATACTTGATATATGACTCTATCATGCTGATGCTAGGTTCACTGATGGAAGTTGTCATAGGTTCAACTACATTCAGGTAAGATGCTAAAGCATATTCTGTTCAGAAAGTATGGATATCTTGGCTTGGGTTTGTGGACATTTGGTCAATAAGATCAGTATGTTTGATAGTAAGGGGAGGGAAGGATTGTTTGACAGTGTTTACACACATAATGTTGTCATCATTGGTTTTAATTTGACTCTCAAATTTAAAGGTGATATTACTACTTAAGATATTTAGTCTGTTAAGCATCTCAATGTCATCGTTGGATCCTACATTAGTAATAAGTGATTCAATTTCATGAGGTATGTCACATAGTTCTAGAATCATGTTAGTTGTAGGTGTGTATTGGTGAATAACATCAATATGTTTTTCTGTTATGAGCTCATCTTCTTCTAGTTTTAGAATGATTCCCCATTCACAATCATTAGATTTCTCATCAAGATCTCTAGGAAAGTCAAGAACATGTGTGAAATTAGGATGAATCCCCCAAGAAAGGTTTCCTTTAGAGTCTAAATGGAATTCATATTCATGAGAATCTATCTCAGATTCACTAGAGTTTCCCAAATGTTCAACTATGGTGAGGTATGTCTTTCCTTCTTCTGGACATGTCTGTTCTTTTGTAGTAGTAGGTTCTTATGTGTCTACCACATTGGCTTGTTCCTTAGGTTTCCTTTCATCCTTAAGAAGGTCTAAGATGTGTTGAGGTATACGTTCATAAGGAAAAGCATTTATTGTGTATGAATCATCACTACCTTAGTGATGTATTTCTTCCTCTTTTTGAGTATCCATTCCTAGTTCTATCTGTTCTATGACATTAGTAGAGTTTCCACTGAGATGGAAAGGTTTCTTTTGATAACCTATGCCTATAGCATCTTTGTTTGTTCTCCCACAATGTTCAATGGTTTTGATGATGCCTTTACCTCATGTTCCTAGAGGTCCTTTTCCATTATATCCCATTTTGGAAATCAGCTTGTGTCCTGGTCCATATGATTTTGAAGGAACCTTAAGTGATTTGGATTCACATTTTTGAAATTCTTGTGACTGAGATTCATCTTTATATATCCAAGCTAGTACAACCTCTTCCTCATCATCCTCTTGTTTGGACACCTATTTCATGATGAAACTCCCATCAAAGATAACTTGTGGTTCTTTAGTGGTAGGTTTCATTTTCTCTGAAGGTAACCCATAAGTCTTTGGTGAAAGTGGGAGAGATGTAAGAGACAAAACTGTTCTATTGTGTATTCTCCCATACCTTTATCTTTGATTTTGACCTCTTTAGCAATGTCTTCCATGTTTGATGTGGATGCTATGTCACTCTGTTTGGTAGAAGACTCTTTGTTGTGTGGGACAAGCTTCTCAACACTTTATTTTAAAGAATTACAAGATGCTAACATGTTTGTTGGTATTGTGACCTCTACTCCATCATAGGGAAACTTGACATATTGATGGTATGTTGATGGAATGGCTTGCATTTCATGAATCCAAGGCCTTCCTAAGAGGATGTTATAGGCTAGCGGGAGGTCCAATACTTGACAAGTGATATCTCTGATGACAGGTCTTGTTCTGATAGGTAACACAATGAATCCTTTGGAAGAACTTTCTTTCTCATCATATGATTTTATGGTTATTTTATTCTTAGGATCAATAACATCTTCTAAAAATCCTAGTTGTGTAACCAATTTATATGAAAATTTTTTTAGACCAGCTCCTCCATCTATTAAAACATTCTTGACACGACGGTTTTCAATCAAGACTTCAATATGCAATGGATGGTTATGCAGGTGATTTAGTGAATTGTCATCTTCCTATAAAAAGGAAATGTATTGAGGAGAAGTCAGATGACCCACCATGGTCTTAAATTGATCAAGATCAAGATTTTCTGGAACATTAGAACTAATGAGAGTTTTTTCTAGAATAGCTCGATGGGTAGGAGAAATTTGAAGCAACTCAAATATAGATATCTTTGTGTTGGTGTGTTAGAGTTGTTGGATAATGTTGTAAGATGTTGTTTTAGACTCTTTGGAATTGGAATATTTGGACATAGTCCTTTGTTTAGTTGTAGATGCAAGATTGAATGGTACTTTTGGGGTGTTTGATGAACCTGAGTTTGGTCCTGGAAGAGTTACCTGAGCTTGAGATCAAGTGACTGCATTAGCCGATCTATTTTCTTTGTCCTTCCTAACAATGGTGATGACATTGTAGTATTGAGATGTGTATGGCTCTACCATGTTGATGACATCATTATTACTAGAGTAAGTGTAATTGACCATAGCACCCATATTTGTCTTAGAAGATGACTCTCCTTGAGTTTGTTTCAAAAAAGGTTTCATGAATGTTGTATGATCGTTATTGGATTTATGGTTGTCAATCACAATTTCTCCAGCATCAATTTTGTCTTGAATAAGATGTTTTAGGTTTATGAAATTGTTGGTTTTATGACCCTTGTTTTGGTGAAAATCAAAAAAATTGGTCTCTTTCCACCACCTAGGTTTAACTTTTGGGTCATATGGATTTAACTCAGGTAATGTGATGATGTTATTTGCCAACAAAGTTTTTATGGAAGATTCCAAGGACTCACCCAAAGGAGTGAACTCACATTTTGGTTTTGTAACCCATGGTTTGTATTCATTTGACTTGTTAGGAAGCTCATTTGTCTACTTCTCAGAGGATTTTATGGCTTGAGTGCCAATTGTTGTTAGCTTGTGGTGACTAATCAAGAAAGTACTATCCAGGAAAGTACTGTACACTTTTCCTCCTGAAATTTTTTTTTTTGAGGCCGACTACTTTTTCGGCCATTTGGGCCGACTACTTATAACTCATTCTAACCCTAAAGCGGGAAAATATATTGTATAAGATGGCTTAGGGTTAGGGATTTTTTATGAGGTATGATTTTAGTACTTGTGGCAGAATTGGGCTGTAAGGGATTGCAGATTGTAATCAGGTTGTAATCACTGGATAATAATAATATTGGACTCGCTGTTGGTGGACGTAGCCCAGGGATTGGGTGAACCACGTTAAATCTGTGTGTCTTGTGTTCTATTCTGTGTGGTTTATTATTTTCTGATATTAGTTATATTTGCACATAATTGTTATTTCTGCCTTGTTAATCCTAACAAGTGGTATCAGAGCCAGGTTATTTCGTTCGTTCTTTCATCTATTCTCTGAAGCAGGTCTCACGAGTTAGTGGGAGAGTCTCTCGGTTAAGTGGGAGGAATGGCAGATGAGGGTAGGTTGAAGGTCGATAAGTTTAATGGGCAGAACTTCCAGTTATGGAAGATGCAAATGGAGGATTATCTCTATCAGAAGGATCTATGGCGGCCATTAGAGGGAGTAGCCAAGAAAGAGCAATCAATGTCGCAGGAGGATTGGGATATTTTGGATAGGAAGGCACTGGGGAGTATTCGTCTATGCCTGGCACAATCGGTGGCATTCAATATTACTGAAGCAAAGACAGCTAAAGATCTAATGGAAACCCTAGCGAAGTTGTATGAAAAGCCTTCAGCTTCAAACAAGGTATTTCTTATGAAGCGTTTATTTAATATGAAAATGGTAGAAGGTGGATCAGTTACTGATCATTTGAATGAGTTTAATACAGTTACAAGTCAATTAACCTCAGTTAAAATTACTTTTGATGAAGAGGTTAGGGCTCTCTTGATTTTGTGTTCTTTGCCAGAAAGCTGGAATGGCTTGGTAATGGCTGTTAGTAATTCTGTTTCTGGTTCTAATACCCTAAAGTATGATGATGTTATTGGTGTTATATTGAGTGAGGAAATTCGTAGGAAAAGCTCAGGGGCATCCACATCGGGTAGTGTATTGAACACAGAAAGTAGAGGCAGAACAAGAGATAGAGGAAACAACTCTGGAAATCGTGGGAAATCAAGAGGAAAATCAAAGGGAAAGAGGTCCGAATCTAAAGGGCCAAATGATTGCTGGTACTGTGGAAAACCAGGTCATAAGAAGAAAGATTGTTGGTCTCGGAAGAAAGATCAAGGAGACAAAAATGATGGAAACAAGGAGGCAAATGTGGTAAGTAACAAATCTGAGGAGGATGCTTTGCTCTTGTCCTTAGAAAGTAGTGATGATTCATGGGTTTTAGATTCTGGGGCTTCATTTCATGCTACACCCCATAGAAGTTATTTTGTTGATTATGTCCAAGGGGATTTTGGGCTAGTTTATTTGGGAGATAATGAACCCTGTCAGATTGTTGGAAAGGGAAAAATTAAGATTAAGTTGCAGAATGGGAATCATTGGCTACTACAAGAGGTAAGACATGTTCCAAGGCTGAGTAGGAATTTAATTTCAGCAGGGCAACTGGGTGATGAGGGTTGCACAGTTACTTTTAATGATAAAAATTGGAAGGTTTCAAAAGGTTCCTTAGTAGTAGCAAAAGGTGTGAAAGTAGGCACCTTATATCTTTGTACAGGTCATACTGTTCCTTCTACTTTAATTGTTTCAGAAGATAATGAATGTTCAGGAACAGTGGCTGCAATTGAGCAGGAAGAACATCAAACTGTTGCTGTAGATTTTGACACAGCACTGTGGCACAACAGACTCGGGCACATGAGTGAAAAAGGTATGAAATTACTTCATTCAAAGAAAGTTTTGCCTGGTCTGAAATGTGTCAATATGGATTTCTGTGAAAGTTGTGTTTATGGAAAACAAAAGAGAGTTAGTTTTGTGAAGAGTGGGAAGGAAAAGAAAAATGAGAGATTAGAGCTTGTGCATACAGATGTATGGGGACCAGCTCAGGTATCTTCCCTTGGTGGCTCTTTGTATTATGTTACATTTATAGATGATGCAACAAGAAAAGTATGGATTTATTTTCTTAGACAGAAATCTGATGTATTTCAAACTTTTAAGAAATGGAAATGCTTGGTTGAGAATGAGACTAGTAAAAAGTTAAAATGTCTCAGATCTGATAATGGTGGTGAGTATTGCAGCACAGAATTTGAAGAATATTGTTCCTCTAATGGTATTCGTAGGCAGAAAACTGTACCAAGGACTCCACAAGAAAATGGAGTGGCTGAACGCATGAACAGGACAATAATGGAGCGTGCAAGGAGTATGAGGTTGCATGCTAGGCTGCCCAAAAATATGTGGGCAGAGGCAGTGAACACTGCTGTTTATTTAATCAATAGAAGCCCCTCTACTCCTTTGGACTGTGGTATTCCAGAGGAAGCATGGAGTGGTAAGAAGGTGAGTTATTCTTTTCTCAAAACCTTTGGTTGTGAAGCTTTTGCACTTATAGATTCTGAAAATAGAACCAAGCTGGAAGCTAAGTCAAAGAAATGTGTATTTGTTGGGTATGGCATTGATGAATTTGGTTATAGGCTTTGGGATTTTGAAAATCATAAAATTGTAAGAAGCAGGGATGTCATATTCAATGAGAAAGTATTGTACAAAGATCTGTTGCTGCAGCATGAGAAGAAAGAAAATGACTATGTAGTACTGGATGATACTCCACAAGTTCATGTTCCAGTAGTTCCTTATGCTCCGCAACAACAGCAACAACAAATACCACACACCCCAGTGAGTGTTAGACGGTCAACAAGGCTAAGTAGACCTCCAGAAAGATTTTCTCCATCTTTGTATTCTATTCTGTTAACAGATGCTGGTGAACCTGAATGTTATAATGAAGCTGTGCAGGTGGATACAAAGCTTCAGTGGGAGTCTGCAATGACAGATGAAATGGACTCTTTGCTGAAAAATCAGACATGGGATTTATGTAAGTTACCTGCAGGTAAAAGGGCTTTACAGAATAAATGGGTTTACAGGATCAAAGAAGAGGATGGAGGTATGAAAAGATTTAAAGCCAGATTAGTCGTAAAAGGATTTGCACAGAAACATGGTATTGATTTTGATGAGATATTTTCTCCAGTTGTTAAAATGAATTCTATTCGTACTGTTTTAAGTATTGTGGCTACTGAAGATTTGCATTTAGAGCAGCTTGATGTTAAAACAGCCTTTCTTCATGGTGATTTGGATGAAGAAATATATATGGTTCAGCCACAAGGATTTGAGGTCAAGGGTAAGGAGAATTTGGTGTGCAGATTGCAAAAAAGTTTATATGGCTTGAAGCAAGCACCTCGGCAATGGTATATTAAATTTGACACTTTTATGAATGGGCATGGATATAGTCGGTGTCATTCTGACCATTGTGTTTATTTTAAGAGGTTGGATGATGATAGCTACATTATTTTATGTTTATATGTTGATGATATGCTTGTAGCTGGGTCTAACATGGATCACATTAAGGGGTTGAAACAACAGTTAGCAAAATCTTTTGCTATGAAGGATTTGGGGGCAGCAAAACAAATCCTTGCTATAAAAAATTGTAGAGATAGGAAAAATAAGAAATTGTCTCTATCTCAGGCTGATTATATTGAGAAGGTGTTGCAACGTTTCTCTATGGAAAATGCCAAAGCTGTCAGCACACCTTTGCCTGGTCATTTGAAATTGACTAAGGATATGTGTCCCAAGACACCAGAAGAAGAGACTAAAATGTCTAAGGTACCTTATGCTTCAGCTGTAGGGAGCTTAATGTATGCTATGGTATGTACTAGGCCAGATATTGCACACGTAGTGGGAGTCGTTAGCCGTTATATGAGTAACCCTGGTATTGAGCATTGGAATGCAGTCAAATGGATTCTTAGATATTTGAGAGGCACATCCAGTAAGTGTTTACACTTTGGGGGTTCTACTACTACTGTACAAGGCTATGTTGATTCAGACTTGGCAGGAGATATAGATAGCAGGCGGAGTACTACAGGTTATATATTTACTGTTGGTGGGACAGCAGTGAGTTGGATTTCTAGACTACAAAAGGTGGTTGCTTTATCCACTACAGAGGCAGAGTATGTTGCTGCTACAGAGGCAGCCAAGGAGATGATATGGCTTCAATTCTTCATGGAAGAATTGGGACATCCACAAAAGGATAATTTTCTACATACAGATAGCCAAAGTGCCATTCATCTTGCAAAGAATTCTGCTTTGCACTCAAAGACAAAACACATACAGTTGCGGTACCATTTCATTCGATCAATTTTGGATGATGGACAGTTAAGGCTGGAAAAGATTCATACTGATGATAATCCAGCAGATATGTTTACAAAGGTAGTAACAAGGGAGAAGTTGAACTCGTGTTCAGCTTCAGTTGGTCTTCTAGACTGAACAAAATAAAGGAACAGCTGAGTCCAAGGTGGTTCAATTCAGTGGGGGCCTCATGTGGGTAGCGGTATTGCTACAGGATCAGTCTCCAAGTGGGAGGTTTTTTAGTATAGTGTGGATACTGATCAGTCACCAAGTGGGAGATTGTTAGCTTGTGGTGACTAATCAAGAAAGTACTATCCAGGAAAGTACTGTACACTTTTCCTCCCGAAATTTTTTTTTTTGAGGCCGACTACTTTTTCGGCCATTTGGGCCGACTACTTATAACTCATTCTAACCCTAAAGCGGGAAAATATATTGTATAAGATGGCTTAGGGTTAGGGATTTTTTATGAGGTATGATTTTAGTACTTGTGGCAGAATTGGGCTGTAAGGGATTGCAGATTGTAATCAGGTTGTAATCACTGGATAATAATAATATTGGACTCGCTGTTGGTGGACGTAGCCCAGGGATTGGGTGAACCACGTTAAATCTGTGTGTCTTGTGTTCTATTCTGTGTGGTTTATTATTTTCTGATATTAGTTATATTTGCACATAATTGTTATTTCTGCCTTGTTAATCCTAACAATTGTGAGGTTAAATGCTGGTGCTTTGAGTGGAGCACCGATGTGATCAACAACACCATCTGTGAAAACATTTTTGTTTTTGTGCTAGAATGTGACTTTATCTTTATTGTTGGAACTGGAACCCGAATCATACTTGTTTTCTTTATGAAGTGACATATCTCCTTTGCAAACAAGTACATCCTCTATTTTCATGGCACTATCCATCATTTTGTCAAATGAGGTATGATTTTGCATTTGAAGATGATAGTTAATTTCCGGGATCAGATTATTGATGAATATTTTCACTTTCTCATTTTCCACAATTTTTCGGGCATAAAGTGAGAACTTTTTTGTCCAACATTTGAGGAAAGTTAGGAATGGTTCTCCTATCTTCTGTTTCAATTTTCAAATATCTATCATTGTAACTAGATGTTGGATGGTGTAGGAGTATTGTTGATCGAAAAACTTGATTAATTCCTCAAAATTTTGATTGGAGGTATTTTGAAGATCTAGTTGATGGCTTCCCCTCCCAAAGATCATGGGAAGAGACACATTAAGTATGTTGGTTCATGCATTAATTCCATGGATAGAGTGCAAAATTCTCTGACATGATCTTGAGGATCTGAATTTTTATCATATTTTTCATACTTGGGTAGTTCCACCCCTTTCGGGAATGGTGGCATATACATGCTTTGATCAAATGGAAATGGACATAGGGCATCCATAGATAATTCTTTGGGTTCTTTCTCTTTTTCCAATTTGTTAATTTTGACTTGCATAACATGCATATGTTTCATCATGGTTGTGATAGGAGTCTCTTCCTCTTGTGTTACGATATCTTCAACATTAAAGTTGCGAGGAATCTTAGCCCCTTGTTGGGATAATTTGAGGAAGTATGTCTCTTTATCCTCTCATAGGAAATTCTTCATGAGTTTCTTGAAGAGATCATCATCTCGGTATTGTGCAATTTCAGAAGGTGTGGATTCCTAAGCCCTACCCTCATCAAAGTCATGGCCTTGTGAACCATGGCTAGCTTCTATTTGAGACATGAAAGTGTGTTGATAGAGATATTGAGTTGATTCAAGAGGGGTTGTGTGACCTCCTTTTAAGCACAAATTTCCTATTTCATCTTCTTCGTAAAGATCTAAATCGTATGGTTGTTGAAGAGACTGAACAATAAGAGAAGATGAAGGTGATGTCTTGGGATCTTCTCTTGGTTTTTTGTGTGAAGAGGCTCAAGTTTTCCCCATTAACCTTTATGTGAATCTTGGAGCAAGATAAAACATCTAAATGATAATCTGATTTAGGAATAATCAAGTGACACAACCTTGTTAAGATTGAATTGGATTGTTGATTAAAAGGTGGATTGGACGTAAGTGAAGGATACTATGTCTAAGATGTATGGGTAGATGCCAAAAGGATGGTGGACATGAATTCATGACACTTAGCCTTTGATAGATCGAGGTTGTTTTGACAAGGTTTTTGACATAGGATGAGACGTGTTCCAAATTAATCAACAAGATGAAAAATTGAGCAAATTAGTTCACTTTGGGAAAATGAGATGGATCATTGTTTCTCTGCTCTGTACCTGACATAGTGGATTTTCTGACCAAATTTTGACCAAAGTTGAAGGTTGACTGGATTTCTGTCAAAATTAGGGTTTTTATGACAATTTGTGCAAAATTTCATGCGACAGTATACAGGCTCATACGACATGGAATAGGGCTTGGCATGACAATCCAAAAGCTTGTACGACAATTGATACCAAGGATTAATTTTTGCTTGGGATTTTTGACAACTCTCATACAACACTCTGTAGCTTCCTGTACGACACTTCGGGGGTTCTAGTACAACACTTGGTAAAACTAAGAAATTGTTGTATGACAATTGACAGGGCTAGATGATAGTTGACACTAGAAAAGGATTTTCCTTCAATTTTTTAGGATTTTGGTATTTTTGGTCTCGATTGGTTTTTCAATTTTGCTGTCCAATTTTCAAGATCTACATTTTGGATTATCTGAGGATGTTTAACATAGAAATAGGCTCACAATCATAGAAAAAATGTGGGAACTGACTCAAAGAATTAAACACACCTATCTTAACCTAATTAGGAGAAGAGATGAATTACTTGCTTGTTGACTTAGGAACACACTCAATGACTCCTCAGAATATGATGGTCCAACAACATACAATGGATGTTGAAGCCCATATTAGATGAGTTCAAATGTCAAGGAGGGCTTGATATGATGAGTTTCTTGGGGTGATTACTATTCACCTTGCACAAGCACTACAAATCCTTCAGAGGTAGATCAGTAGAAAACTATCTTAGGCTCTTAATCAAGGCATCCATTCACAACTATCTCTCATAGTTCCACAAGCAAGATTGAGGTTGTATGAGTACTCAAACCCATGTAGTCTTGCAAGAAAGATTGAAGCGGCTCCTCTCTACACAAGATCAAAGCATGTTCATGGAATAAATCCAAGGGATAAGCGTAATTATGTCTTCCAAGGCTTTAACCTCAAGGAAGTGTCAAATTTTATAGTGGGGTGGAAGAGTTGGCTTAAGACTAGTCCCCACTTGGGTCGTTCCCAGGATATTTTTACCTCTACCAGAAGGCCCTCTAAAGGATTAAATAAAATTTGAGGTTGGGGACCACATGATTTGAGTTTCTGATTCTCTGAAAGAGAAGAGCATAATCCCCTAACCTTTTCATTTTCCCTATCCAAGACACGCCAAGATAAATTAATCCAGAGATAGTACACACATTGCCAAGGGGGAGATACCTTTTGGGTTTTTGATTCTCTGAAAAGAGAAGGGCATAATCCCCTCAATATCTACCACATGTAATATGACGTACATAGATAATTATATATGTGCCTATGAAAAAGAGATTAACCAAACACAATATTGGCTTGATGAAGATCTTGGCAACCTGCAAAACCACAAGTCATAAATTTTTGATAAATGAGCTTTCTTTGGGTAGCGATTTCTGAAAGGGTTTCCTACAAACAAGGGCTTAGAAGACAAGATAAGAATAGGCCAAAAATATAGGTTTTAATGCTTAGGTCTTCATCTCTCATCCTACAAAAAGCATTAGACTATCTCAAAAAATCACGTACCAAAAAATATCAAGGGTCATGATTAGAAATCAATCAAATTTCATAGCAAAAATCTAAAAACTGACTGCAAAAACCCATATGACAATTGAAATTATAGTGTGAAATATTGTATGATAATATACCTTAACCCATACGACAATTCACCTCTGATATGACAATGTATGTGAGCCGGTATGACACTTCAGGAATGTCGTCTGTCGTACGATAGACAAAGACTTCTGAAACGACACTCTACAAACTGTTGTACGAGATTGTATGGAAAATTTTCAAAACCCAAAATTTGATAAAAATTGTCAAAAAATTGACGAAATGTGAAATGGAAACCCAATATTGGGCCCTACGGTGGGTGCCAGAAATGTGTGTGTGAAAATTGTACTTGATCAAAAGACACAACACATTAGTAAAACATTATTGATCAATGATAAGAAAATAAGCAATGAATAAATATATCATCAATCAGGTGATTTACTGCCTTCTAGAAGAGGTGAGTATGGTATTCTCATAAATGATTGAGATCGGTGACAATGCAATGCCTAAAGGAAGGATTTGAATGCAAAAATGATTTGAAATAGATGCAAGATTAATCTATATTTTTGTGATTTTCAATGCAATAACAATAAAAACTATAAGAAATTGATTTAAAACTTGATATCAATGAAATGAAAACTAGCTACGAATGCAAAACTAGAAATAAATGATAGCAATTGATCTCAAAATGGATGCACAATCTTGCAAGAACTCGACAGTATAACATTGTTGTTCTCAAAATTGCACATGGTAATTGTGAAGGACTGAGGCCTATTTATATAGAAATCCAGGTTTGAGAACTCATGGAAAAGCCAAAAATCACTCCTTGATCAACTCTAATTGATTAGAAAGTAATCAAGGAAATTAGAAATAGTTATCTAGTAAAAATCATGCAAATAATATTTTTAGCTAATAATTGGAAGTTGAGATCACTCCAATTTGCTTTTTAACTCAGAATCACATGTTGAGTTTAGAAATCTAACAAATTCAATCCAAGAGTTGATTTTGAGTTTAACTATTTTTCTAATTTTTGCACAGATAATTGTGAGTTTATTTAATTTCCATGTGTTTTATTCTCAACTTAACTGATTTTATTTAAAAATAACTAATTTATGGGTTAATCAATTATTTAATCAACTTTATCCTAAATTATATTATTAAATTTGACAATTTGATTTTAATCAATTAAATAACTATTCAATCAATTATTTTTAAGTTTTTGATTTATTGTCAAATAAATAATATTAATTAAGATTAATTTTAATTAAATCTAATTGAAGGGATTAAGTGGCTAAATGAAGTTTAATTAATTAAATATTTAACATATTCAATCAATTGCACTTAGGATAAATAAAATAATATCATTTATCGCCAAATAATATTTAATTAGAGATAATTAGGATAGATTAGGAATATTCTCTGGTGCAGATTTATGATAGGATCGATTAGGGTTTTGATAATTTGATGTGCATATGTGCCTTAGGTAAGGACTCTTAGGGTCGATTTCGATTGATTTGTTGATGTAGGAGATTAATGGTACTAAAGCCCATTTTTGGGGTGTTACATTTCCACAAACAAAAAACAAATAAAAAGAAGTCATGAACCAACATGGCATCTCTAAATCACTTGTGGACATCTCAGAGATGTGTAAAAACATGACTTACAAAAATTAAGACATAATAAGACTAACTTGACTAGATAAGTTGGAGTTGTACTGATTATGTGTATGTATTTTTGTAGTATTGTGGACTTTGAATTTTGATGTATTGTTGATGCTATCTAATTTTAAGAACAATGTACCCCATCTAAGACTTCTCTATCCGATTTCGAGGGTTCCTTCGCTTGTTTAAGACAACATGATTTTTGACAAAATGCTTTTCTATGGGACTGATTGATAGATAAGATAGTTTGGGTAGTGTAGCTGAGGACTTGTTGACTAGTTTTGACTAATTTGACTTAGTTTTATTGAAGCTCATATGTGATGTATGTCATCATTCAATGCCTACTTTCAAAATGCCAAAGAATTGGTTTATCTAGAAAGGAGATTTATTGTAGGATTTTTGTTGGTTGTTTTTCAATTTGCTTGTTTGTCTTCGATAATTTTTTGGATCTTTTGTAAATGTTTTTGGTCCATCATAGGGTTCATATGTTTGGAGTTGAGGTATGTGCGGTGTATCACATAAAGTGAAGACTCTTATCACAGACACCCTAAACATGGTCACCTTTGGATGAATGTTTTATGTTTTTTATTTTTGTTTTGAAGGTTTTGTTCTATATTTTTGAGTTTTAAAGGACTCTTTTCAAATTTTTAGGAATTTTTAGAAATTTTTGCAATGTTTTAGTATTTTCTTTGGGACTTTTTAAATTACTGAATGAAGTGAAAGGCATACATTAGGATTTATTCTTCAAACATGATTGTATTTACTTGCTCCAGAGTCTAGCAAATCATGGAACATTATGAATGGATGAATGGGGTAATAGGATGGCAATGAATAGGTGAAAAATGGAATCAGAGTTGATTTGGATGCAAGGGCTATCTCACAATGGTATAAAATGTTAACCCAAGCTAAGGGATCAAATATGTGGCTATGTAGGAAATGGCATGATGCATTGAATGACATGGGATCTACGAGGAATGGAAATGTCAAGAGACTTCTAAAAATATGTTCTTCATTTTTTGGTCCTTAATTTTTATCAAAACCAAGGAAGGGATTTGGGATAGGAAATATGAAACATGACAATGGATGATAAAAGTAAGGGATGGATAAGACAAAGGATTACTGTAGGTTGTGGATAAAGTGAAGCAAAAAGGATGTATGAAGCCTTGTCAAGATAAAATATGGTAAAAAGGGATATGGATGGATGTAAGACTATGAAGGATGTGATAGGTAGGATTGCATGAATGAAACTTACCCCCAAGTGTAGAGGGTAATGGATTACACATGACGTCTATTTGCCAAGTTTTTATCATGGTACTTGCCCAAGGTGCCAAAAGAAGTGGTTTTTACCATAGGATAAATTATTTCTCTTGATTCTATTTTTTTGTTGTCACACAAGACATCTGTTTGCCAAGTTTTTGCCAAGGTACCCATTTTTTTCTTTTTCTTTTACATTTTTGGAAGACAATGGAAGTAGGAAATGACATGAATGAAGTACTCAAGCATCTTATTCTTTGGGTATTATTATTGAAGGAAATGTTGTAATGGACCATGGTTGTCTGAAAGTATACTCAAAGACGTTAATAGGGTGATGGAAAAAGGGGATGAAATGGATGATAAAATAGACTAGGGTAAGTGTTTATGCATAGGATTGGATAAGTGGGATGGAAGGATGGAAAATAGGTGTTGGATAATGAATGGGTTATTGGAAGACTTGTGTATGGGTGGATGGAAATGTTGGCAAGATCAATGTTGGCACACACCTTGAGGGGTGGTGGAGTGATGGAAAGAAATTTGATTTTGGATTTTTGGATTTAGATGGAGGAGCGGATGTGGATGTTGGGACACAAGGAACCAAAATGGATGGAGTAGGTGATGTAGTATATAAGGTAGTGTATTTTTGTACATAGGGACCCAAAATAGATTTGTATGATGGAAGACATTTATGTGGGGGATTGATGGGAGGCTTTGGAATAGCAAGTTTGGATGCCAGTTTTGATTTTTCTTTTGGATATTGTGCTTTGAGGAGCTTCTTGGGAATCCACATGGTTTTTAATTTTCCATTCTTTTGTGGGTCCTTGGAATGCATTGCTTGCATAAGGGATTTAGAAAACCATATAGATTTTGGCTTTTCTTTTTTCTTTATTAGCCTTTGTGGCCTTTTGGATATTTATTTTTTTGTTTTGGATCATATTTTTCTTTATTTTTGCATGTTGATTATACAGGACATGTTGATCATTGATTTCATGTAGATTATTTGACTTATGGATTTTATTCTTGGCATCCAAATTTCTTCCAAGGGAAGTGATATTAATGGGTGGATAGGCATTGTATGGAGGATTTTTGGATGGGTAGATGGTTCTCAAAGATGTGTGTCTTTTCTACCTTGCATGTGGGAAAGGGTAAGTGGATTGTGAATTAGTGGATGGAGGAATATATGAACCTAAGATAGATGGAAGGAATGAGGGGGAAGGAATATGATTGGGTTTATATGGGGGATTGTTGGATGTAGAGGGGATATCAACATATTGATGGTGATATATATAGTTAAGGCCCCGATAATATGGATTTCCTTTGAAATCAAGGGGTTCTAATATACCTTGTTCATTGAATCCTAATACCTTTCCTTGATAATGAATTTTCTAAAAAATAATCTTAGCAATTGGATACTAATTATTTTTGAAACAAGATGTGAGTCCATTTTGAGGTTGAGGAGGCACATATGCAATAGTAGTACTATGAAGTAGACCAAACCGAATGAACGTGGATGAACCAAGTAGATATGTAATAGAATCATTATTAATGTGGATATAGTTGATGGGATCTTGAGGTAGACATGGGAGATTATGACATGGAGATGGAGGGATGATGGGATCTTGTGGTGGACATGGAGGATTATGACATGGAGATGGAAGGACAATGGGATCTTGTGGTGGACATGGAGGATTACTTTGATCTTAACATGTAAGAGGACCATTGGATGGAGTATAAGGAATATCATGGTCTTTCTTTGGGGGTGGATTATGATTGGGAGTCAGAGGAATGATTTTCTATTGGGATGAAAGGAGATCATGTTGGACATTAAACAAATGGAAAAGGGGGCCATCATGAGGTTCTGGAAATATGGGATCTTAGTTAATTAATTGGACATTCTTGGTATCTTGATCTTGACCAATTTTAGGGCTTGTTTCTTTATACGTTGGATTATCCTCTTGACATGGGATATCAGTTTGGATATGTATGGTGGATTCTTGAAAGGAATTGATTCTTGGGCATGATGTGGAAGGACTTTGACTGGGACTCAATGGAGTATCTTTGCTTGGGAGTAGAGTATATGGTGGCATTGGATCTAAGACTTATAAATTGTAGAAGGGAATTGTACTAAAGGATGAAGTAGTTGGGATTTGTATTATGGATAGCCCTCATGGGTAGACTAGAAATGTTTCATTATTGGATGCATTTCTAGGTGGAGAAAGTGTGGAGGAAGAAATAGTGGGAGATTTGGATATTTCTTGTGGGACTTTTCTAGACATAGGTATGTGATTTTTATCATGTTTGGGAATGGTGTCTTGACATATATCCAACTCCACATTAGGTGAATTATTGGGAGATTCTTTATTAAAAACAACACAATCATTGTCTAGACTTCTGATAGTGATGGTATCAATTGTCAAATTGGGGTTTTATTTCTTATATTCAAGGTTAACCTTATTATCTTGTCTGGTTGTGGAGGCTTTGTCTTTTTTATGATCCATCAATGGATTTTGGAATATATTATGGTCTTGGTTGGTGGTGCCAGAATTTGTGATGACTTCGATTTCATCGTAATCAATGAAATATTGGACAATGTGCTTAAGTTGCATACAACCACCTATTTTGTGTTCCTTGGTTCTATGATAGTTACAGTAACCATTTTAATCCCACTATGATGATGTATCGAGACCTTCATAATGTCTTATCTGAGGTAAAGTGTCTAAATGGGATTGTATCAATTTCTGTAGGATCATCTCAAGAGGTTCTACATGAGGTGTAAAATCTCATCAAGGAGTAGGATTCCTTCTTACATAAATTTTTTGGGTAGTAGTATATGCTTGTTCTATATTTTTCCTAGGAGATGTATTCTTAAATTTGTGGGATGTTTGTGTTGGTCAGCTATGTTGGATTGGTGCTAGTTCTTGCACACTTAGCACTAGTTGTGCTAGTTTAGCATCGACAACCCCATTATTTGTCATATTTTTTATTTTTGGACTAGTATTTAGTTTTTTATAACATGCTGGAGTACTGGTCTCTTTGTTGATGATTCCCTTCAAGGTGAGGGATCTTTCCACTTTTATCCCTTCCTCAACTAGTTCTTCAAAGGTCTCAATGTGCTAGGAGTTAATTTCACACATTAGGTCTAGCTGATAGTTTTCAATAAACACATGGATATTCTCTTTAGCTGGAACATGGAAGGATCCATTGGAGGCCACATTTATCCAGTGTTGTAGGAAAGAGGAAATGATCTCTCCATTCTTTTTATTGGTGGTGCAGAGATCCATCAATGTTACTTCCATGATAATGTTATGTGAATAGTGTGATATAAATTCTTTTCTAGTTCATTCCACGTCCTTATCCTAGGAGGGAGTCTGGAAAACCAATCCATCAATGTAAAAATAAGAATTCATAGAAAAAGTCTCATAAAATATGTATCATCATGAGAAAATTCCATGCAAGCTGTAAAAAACTCCCTTACATGATTGTGAGGATCACCCTTTTCCTTGTAACTATTGAACTTAGGAGTGCAAAATTGGTTGGAAAAGATGGCATATGTAGTGTCCTATCAAAGGGATAAGGACCGAGGTCTCTTGTGGTGTAAGACCTTATAGAAGCACTTATTTTTAGATTCATAAACTATTGTTGAAGGGTTTGTAACTACTGAGCAAGTAGATCAATGGTTGTTGGTGTATCAGGCAGTGTGTTAGGGTCATCAAAAGGGGCTCCACTATTTTGGGATGATGTAGGTATATAGGGTGGTGGAACATGCTAAGATGTTGGGGTGTATTGAGGTACTGAGATGTTGGATTATGCTGAGGTACTGGAATATACTAGGCTGCTTGATTATGTTGTGATACTAGATTATTTTGGGGTGCTAGATTGTGCTAAGGTATTGGGATGTACTGAGATGATGGATTTTTTTGAGGTATAGGATTATGCTAGGATGTTGGATTTGGAATGCACTAAGATATAGGGTTTTGATGAGGTACTCATGTATACTGGGGTGCTAGATTATACTAAGGTACTGGTATATGTTGGGGTGTTGGACTATGTTGAGGCACTAGTATATGATGGAGTGTCAAATTATGCTGAGGTACAATTGTAATATGGGTTTTGGAATTGATAAACTAACTAGGAAAGACAAAAAACCATGATACATTTCTAATTAAATGTTTTCGTTGATGTTCAAATACAATGAACAATCTATCAACACAATTGTAAATGACTAATAATGGAGAATCTAATCAGAACAACCTACAACTAGTTAAGTGACATGACCGGTAAGTAGGAAGAACAACAACATGATGGAAAATGATGAATATATATGAAGAAAAATATTATGTGGAGCAGCTTCACAGGATGATGTAACACAACATTTTAGAGATGAATTGTATGATTGGCTCTTGATATGTTAATGCATTATTTGGATTTGAAAAATTAATCAGTATTCTGGAATAAAATTTGCAATGTTATTTCTTTGATCACTAAATGACAAATTGACACAAATTTTGAGGTGAGGTTTGTTATGAAAGTTATTTGAGTTGTCAAGATTCTATTGGTTTAAATGTATGGATGATTTTATCTAAGGTTAGCAATGATCTAGAATATTCTACAAGCAATTGAACCTAAAGTGAAAAATGACTCAAAGCAAGTTTGAAGTCCAAGAGAAAAATGTATTACGGTCTTGAGATTGGTGAACTGGGCGAGAGGAGATCTAAACACTTAAGAGGAAAAATAAATGGTGTTGTTAAAGTGGAAAAAAATAGTAAATAATAATATAAAACATTATCTAAAAGAAGGATACACAAGTTTAGACAGTTTTGTGAAAAAAAAATAAGTGTTTTTCAAGATCAATCAGCGACCAGTACAAGAGATTGTGATAAGATTGGAAGGAGAGGTTTGAGTCATAGATATTATGGAATTATAAGAAGATACAGGACATAAAGGATCTTACAGGCAAGCAGTGCTACTACAAATCAATTACTTTTTGTTCTCTCACAATTGCAACAGGTTGAATCCTCTTACCAGGTAGACTCTTATAGGTCTTAGCTATTAAATCCTTTAACAAGGTGAATCTATAGACAAAGATTTCAATCCTCACATGAGGTAGAATTTCAAAGGTCTATATTTTACAACTCATAGTGTACTATACATCTCTCACAAGATGAATGACTCTCAGAAAGATTTTTTGTAAGCCTTTTACAGGACACCTTCCAATTGTAGTAGAGAAGATTGTGGGTTTCATCACCACTGTGGTTTTTCCCTCTTACATGGGTTTCCATGATACCAAAATCATTGTGTCACATGTGTTAATGGTTGTTATGTTTGGTTTACATTTACTTATTTATGTTTATGAGTGTGATCAACAATAATGGTTAATGTAACAATGATTAGTATACTATTTTTTTTGTAACCGATGATTAGAATTAGTTGAAATTGTTGAAGTGGTATCATAGCTTTGGTAAATTGAAGATAAGTCTAAAAAATTGAGTAGAAGGTCCAGAGTTGAGAACTATGCAAACAATAAAAACATCTGAGTAAGTAATTGACAAATTGAAAGAGAAATTAAGAAAATCGCTTGCTATAAGAAAGCAGTTAATTGAAAGGCTAAGAGATACTATTGTGATCAACTGTCAGATGGAAGTATGTATGATGAAGCATAAGAATCCCTAGATAAAGTCATGTAGGAAAATGAAAAATTGGAAAAAGAACTATCAAATGTGAAGAAGGAATTTGAAGGACAATCAGTAGCTATGTGTGAATATTTTGAACAAAAGAGAGCTATAGAAAATGCAAGGAAAGAACTTGAAGATTCCATGAAAGTAAAGGAAGAAGAATGGTATCATATCAATAGAGAGAATGCTATAATACATGAACATTTTCAAGATCCACATGAATAAAATGAATAGATTATCATTAAGAATGAAACCCTGAGAGAAGTGAATGAAAAATTGAGAGATGAAAATGAAATGATGAAGAATGAATTGAAGAAAGTACAAGAACAACTTAAGAAAGAAAGAGAGTCACATGAACATCTTAAGAGAGGACATGATAGTACCTTGAAGATCCTTGAACAAGTCAATCATCAAAGGAAACCTAATGTCACAAATGGATTGGGATACATTGGAGGGAGTACACATGAAATAGGGGAACCATCAAAGAATAAGAAGAAACAAGAATAATCCAAGTCACCTATTAGTAATAAAGGAAGGAAAATGTCAAAACCTACATGAAACAACTATAGAAAGTCAGGACACACATCAAATGTTTATAGACACCGATCGGTAAGTCCTAAAACTCAATCTTTTAATGGATATTGTTATAACTGCAATCAATTTGGACATAGAGAAAGTGAATGAAACCCTAATGATAAGTACAGAGTAAGAATTGAGGGATATTGCTACAATTGCAATAAGTATGGACATAAAGAAACAAAGTGTAGGTCAACATTGAATTTTTTTGGATCATCTAAGCCAACTGTGAATACTTATGGTAGAGAACAAAAATTTGGTGTAATTTGTGCAAACTATGGAATTCATGGACATATTGTAGTAAATTGTAGAAGAATGAACTTGAGAAAGTCCTAAAACTCAATCTTTTAATGGATATTGTTATAACTACAATCAATTTGGACATAGAGAAAGTGAATGCAGCCCTAATGATAAGTACAGAGTGTATGAACCCTAAAATGGTCACCTAGACTTTGGGCCCCCATTCATCAAATTATTAATTTCCTGAATCAATGATTTGCAATATTTTCAATTTAAATCAATTTCCTTGATCAAATTGTAATTAATTCAATTTTTTTAGTATTTCCTAAAGTTTGATCATTTTATCCTAGGTTTTATTTAATTAAGAGAACATGCTCCCTTTTAAATAAAAAATCTTTTAATTAAATAATAAAATCACTTTATCCTAAGCCACATTTAATTAAAAGAACAAATCTCTTTTAAATAAATAAAAAAATCATTTAATTGAATAATGGAGACCACTTTGCTAAAAATAATAAATAAATAATAAAATTAAAATAAAAAGAAAAAGACTTTTTGTCTACACATTGAATGCACACTTTCCAAGATGAGTGGAATCTCCTTTTGCCTCTTAATCTCTTCCACACATCTTTTTGCCTCTTAACCATGCCTTTTAATTTTGCCTCTTGAGAATCTTGAGCACATGGATCAACCAAGATTTAATCTCCACCATTGCTCATCTCTTTTTGCTTCTTAAACTCTTCCACACATCTTTTTGACTCTTAGCCATGTCCATTGATTTTGCCTCTTGAGAATCTTGAGCACATGGATCAACCAAGATTTAATCTCCATCATTGCTCATTTCTTTTTGCCTCTTAATCTTGACCATCCATCTTTCTTTATAAGGAGTCCTCTCCTTCTCATTTAGACATCTAGATTTTAAGTATTGTTATGCTGTAGGTTTGGAGAGCAATTTTGGAGAAGATTTTGAGTACTTGAGCTTGAACATTGCAACTTCTCTTTTCTTGTCTTCTTCTCTCATGCCTCCATGACAATCCATTTAGATTAATCTTTTACTTGCATATTAGATTAGATTCATTTTTTTTTTCATAGAATAATCTTGCATAAGCATTTCCTTTCATAGATTAGTTTGCTTTCATGCGTTGTTATCATTTAGAATATCTTTCATTTTCATTTGCATACATATTTGATGATCATGGAGACTAGCATTCTTGCTTTTCCTCTTTGAATCTCTCATTTTATGGTGTACTTGCATGGGCACAAACTAGGTCTAATCTAAGGGCCTCCATTAAAAACCCTTGCACTCCATGAATAGAGAGCTATGAGTCACCATTTGAGATCTCATTCTTGAGAAATCTTGGATTTAATGACTCATAGAAGTGTGTCAACATTTTAGCACACATTTTTTGGCACCCATCGTGGGGCAGAATATTCTATTTCTGGCCTCATTTTATTTTATTTTATCTTTCTGACAATTTTTGTGCGCTGTCCATAATTCCATGCGTCTTTGGTATGAATCATCGCATGAGGTTTCTTGTTGTATCATGTGAAGATGTGCTGGCATTAGCATTTCTGCACACGACAAAGACATTTTCTCACGCGGTTTGTGTACTTTTTCATGTGATTTATATACTTTTTCACGTGGTCCTGTGTACTTTTTTGCATGGGCTCTATGTACTTTCTCACACGGGTTTGGTACTTTCTTGCGCAACACTGTGTACTATCTAGCACAGAATTCTGATAGAAGAGACCTAAAATTTGCAAATTTACTTTCCGCTTGCTATTTTTCTGACATTTAATGGTTGCTATGATTATTTTTCTGATTCTATTTTCTGAGGCAGCATAGCAACAAGGCACATTGCTTTGGACTTGAGGTATTTTGTTACAACTTTATAACATTTGGATTTTGGGAATAAAATGAATCTCTCATGTGTCTAGCTTGAGTGTTTATTGCTTTCATAGAACACACTTCCATTTTGGGCTCTAAAAAGAACATAGATTCACTTTCTTGCATATATGTTTCACATAATAAATAGGCCCTATGAACACTATTTGTGGCATTCTTGAGAGACTGGGCTTCTTGCAAAGCTCTTCTTGATGATAGAATCCCTTGTAGGTAGGGAGGATATTGTTACTATCTCATGGTCTTACTTGGTTTAGTATTCAACATTGATCCATACGTTCTCTCTTGGTCCCACTTAGAGAGCTCGATAGACATTGTTGTTTACATCATGAACCTTGGTGAGGTGGTTTCAATCTTAGCGTGTCAATGAACTTGCTTGCTATGTTTGGGTGAAGTGAAGAGGCTAGAGGATTATACTCTACTCCCTTTTTGGGTAGTATTAGAAACTCAGATCCTTGAATCTAAACCAAGTCCCCATATAGTCCTTTTTGTGAGTCACCTTGTTAGAGAGGGTTAATTGTAGTGGACATTCCTTTTATTGGGTCAACCACATGGATGGAACCTCAAGAATCAATAGCCATTTTCACCATAGCAGCAACAACCACTATATAAATGTCCTTGTCGAAGAAATCTCCACAGGTGTGGTTTTTTGTTGGGTTGTCAGATCTCCTCAGCATTTTTGATTGATTAAATTATCGGAATGTGTCAAAACATAGGTGCGCTTGGATTGGAGTTCCCCCTCTTGAGATTGCAAAAGTTGCAGAGTTAACCATTATTACGAACCATAGTGCAACCAAAAATTTCTTTATAGGACTATGTGCGTGATTGCAAAACATTTTGAGAACATACACAAATAACATCTTTAAGGAGTAGAATACTAAGTCCCTATTCTTGTTCATGTGCAAGGTTGCTTTGTCCCTTGCTCATTGTTTGACGACAATTGTTTGCTTGAACTCCCTGATTGTTGTCTTGCATGCTAAATTGATGATAAAAATCTGTTGATGCATTTAATTGATCATTTAAAATGAACAAAAATTGAGTTCCTGAGTTTATAACTTGCTATAAATGGTCACCTAGACTTCGATTTCAATATTGTTCTACAATATTAATGGGAATTTAATCCCCAAAGTCTTTGATATTGCATCCAAATTTAAAACACAAAGAATGGACCCCCTGTAAAATTTAAAGAGCTTTCTGAAAATGTAAAAATTTTCAAAAAATATGTTGATTTGTGCCGAAAATTAATTTTTTATGAAAAATAAATCGAAGTCTAGACTTCAATTTCAAATTTGCTAACTTGCAACCTTAGAACAAGATGAATCAGATTAATAAAAATGAAGCATCATTCTTTGGACTTGAAATCAATATTTCTTCATTGACTACATGTGTTCCCATAAAGATCACACATTAGCCAAAGAGGGGCAAATTTATGCACCCTAAAATGGTCGCCTAGACTTTGGGCCCCATTCTTCAATTTATCATTTCTTGAATCAATGCTTTGTAATATTTTCAATTCAAATCAATTTCCTTGATCAAATCGTAATTAATTCAATTATTTCAATATTTCTTAAGGTTTGATCATTTTATCCTAAGTCTCATTTAATTAAGAGAACACACTCCCTTTTAATTAAATAAAAAACCCTTTTTAAATAAATAAATAAATCTTTTAATTAAATAATAAAATCACTTTATCCTAAGGCACATTTAATTAAAAGAACAAATATCTTTTAAATAAATAAATAAAATTTAATTAAATAATGGAAACCACTTTGCTAAAAATAATAAATAAATAATAAAATAAAAATAAAAAGAAAAAGACTTTTTGTCTACACATTGAATGCACACTTTCCAAGATGAGTGGAATCTCCTTTTGCCTCTTAATCTCTTCCATACATCTTTTTGCCTCTTAACCATGTCCATTGATTTTACCTCTTGAGAATCTTGAGCACATGGATCAACCAAGATTTAATCACCACCATTGCTCATTTCTTTTTGCCTCTTAATCTTAACCGTCCATTCATTTCTAAATCTTTTATAAGGAGCCCTCTCCTTCTCATTTTATGCATGAAGATTTTAGAGATCAAGATTTTATGTTATTGTTATGCAGGTTTGCAGAGATTTTGGAGAAGAGTTTGGAGCACTTGAACTTGGATATTGCAACTTCTCTTTTCTTGTCTTCTTCTCTCATGCCTCCATGGCAATCCATTTAGATTAATATTGCACTTGCCTATTAGATTAGATTCATATTTCCTTTCATAGAATAATCTTGCATAAGCATTTCCTTTCATAGATTAATTTTCATTGTTATCATATATAATAAGCTTCCATATTTTAGAAGCTTATTTGACAAAAGGTTGAGATCCCTCAATGGTCGCCTAGACTTAGGTGCTTCAATATGACAGAAAGGACACATAGGAAAGACTCATAGAAGTGTTTCAACATTTTAGCACACATAGGAAATTTGATCATTTTATTCAATATTTAAGGTGGAATCTCCTTTTGCCTCTTAACCATGCCTTTTTATTTTGCCTCTTGAGAATCTTGAGCACATGGATCAACCAAGATTTAATCTCCACCATTTCTCATCTCTTTTTGCCTCTTAAACTCTTCCACACATCTTTTTGCCTCTTAACCATGTCCATTTATTTTGTCTCTTGAGAATCTTGAGCACATGGATCAACCAAGATTTAATCTCCACCATTGCTCATTTCTTTTTGCCTCTTAATCTTGACTGTCCATCTTTCTTTATAAGGAGTCCTCTCCTTCTCATTTAGACATCCAGATTTGAAGTATTGTTATGCTACAGGTTTGGAGAGCAATTTTGGAGAAGATTTTGAGCACTTGAGCTTGAATATTGCAACTTCTCTTTTCTTGTCTTCTTCTCTCATGCCTCCATGACAATCCATCTAGATTAATCTTGCACTTGCATATTAGATTAGATTCATATTTCATTTCATAGAATAATCTTGCACAAGCATTTCCTTTCATAGATTAGTTTTCTTTCATGCATTGTTATCATTTAGAATATCTTTCATTTTCATTTGCATACATATTTGATGATCATGGAGACTAGCATTCTTACTTTTCCTCTTTGAATCTCTCATTTTATGGTGTACTTGCATGGGCACAAACTAGGTCTAATTTGAGGGCCTCCATTACAAACCCTTGCACTCCATGAATAGAGAGCTATGAGTCACCATTTGAGATCTCATTCTTGAGAAATCTTGGATTTAATGACTCATAGAAGTGTGTCAACATTTTAGCACACATTTTTTAGCACCCACCGTGGGGCAGAATATTCTATTTCTGGCTTGATTTTATTTTATTGATGATTTTCGTGCACTGTCCATACTTCTGTGTGTCTCTGGTATGGATCCTCATGTGAGGTTTCTTGCTATATCATGTGAATTTGTGCCAGCATTAGCATTTCTGTGCGTGACAAAGGCATTTTCTTGTGCGGTCTGTGTACTTTTTCACACGATCTATGTACATTTTTGTGTGGTCTATGTATTTTTTTGCATGGCCCTATGTACTTTATCATGCTCTATGTACTTTCTCACATGGGTTTGGTACTTTCTCACGTGACACTGTGTACTATCTCGCATGGAATTTTGACAACATAAACCTAAAATTTGTAGATTTACTTTCCTCTTGCTATGATTATTTCCCTGATTCTATTTTTTGAGGCAGCATAGCAACAAGGCACGTTGCTTTGGGCTTGAGGTATTTTGTTACAACTTTATAACATTTGGATTTTGGGAATAAAATGAATCTCTCATGTGTTTCTTCCTTTCATAGATTACACTTCAATTTTGGGCTCTAAAAAGAACATAGATTCACTTTCTTGCATATATGTTTCACATAGTAAATAGGCCCTATGAACACTATTTGTGGTGTTCTTGAGAGAGTGGGCTTCTTACGAAGCTCTTCTTGACGATAGAATCCCTTGTAGGTAGGGAGGATATTGTTACTATCTCACAATCTTACTTGGTTTAGTCTTCAACATTGATCTATACGTTCTCTCTTGGTCCCACTTAGAGAGCTCGATAGACATTGTTGTTGACATCATAAAGCTTGGTGAGGTGGTTTCAATCTTAGCATGTCAATTAACTTTCTTGCTATGTTTGGGTGAAGTGAAGAGGCTAGAGGATTATGCTCTACTCCCTTTTTGGGTAGTATCAGAAACTCAGATCCTTGAATCTAAACCAAGTCCCCATATGGTCCTTTTTGTGAGTCACCTTGTTAGAGAGGATTAACTGTAGTGGACATTCCTTTTATTGGGTCAACCATGTGGATAGAACCTCAAGCAGTAATAGCCATTTTCTCCATGGTAGCAAAAATGTCTATATAAATTTCCTTTTGGATGAAATCTCCATAGGTGTGGTTTTTTGTTGGGCTATCAGATCTCCTCAGCATCTCTGATTGATTAAATTCTTGGACTGTGTCAAAACCCCGATGCACCTAGATTGGAGTTCACCCTTTTGAGATTGCAAAATTTGCAGAGTTGACCATTATTACAAACCATAGTGCAACCAAAATTTTCTTTCTAGGACTATGTGCATGATTGCAAAACATTTTGAGAACATACACAAATAGAATCTTTAAGGAGTAGAATACTAAGTCCCTATTCTTGTTCATGCACAAGGTTTCTTTGTCCCTCGCTCATTGTTTGAAGACAATTGTTTGTTTGAACTCCCTGATTGTTGTCTTGTGTCCTGGATTGATGATAAAAATATGTTGATGCATCTAATTGATCATTTAAAATGAAAAAAAATTGAGTTCCTGAGTTTATAACTTACTGTTAAGTGGCCTGATCCTGTTTTGTCGCCT
Source organism: Chamaecyparis obtusa (assembly GCA_027943335.1). NCBI lineage: Eukaryota > Viridiplantae > Streptophyta > Pinopsida > Cupressales > Cupressaceae > Chamaecyparis > Chamaecyparis obtusa. The sequence goes on along the minus strand of BSBK01002447.1, from coordinate 1,602,670 downwards.
AGTTCTGTGCACTTCCCCGTGCGAGCTTGCATTTTCTCACGTGAACCCTACATTTTCTCACATGGGATTTCATTTCTTCACGTGATGTTTTGCTATAGTTCTATTAGAGATCACTGGTAGTTGCTTTAGTATGATCCCGATGTTTCTTCATGTGATTCTAGCATACTTTTGCATGATGCCTAGCATTTCTTTGTGCGGGACTACATTTCCTCACACAGAACTGTCCTGCAGTCTGTCAAACAGTGAGCTGATTCCTGTCATTTCCAGTTCTGCTTGGTCGATCTGGATTATAGTAGGTCACTTACCCTGCTGTTGGAAGCCTGTTTGCACCTTGGGTTCCTATATCTTGAGCTCTTGAATTAGTAATCTTTGATTTCACAAGTGACCTTGCTTGGAGTCGGTAAGTTAGAAATCATCCTTGTTGAGAAAGTAAACCTTTGGATCCTTTGATAACACACTTGGAGAGTTTTAGTAATCTCTTGTCCATTCACTTCCATCCAAATTCAAATTCAATCAAATATAACTTGGGTAAATCATCCTCCCGATCCATATGTGGTAGGGTATTCACCTATTTATTGGGCACCTCTGTGGCAGTGTTGGTTTATGCCTCTTGCAAAAATTCTATCTTATCATATCTCTTTTGGACAATTGAGTGCTTTTACTATCCTAGTTTGACACCAACATTTCTTAGGGTCATCTTATCACCTAGTACCTTTTCTTTCATGTCAGTTACGATAAGGTATCAAGTAAATCAAGGAAAATGACCTCAAGTAGTCTTTGACCAATTACCCTTAGTTCAAACTCACCAAAAATGTAAGGGAAAAGAGCCCATCTTTGATCAATCCCCTAGTAACAACTCAAAAGTTTTGTTTGATCCCAAGAGTAATCTTAGTGAGTTGAGTACACCCTTAGCACCTTCTCATTAAGATATGGATATAAGTTACACAATGACTCAAAGAGAGAGGGAAAAAATGGATAAAATCTTGGATAACATATTTGAAAGGCATAGAAATACCATTCTGTTTGGGAGTTCCTCTCATGAAGATCAACTAGTCTCACCCCTTTTCTCAACTATATATTTGGATGCACACCAAAGGGCTGAAATGGAAATGAAGAAATCCTATCAAGAAGGACAATCACAACATGACAATCAAGACAATGAACCTTATGATACTCATGTGAATGCAACACATACCAATGACTTGTTTAAGCATTCAAGACCAAGTTCACCACTCCAAACAACTTCAAGATACACAAGTGAAATACTCAAGGGAATTGAGCATGAAAAGAAAGCCTTCCTAGATGAACAAGCTGCAAAGGAAGAGAAATTTAGACTCTTAGAGTCAGAAAGACAAGCCTTATTGGAAATAGAAAGGAGAGCCGCACAAGAAGAGAAAGATAGACTTTTGGCTCAACAACTTAATGACCAATTCAACAACATGTGTGTTGGTGGTGGAAACAACTCTCCTCCATCCACTCCTTCGAAGACTCCATGAAGTGGAAGATCAAGAACACCTTCACGATCTCCTAGTCCTAGAGGAAGAAGGGCTTCACAACATGATCATTATAGGAGATGAACACCTCCTAAGAACTCAAGACAACCTTCACAATGTGTTCACCATGGTTCACAATATGGGGGTAGTAGCTCAAGTTTTGACCTCAACTCGCAAGATTTTATGAAGATACAACAATAACCGCTCTTCCAGCAATATGTGGAGAGATACTTGGAGCAAAACAAAGACAAGTTCCTAGAGGGTTTAATTAACAAAGGTGCCAAAGTCCCCTACAACTTTGATGTGGACAAGAAGATCAAGAAGCAAGGTCCATCCCAGGAAGAAGAGATCAAGCAACTTAAGAGTATGATGGAAAAGATGTTGGCACCCAAGAGTTCATTCTTGCTTGATTCAATTTGTCCTAATCCTTTTGACAAGAGTGTGAGCATGAAATACTTTCCTAGAAAGGTCGAGATCCCCCAATATGAAAATTATGATGGTAATGGAGATCCACATGATCATGTGCATCAATTATATATTATGATTTTTGAGTTCCATCAAGATGATTCGTACCTCATGAGATTGTTCCCAAGGAGTCTTAAGGGTTAGATGATGGAATGGTTCACCAACATAACTCCCCCCGTCAAGACTTTCAAAAAGCTCATCCATAGATTTTTCCAACACTTTGCATACAACCTTTCAAGATCTATCACCATGCTAGACTTATGCAACTTAAAGAAAAATCAAGGGGAATCCTTTGTCACTTTCTTTCAAAGGTGGAGATGACAATGCTCTTGCTACTCTAGGACCATTCCTGAAAATGAGAAGATTGACATCCTTGTTAGCAACTTGGTTCTCAAAATGTGGTATGATGTTAGGAAGATGGTTTTTGATTCCTTTGACACCATGGTTGAAACCACATGTAGGATTGAAGATGTTTTGAAAGAACAAGGAATTTTGACCAAACATGGTAACAACAACAACAACAATGGTCAAAATAACAACAAATCTAACAAGGATAAAGGGAAAAACTCACATTGGAATAGGAACAAACAATTAGTGAATGATGGATTTGTGGACTCCTCTCAACCCAAAGATCAAGTTCTCCACTTGTCTAGTGTTGTTCAAGCCATGAAACTCAATGCATCTAATCAACAAGAGAACAAGCCAAGATATCAAGATAAGCCCAAGAAAGAAAGACATCATTTTTCAAAACTTGGTGATTCATATGAGGATGTCTTGAAAAAACTCATTTCCAACAACCTTGTGCATCCTCAAGATCCCACAAAGCATTATATACCTGATGTTAAGCCACACTGGTGGGATGAGAAAGCCTTTTGCAAATTTCACAATGGCATTGGACATGATATTGAAAACTGTTGGAAACTCAAACATATCATCCAAGATCTCATTGAGAATGGAAAACTTAAGGTAGATGGATTGAACACTAATGCTAATCATAAGGCTTTCAAAGAACCTTTGCCCAAGTATGAGAAGGGGGAAACCTCTAAACCTAAGAATGGCAATGTTGAGGTCCATTACACTTACACAGGTGCATAAAATGTTGTCAACATGCTTGAAGCTGTAGAGGAAAATGTCAACATGATGAGAAATAAATATCCCTATGGTTATGATCTAGACATGGACTCTCCTCCTATCTTTGATGAAGAACCTGTCGTGGTGCTAAGGGGTCCTAACTCTAGAATGTCATTCCAAGCTCTCAATGCCGTCACACAAAGTCAAGGTCCCATTGTCATTAGAGGACCCAGTTTGAGTCAACCAAGTAAACCAAAGCAAGTGGCATCCAATAATGTCACCTCAAAACTAGTAGTTAATCCTAAGTTGAGCTATAATCTTGTCGATCAATTGCAAAGAACCCCAGCTTAGATTTTAATCTTTGAGCTCTTAGAGTTGTCCCCAAGACACAAGAAAGTCCTTGAGGATGCTTTGTGCACAGTGAACATCCCTAACAACTTAGATGTTGACCAATTCTAGAACATTGTTAACCATATTGCCAGCCCTCATTACCTTACCTTTTCAGAGGATGATGATAAAGCTTTGAGCCACCCACACAATCTCACCCTTCATATTGAAGTCATGATCCACAAAACCCATGTTAGGCACGTGTTGATAGATGGGGGTGCTGGGCTTAATATTTGTTCCTTGAGCCTTTTAAAGACATTGGGTTATTCTGATCAAGTCATAGATACTAGAAAGAAGATCACTATCAAAGCCTATGATGAGGCAGAAAGAAGTTCCAAGGGGTTGGCCGTCCTTCTTGTTAGGATTGGCCCTATTGAGAAGGATATTTTATTTCAAATTATTGATGCTGGTCCCCTTGCATACAATATCTTACTTGGTAGACCATGGATTCATGATATGCAAGCAGTTTCGTCTACCTATCATTAGTGTGTTAAGTTACCCTACAATGGAGTATAGATTTGTATACCTAGGGATAGCACTTTATTTGTCAACTCAGTTTCAGTGAGTGCTCATGTTCCCCTCAATAGAGAAGTAGAATACTTCAATATAACTTTAGTGGAATTTAAAGACAAGCTCAAGTCAATAGACCTTGGCATGGTGGGGTATCAACTATATCAACTCAACTCCTTCACAACACTTCTAGCTTCACCGAGGTCTTATGGCAGACCTTCACAATAAATGAGACCCTCCTCTTTAACTATGATTTTATTTGGCACATTTGTAGAGTCCTCGGTGCCTATTCAAGATGAGAAAGAAGAGGTGGTTATTAAAGACTAGATTTATAGAGAAGAGAAATACGTGCACAATGAGAAATTATCTCCCTCTCCTAAGGCTTATGGATGAGGGTATAGTTTTGTCAAACATATGGGCTATCCTGGACATGGCCCTCTTAGTCATATATTGGATTCTAGAGCTGAACCTCTTGATCATACTCTTTTTGGATGCAGGTCTAAGAAGACGGTTGGCCTAGGATTTGTGAATCATAACAAGAGCACTTCTCCTATCCTTGATGAGTCAAATAGTGAAGATGAACTAGAATACATACCTAATTTGACAAATCAAAAAGATATATGTGAAGATTGGATCCCTTCCACTAACCTCCTTTGGGGAGATTTAGACAGTCTAGTCACTCATGAAACAGTTACAACCTTAGAACAAGATGAATCAGATGTAGATGATCCCATTAGAGAACGTCAATACAAGAATATTGTTTGTTTGATGGAGAGAGAAGGTTTTACCCTTGATGACATTAGAGCTTCCACATCAAGATGTCTCAAACCTTCATGGTGTAAACATCCCAGTCAGGATTTAGAAACAGATTCACATGAGTATGAATGGGACTCTCTCTCTGATTCTTCCAAAATTGACATGGATGTTGATGTCATCCAAACTTATAGTTCTCAACCTGAGGTAGCTAATGATTCACATGTAGTATTAGAGAATTTGAACCCACATATTACCTCAGTGGATGATTCTTCACTTGTTAGGATGAATCTTGATTTGGGTAGCTTAGAAGGATACTTGATGGAATCTGACTCTTCGGTCACTAGAGATGATATCATTCACATTCACAACCTTGGACCAGTCATTGAATTACCTCTTGCTCATCCTAACCTCATTGATTGGTCCCAACGCTATCAAGAACTTGAGCTCTTAATGTTCCAAAATGACTATGAGATAACCTGTTATTTGAATGCCATTGAACCCGTAGTCTCTTCCACCAATGAATTGGCTACCAGCATGACAAAGCTAGACATCAAGTACCTTAGTCACAAAATAAAAAGAAAAGAAAAAAAGAATAAGAGTTCTGATGGTGAAAACCACACTGTGGTGGTGTCAGAACCAAAAAAAGTAAAAATAAATGATGTATCCAAGGGTAAAAATCTCTCTGAGGAACCTAAGGATGAGGTACTTGATCATCTCCCTGGCTACTTTCAAGATAGATCTCTAGTGCTTATTGAGCCAACACAAATAGTCAATTTGGGTACAGATGAGGCTCCACAGATAGTACATTTGGCTCAGTCCTTGTCACCACAAGAAAAAGAAGCTTACACTAAGTTCTTATAGAAAAAGAAGATCAATTTTGCATGGACTTATTTAGATATGCCAGGGTTGGACACTAATCTTATCATGCATCACTTGTCCATAGGTCCGGGTGTCAAACCAATTAAATATAAATTGAGAAAGATGCATCCTCACATAGCTCTTCTAGTCAAAGAAGAATTAGAGAAACTCCTTGGTGCAAAATTCATAAGAGCTATTGACTATGCTGAATGGATATCAAACATTATACTAGTTTCCAAACATGACAAATCCATTCAAATTTGCATAGATTTTAGAGATGTCAATAGAGCATGCCCAAAGGATGATTTTCCACTCCCCAATATAGACATGATAGTGGACATGACTATGAGTTATAATATTTATTCTTTGATGGATGGTTATTCTGGATACAATTAGATTAAGATAGCTCTTGAAGATCAAGAAAAGACTGCATTCACTTGTGCATGGGGTACCTATTGTTGGAACGTTATACCTTTTGGATTAAAGAATGCAGGAGCCACCTATCAACAAGCTATGACAACCATATTTCATGACACGATGCATAAAAACATGGAAGATTATGTGGATGACACCTTGGCCAAGTCTAAAAAAAGAGACACACACATGATTTAGAAGTCATTCTAGATCACATGGAACAATTTCAACTAAGGTTAAATCCTAAGAAGTGTATATTTTGTGTCACCTCTGGAAAACTTCTAGGATTCATCATTTTATCAAAAGGAATAGAGGTAGACCCTGAAAAAGTTCAAGCAAGCATGGATATGCCACCTCCTAAAAACATTAGTCAAATGAGGAGTCTTCAAGGACGTCTTCAATCCATAAGGAGGTTCATTTCACAGTTGGCAGATAGAGCTCAACCTTTCAAAAAGAACTTACACAAGGGAGTCAAATGTGTTTGGAATGAGGGCTGTCAAAAGAGCATAGATCAAATCAAGAAATACTTGGCAAATCCTCCCATTTTAATGCCTCTTATCCCAAGGAAACCACTTATTCTATACATTTCAGTGACATAATCTTCCTTGGGGGCATTACTAGCTCAACTTGATGAACATGGGAAAGAAAGAGCAATATACTACATTAGTCATACTCTAGTTTTATATGAGGTTAACTACACCTGCATTGAGAAAGCTTGCCTTGTAGTTGTGTTTGCTTCCCAAAAGTTGCGACATTACATGCTTGCGCACACAATACACCTCATAGAAAAAATTGATCCACTCAAGTATTTACTTGATAAGGCTTCCCTCATAAGTAGACCTGCTAAATGGATGATGATCCTTTCATAATTTGACATACAGTACATTGAGCGTAAAGCAATCAAAGGACAAGCAATAGCATATCAATTGGCTAATTTCCCAATTCAAGATAGTGCACCTATTCAAGTTGACTTCCCAGATGAACACCTCATGTATATGACTGAAAGAACATGGAAGATGTTCTTTGATGGATCTTTTATGAAAAATGGTTCAGGAGCTGGTGTGTTATTTGTTTCTCCTCATGGGTACATGATTCCTAAGTCTTACAAGTTATTGTTCCCATGTACAAACAACATTGTTGAGTATGAAGCTTTAACAAATGGACTTAAGATGGCCATAGAATGGAGAATCACAAAGCTACACATCTATGAGGATTCACAACTGATAATCAACCAAGTTAATGATGAATATCAAAAAAAAGATGAGAAACTCATACCTTACAAGAAAATGGTTGATTCCTTGAAATGATACTTCACATTTTTCATGTTTCAGCAAATCCCTAGAGCAGAAAACAAAGTAGATGATGCTATGACTACACTTGCTTCACTCCTTCAGTTAGAGTAACATGAATCCAGATTTGAATTCTTGGTGGAAGAGCTACATCACCCTATCTATGACTCCCAAGAAAGCCATGTCATTTGTACCCTTGTTGGTCATGAGCCATCCTGTTATGGTGCCATTTACTCATACCTTCATGATGGCATTATCCCTAAAACCTTTAACTGATCTGAACATAGAAACCTTACCCAAAATGCCTCTCGCCATTCCCTTATCTCTGGTGATTTATATAGGAGGGGTCTAGATGGAACACTTCTTAGATGCTTAGAAAAGGAAGAATCTGACCAAGCATTAGTTGACATTCACGAGGGCATCTGTGGGGGACATTCCAATGGTCTTTCCATGGCCCAAAGGTTGCTTAGGGTGGGGTACTATTGGCCTATGATGCAGATTGATGCAATAGCTTTTGTAAAGTCATGTGAAAAGTGTCAAAAACATGGTAACCTAATACATGCTCTAGGTAGGGAACTCATTCCTTCTATATCTCATTGGCCATTTCAGCGTTGGGCTTTGATCTTGTTGGGCAGATTCATCCCAACTCATCAAGTGGACACAAGTTTATTATCATTGCTACTGATTACTTCACTAAATGGGTAGAAGTTGTCCCACTTTTTGTTGCCTCGAGCAAGACAGTGTCTCTATTCATTTTGAACCATATCATTTGTCAATATGGAGTGCCTTCTGAGATTATCACTGACAATGGAGGCTAGTTCAAAAATAATGACCTTAAGCAACTCTATAAGAAATTCAAGATTAAGCAACATTGGTCATCCATTTACTTCTCGCAAGGAAATGGTCCAGTAGAGGCATCAAACAAAAATATTCTTAAAATACTACATAGAACAGTTTGTAAGAATGGTAGAGATTGGCACTTACAAATAAATTCGGCTTTGTGGGCTTATAGAACAAGTATTCATACTCCTACTGGGGCTACTCCTTTTTCCCTTCCATATGGTGCTAAAGTATTTTTACCTTTAGAGGTTGAGATTCCTTCACTTCGAGTTTCCCTCAAAGGTCTAGTTATAGATGAAGACTACTGCGCCATGAGACTTCAAGAGTTGGAACTTCTAGATGAGAAACATCAAGCATCATTTGACCATATGAGGGTTTATCAAAAGTGTATGTCCAAAGCCTTCAACAAAAAGGTTCTCCCTAGAGAATTCCAAGTGGGAGATCTTGTCCTACATGAAAATCCTAAGAATCAACAACATAGAGATCAAAAGGGAAAATTTGAACCTAATTGGCTTGGACCTTACGTCATTACAACAACTTTTGGGACAGGTGCTTATTTATTATCTATGGCAGAGGGAGAGTAGCTCCCTGATCCTATCAATGTCTTGCACCTGAAGAAGTTCTATCCATGATGCCCATTCTATCTGGGGGCATCCTTTGTACATACTTATTGATCTTGAAAAAATCCAAAAAAAATGATATATTGTAAAAAATTCTAAAAATCAGAAAATGTCCTGAAAAAATGATCATCTTAGTGAAAACCTAGCAATAGGCACTTTGATGTATCTCAAAAAAATTATATATTCCAAAAAATTCAAAAAAAAAAAAAGAAAAAGAAAAAGTGCCTTGGTGAAAACTTGGAAACAGGTGCCTTGGTAGCAAAAATACAAAAAAATTATAAAAAGTCGTAAAAAAAAAAAGAGACAAAAAAAATTTGCAATAAAATCCAAGTGGTGAAAATCTGGAAACGGGTGCTACTTGAGGCCTTTGCAGCCCTATTTCTTAACACGCGTCCTCAACACTTAGCCTTTCTCCATTATACCTTGTCCTTGTTGCCTTGGTTTGGAATTGGTCTTTGTCTTTGTCTAGGGGGAATAACTATGTTATCTTTGGTCTCTTGGATTCGTTAGTCTTTATAACACCTCGCAAATGGTGTTTTTCAACACCACCCCAACTGTGTTTTTAAACACAACCCCTAGCATCGAGTGTTTTTCAACACTTATCAGTTTGGTCTTACCTAGTTTTTTCATGTGATCTTACCTGCTTGCAAGCATTCTTTGTCATGATGTTTTCTTTGTGTGCTAAATGTTATTGATTTTTGTTGAGTGTCCTTGTCTAATAAGTCTCTCCGGGATGCATAGCTAGAGGACTTGGGGCATGGGGCATGTTTTTATTTTCTTTCTGCTTGTGGGTGTGGTCTTGAAGCTCTTAAGTGTCTCTTGTTGTCCCCTTGACATACTTAAGAGATTTGAGGCATCATCCTTGACTATTTTTGCACAACCATTCTTATGGTCATCCTGGCATCTATGCATTGATGCGAGCGTGGTTTTGCTACATTAAATTGTGTAAGCTAACATCAAAAGTCATCTTGACCTTTATGTTATTGATGCTTATGTTAGAATCTTTCCACATTCCAATCTGATATAAATCACATTCATATCTTCATAGTTGCGCTTGTGACTAGTGATGATTGCGTGATTTTCCCATGTCCATTAATAATGGCCCAATGATAAAAAGAAGTTCCTTAACATTCTCTAATGAATGATCAACACAAAATCCTATGTTATAGTTTCTCTACTGCAAGTACACCTTTGCATTTTCATGTAGCTTTCATTGTTAGACTTCATGTTAATTTGCATTTTCAGGCTACATTATGAGTTTGAGAGGGTTTTTCTTCATCTTTCTTTTGAAATTTTAATCAACTATGGTCACGTTTTGATCTTCATTTCCTTATCTTCTTTCGTGATCTCAATCAAAATTTCCTATCTTAAGCAGTTGATTGATTTTGGGGCATTCTCTTTCTTGAGGCGAGTTCTCTTTCTTCTCTCCATTTCTTTTCACCTCTTCCAAACTCCTATCTTCCATTCACTTTCACCCCACTTCTTTTCTTCTAATTCAACCTTGGGGCATAATCTTTCATGCTTGATGATCTACCTTGGTTCTATGATCCTTATAGCTTTCATCTTACATCAAGAACCTTATCTTTAGTTTGATTTGATCAAGTTTATCAATTTGTTGTTTCTCCTCTATCTCATTTCAATTTTGATCACGAGGGGGCAATACCTATCAAAATTCAATCCTTGATTCAACTTTATCAATCCTATCAATTGCTTTTCTTGGGGCAACCTTGCTTGAGAATTAACAATTACCTATTTACAGGAGTGTTGGCCTTGTCTTTTTCAATCAACTTATCTTTGTCATGATGTGTTCCCATCTGTCGATCACACGTTTGGGTTGTTTTGTGATCCCAAATCGATCTCACATTTCAACTTTATTCTTTGACTACATGTGTTCCCATGAAGATCACACATTAGTCAAAGAGAGGCAAATGTATGCACCCTAAAATGGTCGCCTAGACTTTGGGCCCCCATTCATCAATTTATCAATTTCCTGAATCAATGCTTTGCAATATTTTCAACTTAAATCAATTTCCTTGATCAAATTGTAATTAATTCAATTATTTCAATATTTCCTAAGGTTTGATCATTTTATCCTAGGTTTTATTTAATTAAGAGAACATGCTCCCTTTTAAATAAAAAATATTTTAATTAAATAATAAAATCACTTTATCCTAAGCCACATTTAATTAAAAGAACAAATATATTTTAAATAAATAAAAAAATCTTTTAATTAAATAATGGAGACCACTTTGCTAAAAATAATAAATACATAATAAAATAAAAAGAAAAAGAAAAAGACTTTTTGTCTACACATTGAATGCACACTTTCCAAGATGAGTGGAATCTCCTTTTACCTCTTAATCTCTTTCACACATCTTTTTGCCTCTTGAGAATCTTGAGCACATGGATCAACCAAGATTTAATCTCCACCATTGCTCATCTCTTTTTGCCTCTTAAACTCTTCCACACATCTTTTTGCCTCTTAACCGTGTCCATTGATTTTGCCTCTTGAGAATCTTGAGCACATGGATCAACCAAGATTTAATCTCCACCATTGCTCATTTCTTTTTGCCTCTTAATCTTGACCATCCATCTTTCTTTATAATGAGTCCTCTCCTTCTTATTTAGACATCTAGATTTTAAGTATTGTTATGCTGCAGGTTTGGAGAGCGATTTTGGAGAAGATTTTGAGCACTTGAGCTTGAACATTGCAACTTCTCTTTTCTTGTCTTCTTCTCTCATGCCTCCATGGCAATCTATTTAGATTAATCTTTCACTTGCATATTAGATTAGCTTCATATTTCCTTTCATGGAATAATCTTGCATACGTATTTCCTTTCATAGATTAGTTTACTTTCATGCATTGTTATCATTTAGAATAGCTTTCATTTTCATTTTCATACATATTTGATGATCATGGAGATTGGCATTCTTGCTTTTCCTCTTTGAATCTATCATTTTATGGTGTACTTTCATGAGCACAAACTAGGTCTAATCTGAGGGCCTCCATTAAAAGCCCTTACACTCCATGAATAGAGAGCTATGAGTCACCATTTGAGACCTCATTCTTGATAAATCTTAAATTTAATGACTCATTGAAGTGTGTCAACATTTTAGCACACACAGAGCAAGAATTGAGGGATATTGCTACAATTGTGATAAGTATGGACACAAAGAAACAAAGTGTAGGTCAACATTGAATTTTTTTTTATCATCTAAGCCAACTATGAATACTTATGGTAGAGAACAAAAATTTGGTGTAATTTGTGCAAACTATGGAATTCATGGACATATTGCAGAAAATTGTAGAAGAATGAACTTGAGAAATTCTTATGGACCATGGATATCAACTGGCATGATTTTTTATGCATGTAGTAGAATGGGTCATCTAGCAAGATATTGCAGAAATAGTCTAGTGAATCGGTCACCAAAAAATAAAGGAAAGAAGATAGTAAATGTTGAAGAAGTAAGAAGTAATATGAAGAAAATTTGGATTAAGAAAGGAGGATTAATTTCATCTGAATTGGGATCTCGACCATCTAGTGTTGAGAATGCATCATCTAACTAGGTCAATAAATTGACTTTAGGGGAACAATAAAAATGTCCTATCGACCGGTCCCCTAAAAATTATTGGTAAATAATCCAAATTAGCATACTAAGATGTGAGGTGATGTTACTATATCTATCCTTAACAGTATTATGAAAAAGTTTCAACCATTGTAAAAGATTACTATTGGAAGAGAATCAAATAGTAGAATTATGTATTTAATGTACAGACGGTAAGATGGTTACTCATTTGAACAGGTAATGATAACTGGAATGAACAATAAAACTCCAATGGAATTATAAATACATGAGAAGAGATCATTTGGACACTTTTCCTTCACAAGAACTGTTTATGAGCTAGTGTGAACTAAATTTGAGTAATTGTCTACTTGAATTTCGTGGGTAACGATTAAATTTGGAAAGAAAGAGTGCTAAACCCTACGCAAGATGAGCAAGAGTTGAAGTAAAGAATTTGATCAATTGGGGTCAAGTTTTTTATTTAGATTGTTGAGAAGAGTTGAAGATGGCACAAAAGATTGATACTCCTCTTCTAATTGCACATGTTGAAGAACTCTGACCTCAATTCAAGTTGCATCCCATGAAGGAAACCAAGGTTGAAAAAGAAGGAGCATTATCATCAATCCCACCTGGAGCCCTATTGGTTGAAGATATCTAATCTTTTATTCATAAAAAAATGGAGGAACTTGGAGAAGCAGATATCAAAACAAGATATGTAAAGTTGTGTGAAAATGGAAGCTTGAAGTATGAATATGCACATCTAATGAACAATGATATTTTGAGCGCACTTCATTTACCAAATTGTTTTCACAACTACTGGAAGATATATGTATTGAGCATGTTTCACGACCAATTCCTATGGTTGGATGAGAACCACAAGATCACTGGCAAAGTAATTAGAAGAGTTACAATTTTCAGCGCTACTGGTGAGATGCCTACCTTGAGGAAAATTTCTGGAGAACAGGTTGCAGAATTGACAAAATCTCAAAGAGACAAGAGAGCCATGACTATGATGGATATCCCTAATGATGTAGTGATATTTTCAATGATGGTTTTTGGTTATAAGGTTTATTAGTTGAGAAGATACAACATTATTCCTCGTGGAGCAGTACATGTTGCATATAAATTGGTAAGTGAGAATGTACCATATAACCAATGTGAATTTCTAGCTAGTTAGATGGTTGTTAATAGGCAAAAGAATATAAATGATAAGAAGAAATAATTCAAGTATGGGTCATTTTTTGTATGTATTTTATTTTATTTTCAAAATTATTTCCCTGGGAAAGGTCATGTTGAATGGAAGGAAGATAGACCTATGGTAACACAGATCTTTGATTATATTAAGGAATTGGGAGACCAATTAGATACTCATATGTGGGGGTATTTTAAAAAATTTCAAACTAAAATGCACAAGAGGTGGAGGATACCACCTAGTATGGTTGGAAAGTATAAGGATGAAATATGTTTCTTAGTTGATACAAGAACATGTATACTTCAGCCTTTTGTGCCCAAAACATTTTGGATACCTTCAATGGGTTATGAAATCTATGATGATGAGATTGAAAAACATGTAGAGGTATTTTTAAGTAAACCTATAGATAAAACAAATAAATTTTTTGGAACATATGAATCTAAGTTATCTCTAGAATTAAGTTTGAACTTAAGAAGCCAGTAATAGAAAGAAAAACAAGGAAAATGATAACAAGGCTAGAGGCTAAGTTTGGAGAAGAAAGTTCTACATCTCAAGCATAATTGGAGGCCCCTTCAACATCATTTACACAACCGGTAGAGCAACAAAAATATAACCTAATAAAATATATAAGAAAAGGTGAAGCAACAAACAAAGAGGACTCCTAAAAATACCTCATCATTGATGCCTACAAGAAGAACACCAATAAGAGAAGCTAAAGGCATTGAATCTTTATCAACTATAAAAAAGGCTAAGTCATCAAAATATGATGGTGAGGACACCCCTTCAGATAAGGAAGTGAAAGAGGTAAAGGAAGAAGGTAAAATTCTAAAGGAATTTCTATTGATGAATTTATACAATCTATTGAAACTTCTAGAGGATTAGGTTGATTTTCTAGGAAGTATGATTTATGTCATAGTGATGAGATCAAGAGAAGATTGGAAACCATAGTTATAAAGAGCATAAAAAATTTCAATAGAGGTCCTACAAAAATTAGAGGTCATATGTCTAAAAATATTGTTTGACATAATACATGGGAGATGGAAAAATGCTTTAGGTATTGACAATGAAGAGAGAAACCATTGATGGAGTGTGATACTAGATTAGATGTTAGTGAAATTAAATCCTTTGTTGATGCTCACAAGGATGATTTCCCTATCAAAAGAAGATTCACTAGGATTATGTTAGGAGAAACACAGGGTCTGCATGAAGAAACAATTAAATCTTAGAAAGATTATATTGATTAATCTAAAAGAGCTCAAGAGGAAGGATATGAAGAGGAAGAAGGTGATGAACCTGAGAATTCTATTGAGGAAGAAGAAGGGGAGTTAGACCAAGATTAGGTAGTAATCCTTGAACCACCTAGCTCACCCTCTCTTCCTAGAACTTATGCTCCATCAGAAGTAATTGAGCAAGTTCTTGAGGCAATCCCTACATAGGTAGAGGAAATAAAGAAGCAAGAAGAGAATAATATAGAAGAGAAGAAGAAATATGACTTAGTTATTGATGAAATACCTTATGAGGAGGTAAATATATCACCAAGAGTTACACCTACCCCTCCTGCTACACAATCAATACTATTGGTGTCATGAGCCGTAATTGACGATACAAATGAGTAAACTTGATTTGAACATTATTCGAATAATAATAAATATATGAGTCCTTATGAATAATTGTTATATATAATATTAATAATTAATAATTATTAATATTAATAATAACATTAATAGAATATTAACCTTAAATAATATTACTCAATAATAATATTAATATCACTCCATAAAATAATATATTATTAAATATTAATATATAATAATATATTATTGAAATAATTATGAATATTAGTAATAAACAAATAAATTTTAATAATATCTATATTTAATATAATCATACATTTGAAAATGTATAAGGACATTACAACAATCAACAATATTCTTTAATCAATTTATAATAATTAATCAAATATATAATTGATCAATATACAATCAATTAGTTAATAGACAAATAAATAATAATAAATATAATTTATTATTAAATTCATTCTATAATGAAACCTAGACTATTATAATAATAATTGAATCAATAGAATTAATATAAATAATAAGTATAATTATAAAGTAGTAAAATAAATTATAAATAAATAATAAATAATTATTATTATTATAAATAAATAAAAATATAGAGGCATGTCTCTAAATCTAAAGGTGGCAACCCTTCAACATGCAAATGTATATAATGGATATCAAATCCATTCCTCCTGGATGATAGATACATAGAAGAAATAAATAAAAATGAGAAGAATAATAAGAAGAGGTGATTATTCAAATTCCAACGAAAACAAGAAAATAAATGTATGAGAAAATCAAGGAGGAAATATAGGAGAAGATTAAGGAGGAAATGTAGGGGAATATTAAAAGGAAAAAAATATTGAATAAGCTAAAAATAAAGGCATAAAGAAGGTAAGTATATCTTTGTTTGAGTTAATTTATATATAAGAATTGTATGAATTAGATATTAACAATAATAGGAATTAAACTTTAGAATAATAAGTTATGAAATAAACATTGAAATAATGAATTATGAAATATAGTAATATTGTTATGAAGTAAACTTGCATTTGAAATAACTTAACTCAAATATATTGATAAATAACTAACTAATATATAGTATGAAATAAATACATTATATAGAGAATTATGAATTCTTGTGATTATAAGTATAAAATTATTTAATGATGTATTATAATTATTGGGGATTGGCATCCTCCTAGTATAAAACATTACAAATTACTATTCCCAAGGGAAATCCAAATACTAATTATGAATTTTAAGACAAATCAAGTAAGGTCCAAAATGGGGACATTACAATTGGTAACCCCTACCAATGTTCAAACAACAACACTAGTAGAAATATCGGTTAAGAGAAAATTGGAGCTTGATGAGTCAATGAAGAAGAGGAGAAGAGTGAGTATATAGATTCCTAAAGTATCTAAGGAAGAGGAATCCATTAAAGAAATGAACATAGAAAAGGTAGACTTCAAAATGTTGAGACTCAAGGAAATGATGGCATTGTCAAATAAGTTAAAATTACAAGCTAAAAAGATTAAGGCAAGATGAAGAAGAAGGAGAGAGAGATTAAAAAAACAAAGGATATATTTCACACCTTAGTACCTGATGCTAATATTGATGAAAATGATAATATCATTGATAAACTAGATAAGTTAGTAAAGGTAATATTGGAGGATACATCATAGTTGGATAAAGTCTCAATGGCTATAACTGAAGATGTCTATGAGAAGAAAATGATGGAAAAGGTAAAGGAAAATATTGCCAAAGAAAAAGAAAATTTGTAGAAAGAAGTTGAGATTGCAAAAGGTAACCTAATAATTGTTGGTGGAATAGTAACAAAAGTGTCAAAGTTATCCGAGTTCACCAGTGATATAGACAAGAAGGTCAAGGAATTTCAGAAGGAATTGGATGAAACAATTGAGAAGTATGATATAACTTCTAGCAGTGGTATAGTTTATGCGACTAAAGTCAAAGAGATGGGAGGTAAGCTAAAGAAAATTCAGGATGAGCATGAACAAAAGGTGAACACTTTACTTGACTTCAACTCATTTTTGGCCCCTACTATTGATTTAATGTTAGTCAGTGTTAAGAATGTTGAGCAATTGATTGGGAAACATGAGCCAACTACACTGGATGAATTAGAAGATTTGTCAAGTACTATTATGGGTAAGAATGTTGCACTTGCACACTTAAGGACAACTTGGGATACTACTTTGAGTACAACAAAGACAACTTAGATAGCTATATTTGACAAGTTATAGTCATTTGACTGAATGCAATGTGGACTGAAAATTTGATTTACACCTTTGTCCTTGATGACAAAAGGGGGAGAATGTGATGGACATAACAATATGGTGAAAATGTAAAATGTTATGTCTATTTTGAATTGTGTGTATCATGAAAGGGGGAGCAATGGAATGGAACAATATTTTACATGGAGTACTATTGGTTAATTAAATGAAAATCTTTTGGTGAAATTTTTTGTGAGTTACTTTTAATGAATTTTTATGCAATTTTCATTTTGTTTTTCATTGTTGTGTACAATCTTGAAATTGACAAGGTTTTCCATCAATACCAAAGGGGGAGATTGTTGGCATTAATCAACTAACTGGAAAAGACAAAAAACAATGATACATGTATGATCAAATGTTGTCATTGATGGTTAAGTACATTGAACAATCTATCAACACAATTGTAAATGACCAATAATGGAGAATCTAATCAGAACAACCTAAAACTAGTTAAGTGACACGACCGATAAGTAGGAAGAACAATAACATGATGGAAAACTGATGAATGTATATGAAGATTACAATATTATGTGGAGCAACTTCATAGGAAGATGTAATACAACATTTTAGAGATGAATTATATGACCAAATCTTGATATGTTAATGTATTATTTGGATTTGAATGATTAATCAGTATTCTGGAATAAACTTTGTAACATTATTTCTTTGATTGCTAAATGACAAATTGACACAGATTTTGAGGTGATGTTTGTTATGAAAGTTATTTGAGTTGTCAAGATTCTATTGGTTCAAATGTATGGATGATTTTATCTAAGGTTAGCAATGATCTGGAACATTCTACAAGAATTTGAACCTAAAGTGAAAAATGACTTCAAGTAAGTTTGAATTCCAA
Source organism: Chamaecyparis obtusa (assembly GCA_027943335.1). Lineage (NCBI taxonomy): Eukaryota > Viridiplantae > Streptophyta > Pinopsida > Cupressales > Cupressaceae > Chamaecyparis > Chamaecyparis obtusa. Next base: position 1,584,502 of record BSBK01002447.1, on the reverse strand, counting down.
GAGAAACATGTATTATTGTCTCAAGATTGGTGAATTGAGTGAGAGGAGAGCTAAACACTTAAGAGGAAAAATCAATGGTGTTGTTTAAGCAGAAAAAATACTAAGGAATCATATAAAAGATTATCTATAAAACAGTCCACCAACACAACTGAGAGGGGGGGTGAATCAGTTGTGAGATAGATTATTAAACTTTGAACTTTGAATAGAAGCAATACCAAATCAAATGATAGTATAGTAAGAACACAATAACACAATATTTTTTTGTCAAGGAAACCCTGTTAAAGGTAAAACCCCGATGGGAATTAGTACCCAAAAATGATGTGCTAAGAGTATTGTATCCCAATTAAAATATTTAGCCATGTTAGGAGCTTATTAAAACATTACAGTACATAGTCCCTATTAAAGGACAGACCTTGTTAGGAGTCAAAGAAAATAGTAGGCTCACTGCCAAAAGAAGGTTATGTCCACCTTCAAAACTCACCGTTCGCAACACAAGTGTATGTAAGGAAATAGACAATCCTTGAACTGTCTGATAGTAACTATCTTTGCTTGATCAATTCCAATGGAGTATAAACTATCCTCTACTCTACATTCAATAGATACAAGCTCACAAATTCCACATTGCCTTTTTATATTTCACTTTCATACTACATACCTTTTCAAAAGAAACGATCTTATACATATACCTTATTACAATAAAATGATCAGGTCAACCAATTAGGCTTTCCTAATATACATATAATTACATAACCCCTTGCTAAGATACACACAGTATCTAGAACAAGTATACAATAGTTACATTTCAACAATTAAGGTCCGACAACCATAATTTATGCTCGCCATTCATAATACACGCTTCATTTTTGAAGTCAGCCCCAAATAGGTCTCCTCCAAAATATACACCACAACTGATGGCATCATGCTCTCCATGACTTGCTAAGATCAATGAACGTTCCTTAGTATGCTATCTGACATCCCTTAAACTCGCATACACTAGATCCACATCGATTGTAAGATATACTCAAAACACATAGACTTAATCTGCCAACTTCCACTATCATAGTCCAGTAACCAATCTTCACTAGATCTTCTGTAACTCAGCTAATATGAATTATTAGAACATTTGATCTTGGATATAAGATCACATCACTTCCCTATACACAAATCTATGTTTGCTCATTCTGAATCAACCGTACAGTATTCGTACACTATAATAACCAGTCTTCTTTCTTCATAGAAACATATGTTGACATCAGTGACAAAACATGACTTGAAAATAGTATGGTTCCAACACCATTCAATAAGATAATGTAGTGATTAAACATATTAAATGCATTATCAATATCCAACATAAGAAGGATACACAAGGTTGGACAGTTTTGTGAAAAAAAAGTATTTTGCAAGATCAATCAATGATAGGTACAAGAGATTGTGATAAGATTGGAAGGACAGGTTTGAGTCATAGATATTATAGAAGTATAAAAAGATACAAGACATAAAGCATCTTACAGTCAAGGAGTGCTACTACAGATTAGTTACTTATTGGGTGAACCCATAATAGTGGGTTACACTTTTTTGCCTGAATGGACACTGAACTCTACATTTTGAGAAAAAATTTCAGATTTAGATCATATTGCCATTGAATTGTTCAAAATCAGAGGATGAAGTAAATTAGAGTCTTTTAGGATTTTCTACCTAGACTCTAAATATATTTTTTAATTTTTTTGAATACTTTTTTCTTTCTCCCACGAAAATTGGTATGGTGCTGAAAATGTCATTTTCAAATAGTAACATTATTTTCATAGAGCATAAATTTTTTTTTAAAATAGACATGAATGTGATTCTTTTGAATTTAGTTTCATAAGATCCATACAAAGGGCATGCAACTGGTTTGATGACATTATCATGATTATTGCACATTTTAATAACGTTTGAAGTTAACTAAACCATAATTTTGACGTACCTTAACTACATAGCTTATAACTTGTGTATTTATCGAATTTCAAATATGTTTTTTTTATAGAAAGTAGACTCGAATACAGAGGGCAGTGTTATTTAAAAAAAAAAATTCCCTTTTTTACTATTTTTCATTGAACGTCAAACTCAAAGGTTTATATTTGATAAAAAAACCTACATTTGATTAACGTCAAAACCATACACAATAAATTAAAAAATAGTCAAATATATAATCATTAGAAAGCTAGTTCCAAGTACTTGTTGTATGCAAAAGGATGTCTTCTTATTCTTCCATTTGATCACCGTGCTTGAGGTCCGAAGCCATGAAATTCTCAGAATTTCTTCATAGCTTGCAACCATGGCCTAAACTAGGTACTTTCAATCAAAACTTTTAGGTTTCGTTCGAAAGTACTTTCACGAATAATGCAAATTCTAGCCATTACTAAACTAATTTTTATAGAAAGTAAGTTAGTTTTGATCAAAAGTCAACTTTGACTTTCAATAGAAACCCAGGTTAGCCTATTTGGTGTCATTTCCAGTTAATAACGATTAGGTATACATAAGTGTATATTTTTTTCATTTCATTAATTTGAAAGCTGTAAAATAATTCGCATTTAGGAGAAGGAAGACATTTTGGCATGAAACAATTTTTGAAGTTGTGATGGGAAATAAAAAGAGAAGGCTAAACAAAGTACATGACATTATTTATGTCTAAGATGTTTCTCTCTAGATATTTTAAGTTGATGGTCAAGACTTGTCTTAATGTTCATCATGTAAATGTGATATTTTAATACCTAATTTTAGAGCTAATTAGACCTAATAAGACTAATTATTAGCAATTAAGACCTATTAAGACTAATTAGAGATCTAACTAGACCTATTAGGACCAAGTCTAGACCTAACTAGGGCCTATTCTAGTGCTACTAATTAGATCTATTAGAACTTGTTAGTCTAACCAATTAGATGTATTAGGACCTATTAGGTCCAAATAGACCTAACTATACCTATTAGGACCAATTAGACAGGTAACTGGACCAATTAGGACATATTAGACTTAACTAGACCTAACTGTAGACCTATTTGGTCCTATTAAACCAATTAGGACTAGAATTAAACCTAACTATCTACCTAACTAGGACTTATTAGGACCTATTAGACCAATTAGGACTAATTATCTAACCTATTAGGACCTATTAGGACCAATTAGATAGGTATTAGTCCTCAACCAATTAGAGGTTTAACTATCTATTAATTAGACCTAACTAGACAGGTATTAGGACCTATTAGACCTAACTAGACCTAACTATGACCTATTAGTACCTATTAGACCTAACTAGATCTGGCTATGACCTATTAGGACCAATTAGACCTAATTAAGACCTAATTAGACCCAATTAGGACCTAATTAGATCCAATTAGGACCTAATTAGATCTAATTAGGACCTAATTAGACCCAATTAGACCTATTAGGACCAATTAGGACTAATTAGAACCAATTAGGACCAATTAGAACTAATCAGGACCTAATTAGACTCAATTAGAACCAATTAGGACTAATTCAGACCAATATGACCTATTAGGACCTATTAGGACTAGCTATGACCAATTAGGACTAATTAGGACCTAATATGACCTATTAGTCCACCCAACTAGAATCAATTAGAGCCAATTAGCACCTAATTAGACTCAATTAGAACCAATTAGGACCTAATATGACCTATTAGAACCTAATTAGACTCAATTAGAACATATTATCACCTAATTAGACTCAATTATGACCAATTAGGACCAATTAGACCCAATTAGGACCAATTAGGACCAATTAGACCCAATTAGGACCAATTAGGACCAATTAGGACCAATTAGAACCAATTAGGACTAATTAGAACCAATTAGGACCAGTTAGAACTAATTAGGACCTAATTAGACTCAATTAAAACCACTTAGGACCTAATTAGACTCAATTAGAACTAATTAGATCCAATTAGGACCTAATATGACCTATTAGAACCAATTAGTACCTACTTAGGACCTATTATGACCTATTAGAACCAATTAGGACCTAATTATGACCTATTATGACCAATTATGACCAATTAGGACTAATTAGGACCAATATGACCTATTATGACCTATTAGGACCAACTATGACCAATTAGGACTAATTAGGACCTAATAGGACCTATTAGGACCCAATTAGAATCAATTAGAACCAATTAGCACCTAATTAGACTCAATTAGAACCAATTAGGACCTAATATGACCTATTAGAACCCAATTAGACTCAATTAGAACAAATTAGCACCTCATTAGACTCAATGACCAATTAGGACCAATTACCACCTCATTAGACTCAATTATGACCAATTACGACCAATTAGACCCAATTAGGACTAATTAGGACCAATTAGAACTAATTAGAACTAATTAGAACCAATAAAGACTAATTAGAACCAATTAGGACCAATTAGAACTAATTAGGACCTAATTAGACTCAATTAGAACTAATTAGGACCTAATTAGACTCAATTAGAACTAATTAGATCAAATTACGACCTAATATGACCTATTAGAACTAATTAGGACCTATTATTCAACCTATTATGACCTATTATGACTTAACTTTATACTAATTAGGACTAATTAGGACCAATTAGGACCTATTATGACCAATTAGGACCAATATGACCTATTAGGACCTATTAGGACTAATTAGAACCTAATATGACCTATTAGGACCCAATTAGAATCAATTAAAACTAATTAGCACCTAATTAGACTCAATTAGAACCAATTAGGACCTAATATGACCTATTAGAACCCAATTAGACTCAATTAGAACAAATTGGCACCTAATTAGACTCAATTATGACCAATTAGATCCAATTAGGACCTAATATGGCCTATTAGGACCTAATATGACCTATTAGAACCAATTAGGACCTAATTAGGACCTATTATGACTTAACTCTAGACTAATTAGGACCTATTATGACCAATTAGGACTAATTAGGACCAATATGACCTATTAGGACCAACTATGACCAATTGAGACTAATTAGGACCTATTAGGACCCAATTAGAACCAATTAGAACCAATTAGAACCTAATTAGACTCAATTAGAACCAATTAGGACCTAATATGACCTATTAGAACCCAATTAGACTTAATTAGAACAAAATAGCACCTAATTAGACTCAATTAGGACCAATTAGGACCAATTGGACCCAATTAGGACTAATTAGGACCAATTAAGACCAATTAGAACTAATTAGAACCAATTAAAACCAATTAGAACCAATTAGGACCAATTAGAACTAATTAGGACCTAATTAGTCTCAATTAGAACCAATTAGGACCTAATTAGACTCAATTAGAACCAATTAGATCCAATTAGGACCTAATATGTTCTATTAGAATCAATTAGGACCAATTAGACTCAATTAGGACTAATTAGGACCAATTAGACCCAATTAGGACTAATTAGGACCAATTAGGACCAATTAGAACTAATTAGAACCAATTATAACCAATTAGAACCAATTAGGACCAATTAGGACTAATTAGAACCAATTAGGACCAATTAGAACTAATTAGGACCTAATTAGACTCAATTAGAACCAATTAGGACCTAATTAGACTCAATTAGAACCAATTAGATCTAATTAGGACCTAATATGACCTATTAGAACCAACTAGGACCTAATTAGGACCTATTATTCAGCCTATTATGACCAATTATGACTAATTAGGAACAATATGACCTATTAGGACCAATTAGAACTAATTAGAACCAATTAGAACCAATTAGGACTAATTAGAACCAATTAGGACCAATTAGAACTAATTAGAACCAATTACAACCAATTATGACCAATTATGACCAATTATGACCAATTAGAACTAATTAGGACCAATTAGGACCAATTAGAACTAATTAGGACCTAATTAGACTCAATTAGAACCAATTAGGACCTAATTAGACTCAATTAGAGCCAATTAGATTGAATTAGGACCTAATATGACCTATTAGAACCAATTAGGACCAATTAGGACCAATTAGACCCAATTAGGACCAATTAGACCCAATTAGGACTAATTAGAACCAATTAGGACCAATTAGGACCAATTAGAACCAATTAGGACAAATTAGACCCAATTAGGACTAATTAGGACCAATTAGAACTAATTAGACTTAACTAGAACAAATTAGCACCTAATTAGACTCAATTAGGACCAATTAGGACTTATGAGGACCAACTATGACTAATTAGGACTAATTAGGACCTAATATGACATACTAGGACCCAATTAGAATCAATTAAAACCAATTAGCACCCAATTAGACTCAATTAGACCTAATTAGACCTAATTAGACCCAATTAGACCCAACTAGACCTGTTAGGACCTATTAGACTCAACTAGACTTGTTAGGACTCAATTAGACCCAATTAGACCCAACTAGACATGTTAGGACCTACTTTGACTTAATACATGAGCCTCGTTAGACCTAACTTCATTCAAAAGTTTTTGTTTAATAATTTTTACTTCATACATGTAGGAAATTCTCAAGAAGCACAACCTTCTGAAGTTGGAGAAGGGTCATCACAAGCTCAACAAGCCCAACCTTTAGAAGTTGGAGAAGGGTCATCACAAGCTCAAAAAGCCCAACCTTCAAAAGTTGGAGAAGGGTCATCGCAAGCTCAACAAGCACAACTCTTAGAATATCAAACAAGTACACATCTCTCTCTCACTGACTCTCTCTCACTGTCTTGATCTAGTCTCTTATTGGTGAATATGCATTTTGGGTCTTTCCCCTTAAGAAGTTATTGTTTTTGTTGTGTACATGCAACCTTTGATGATGGAAATATTGTACAAGGGGCATCCCAAGTTGAATCAACCCAAGATCAAACAAGTATGTGTTTCTCTCATTAGTTTATAAATTATTATAGGTTTGACTTTCAAGCTTGTAAATACTTATTTCATGAAGGTCCCCTTAAGATGAGATATTAAGATATTTTTTAATTTTATTTGCAGTAGAAGTGCAAGAAACATATGTGAATGATAGTCTACTCCAACAGTTGAAGAGAAAAATTAACCGTAAAAGCATAGATCATTTAATTGAAATGGATGTGGAAAAAGTGAGAGATTATGCTAAACAACCCATAGATATTACAAAGAGGGGATTGAATAAAAAGTCTAAAAAAATAATGAAACAATTTGAGAATCTTGGTACACTTGAAAAAACTCAACTGTTATCAATTACACTTCTTAAAGATGAGTTAAAAGAGCCATTAAAATTGTTGGGTGTAGATGCAAGTTTGAAAAAGTTAAAATCATGTAACGTACAAAAAAATATTGTTGACAGTGTTAAGAAAGGTTTGCATTCCATTGGAAAAACAACTAGATCTATAGATAGGTCCATTTCAAGAAGAGTGATACTGACATCTATTTTAAATAAAAACATGTCCCAAAGAAGACAAATTTCATCACTTTCATCTCAGATCAGGTATAGTAGGATGACAATGACACACTATTTGAAAAGAAGAATCAATTTGGATGATACTACATTGGAAGGTAATTGGGCATTAATGTGTAGAGCTCCTCGGTCTGATAGGATTAATGAAATAGGTAGGAATATAGTTACGTCAATTTAGACTGATCATACTCATCCTTCACCAAATATAAGAGACGTTATCAAGAAGAGGACCGGGCCTAAGGAATATTTCCAGCACACAAAACATTGGTTGGACACCACACAACATGAATTGTATCTCTCATTTTGTAACTCAAATCCTGACATTAAGATTGGACAAACAATGTTTGAAATATTAAAGACATTTTTTGTAAAGATAAATAAATCTTTTGAAACTTGTTGTTGTCGATATCATATTGAATTCGATCTCTACTATCAAGGGTTTAGAAAGATGATAGAAGAAAGTGGTGGTTCTCAAAATGATTTTCCTAAACATCCAAGCCAATTCATAGCATCAATCTTATGTAACAAATTAATTGATCATGAAATACCTGAAATAGATTGCATAAGAGGAACTTGTCAAACATGCGGGGATTTGGCTAAATTTCCTTTGAGACTTGAAGATACTAACATGATGAGGATGACAAAATGTAACAGATACAAATACATAAAGTCTGAAACAAAAGTCAGGAAAGAATCAACAAGGTTGGAATATGTAGAAGATGAGATACCTGTTGCAATATTTATGGACAATTTTTTTAAATTGATTCAACCATACATACGTCATGTTTTTTTTGCTAAATGGCAGGCAGACAAATTCCAAATACAAAAAGAAACTTTTCCAGTTGGCACAATTTTATCGGTTGTTGATTTTGTAGAGAACTACTCCTTTGTTTCTCAAAAACAACTTCAAGCAAAATACTACTATACATAGTAGGTGACTATCATGGCACATGTGTCTTATCAACATGCACAATTAGGTTTGGATGGTGTTGAAAGTACATATCAAGCATGAGTCATAAAGAAAGAATATCACTTTTACATTAGTGATGATAAAGAGCATGACATACATTTTGTTGAGCATTGCTTTAAGACATTTTTTGGATATTTGGAAAACAAAGGCATTGAAATTGAAAAGCATTTTGTTTGGTCACATGGATGTGCAACACTATTTAAATCAGCAAGGCCATTTTATGCACTATGTAGATATCATTGATACGAAAAGATACCACATATTTGGAGTTTCTTTGAGAGTGGACATGGAAAGGGAGATCATGATGGTGTAGGATCTTGTATCAAATGTGCTTTAAGAAAGTATCAACTAGACTATTAGGTATATTGTATAAATAATGCTCATGATGTAGTTGAATGGTGCAAGATGCATTTTGTGGTGCCAAATCGTGACAACACATCATCATGATCAGATCGAGTCATACCCTTTTGAGTATTCTGGGAGATAACAGGCATTAGGTTTAAATTTATTGATCATTGTTTGAGTTAACATATATATGTGTACATTATATATATATACATGATTTTAACTTGTCTTCAATTTTTACATGTGTCTCTCTATTATTCAGGTTTTGATAGAAGATCAATCCATGGATGCAAGAGAGTAGACAAAACAAGATCCCTGCATTCAGTTATGAGTACGGGTAGTAATGTGTGGTCATTGTACACTAGAGATTACTCATGCTTTTGTTATGACTGCATTTCTGAAAACTATGACAAATGTATCAACCTAAAATGTGGATATGTTAGTGAATGGAATTTGGTTCCACTAGATGTTACAAACAAAAATGATGAAGTTCAGGATGAAAGCTTTGACAACATTCCATTGATTTCTATAGATTATGACCATATTTCAGATTTGATCAAAATTGTTATGTGTGTGTTTATGTACATGTTTAAAAAGGATTCATAAACTCAATTCATAAATAAAGTTTGTTTAATTTATATTTACAAACCTAAAATTAAAAGTTTGCTTTAAATGCAGGACATATTTTTGTAGTAGTAGTGGAGCCTGGAAATGTGGAAGGTGTTAGTTAATATTTATTACGTTGTTGCAAGGAGAGGATGAAGCTAACACAGAATGAAACAAGCGATGGAATTATGTTTACCATAGGTTCTAGTACTGTATTTAAGTTTCACATCCTATATTAAATTTGAGTGAGACCTTCCAACTTCCAATTTTCTTATACGTTTGTTTATATGGTTAATTGTACATCTATATATATATATATAACATTGTTGAACTTGTCTGTGCAGGTTCAATTATTGTACAAGGAACATATTTGAAGAAAATCAAAATACTTAAACATGGGATTCATTTTGTTGATTATCAACCTAACAATAAGGTTTATCAGTATAGTCATCTTGTAATTGCCACTGTCCTATCTCTTGTTCCTGTGACGGGATGTGGCATTCGTAAGTGGAGACTTGATACTGACGACCATGAGAGAATATTAAATGTTATTTGAGAGAGAGATGAACCACTTGATGTGGACTAAATCACACATGAAATATGATTTGAACTAAATTTTTCACAGGCGAGACCAAAGGTTTTCCTAGCTCCATTCTTTCATACTGGTGCCCATAGTGAATGGAGCTTGAATTAAATTAAAAATTTATAATATAGCTCTAAAAAATGTCTTATAAGTGGATATGATATATTAATTATCTACCTGAATATGAAGTACTCTAAATTTGGAATATGAATGAGTGTATGTATTGAATTTTCATGTGTTACATTAGGACGTGCATGTTTTAAATATAAAGTCTACTTGAAGTACAACAACATTAAATTAAAAGTACGTACACAACTATTTCCAATGTACATTTAAATATAAGTAATATTCAATCAAACATCTAGGGACCTCGATTATATAGCTCACATGTGTCAAATTTACATCATTCATAACTTTTATAAATATGTACAATCAAACATTATTCATGTATGTAATCAAATTTAAATTAAACACATGTATGTAATCTATTGAAAGTATTGAAAATTTACATTTATAAATTTCAAATCACATGAACTCATGAAGAATCAAACATGTATACAAGTTCATCACACATGCATACGTATCTAGAGTGAAAGTACACACACACACACACACACACATATATATATATATATAACATGCATGAAACATCAATCATGTGTAGATCAAGTACTATAAATATGAAACATATGGATCAATCATGTGTCAAACATTCTATCAAAAGGGTCTAGAAATGAAATATAACATCAAACACATCAATCGGTCATGTAGAGTCTAGAAATGAAATATAGTTCATCAAACACATGTGAATATATATGTAATATGAAACATGTCTAGATCAAATATGAAAGTGCCTAGGACTCATCATGATGACTCCTCACTAAGCGGTCAAACCCAGAGTGACTATCATGCTGTGAAGGATGTGCAAATCCCTACAAAGAAAGAGATATATAAATTAATATATAAACATTGTACACAGACCTTAAGTTTGATTTAAAATATTGTACAAGAAAACATGTTATAAAGTGTGTACCCACAGATAATAAATTAAAAATTCACTTGTCCACTACTGATGTCATCATCGAGTGAGTCCTGACAACGTACATGATCATTTCTCAAAGGAGTAACAAGAGGCATATCCTGGCAGACAAAAAATATATATCATATATATACATGTACATATATATATAAATTGATTAAAATTTTGAAAATAAATTTAAGTTAAATTGTGACATTAAATACATGTATATAATCTGATTTATACCTGTGTAGGTGTTGGAAACTAATAGTACTCAGATTCCTTGGCCTCAATCCTATCAACCAAGGTATCAATATTTTGCTGCGTCTAGTCCAAGCTCAACTTTGCATCTGCAACATGAGTAGACCCCACACACCTCTCTAATGATGAATGCAATAGACTAACCAAATGAGATGGCATGGAAGTCGTATCATCATGTGTCAAAAAATCTAGATAACCTGTAGTGGTCATGTTGAACTCAACATCGTCAAGGCCAACATTAAAGAACTGATACCTTGCACTGACTGAAGGGTATGTACGTTGTGCCTCTCACTATGCAACAATAGAGTGGTCAGTAGGTGGATCCTCATGAGCACTACCACTATGGCCATGGTCTACGTGAGAAGGATGTGGCTGAGTGTATCTAACAATACCCACATGAGATATAACCTCTGATATGGGGATATCATGCTCTGCTTCTATAAATGCATATGCATCCAATAGATCCTCAGCCAAACTAGTCAATGTGACATGTGTCATCTCTCCTGTAAGTCCCTCTAGGATAGAAAGTGAAGGGATGTCTGCTGCACTATACATTTCATGTGCGGTCTTGTTAGAGGGTGCTCCACCTAACGATTTGGAGTGTCGTCGAGACATCAGGTACTAACCAACCTGATCACTAGATATGGATGTGGTAGCTATTGTAATGTCCCTCACACTATCAATCGCAACTCAAAGCTAGGTGCTATGAATAACATCATCTACAATAGGACCCAATGAAGGAGCTATAGCAGGTGCCCTATAACCAACAATGGACCTGTATACTGGCCTCTTTCGATCAGCTCGATGAAAAGCATCTCTATTAGCAAGTCTACCATGCCCCTATCCTAGATGTGATGGAAAATTAGTGTAATTAACAACCCTCCCTAAATGAACCTCAAAAAAAATCTTCTATGCAAAGTACAATAGAATCTGGTGGTTATTCGGATAACGACCATGGACATCTAAAAATTGTGGGTATATCAATGCTAATATAGCAAGATCTTGACACCTGGTAACCTGATACCCCTTTACATAATTTAAATCTGTATAAGATGGGAAAGCTTCCCCTTTTAGGGTCACTTTAGGCACTAAAGCATGTACCTCCTTAAGAGAAAGACCAGAGCCAACCTCTTGTATCTTCCTCTCAAGTATGGCCTCTATAACATCTGGGGCATAGGGAGTGGTACCATGAATGTCATCCCTAATGCTAATCAAGCTAGTAAGGATGGATTGACATGTGCTTTTATAGACACTAGAGCTAGATGGATTATTTATGGATTCTTGCAACCGTTTAATTTCTCTATTAGTGCGTGCAAATAGTTTCGCAAGGGGAATCGATGCATTTGCCATGTGTGATGTGCAATAATATTTCTGATAGATCTAGAATATGTATACTTGAAAGATTTTATTTATTGTCAAATGAAGTCTACATATATGTACGTTTTCCTAATTTAATTGAAAATAAAATTAAAGTATGCACATTTTGCTACATTATTTCAAAGTAAAATCAATTATATAAATTATATTTAAATGTAAATAAACGTGTACTATACATATGTACACACACATGTACAGGTGCATATATATACATGTACACATACATGTGTATGTGCATATATACATACACATGCATATATATACACATGTACATATATAATATGACATGTACACATGTACATGTATGTATGACATGTATACATGTCATATATATATAGAGATATATATGTCATGTATATATATATGACATATTATATATCTATATATCTATATAGATATATAATATGTCATGTACATATATATATACATGACATATTATATATATAGAGATATATAATATGTCATGTATATATGCATATATACACATGTATACATGTGTATATGCATGTATACATGCATATATACATGTATATATGCATATATATATGCATATATACATGTATATATGCATATATACATGTATACATACATATATACATGTATACATGCATATATACACATATACATATATATATACATGTATTTATATATATATACACATGTATACATGCATATATATATGTATATATACATATATATATATATATACATGCATATATGCATATATATATGTATATACATATATATATATATATATATATATGCATATATACACATGTATACATGCATATATACTAAATCTATATATCAAAAACTTCAAATAATAAAAAATTAAAAATTAAAAACTTGAAAGTGACGTTTGATAAATCAAAAGCCAAGCCACAAGTTTCATTGTCGCCGAAAGTGATAGTGAAAGTCACTTTCAACAGGTTAAAAACCCGGCCAAAAAACTTAACTTTACACTTTCGATTGAAAGTCCTTAATATGGGACTTTCAATCGAAAGTTCTTTCTTACAGTTTACGATCAAAAGTGAGAAAAGAACTTTCAATCAAAAGTGAGGACTTTTCAGACTTTTGATCGAAAGTTTCTTACTTACGATCAAAAGTTCAGGTTAGTTTCTATCAAAAGTAGGAAGGGATTTTTTAGTCGGATTCTCTTTTAAGGCCAAATTCGTTCCTTTGAAAAAGTGTAACCCACTATTGTGGGTTCACCTTATTGTTCTCTCACAATTGCAACAGTTTAAATCCTCTTACCAAGTAGACTCTTACAGGTCTTAGTTATTAAATTCTTTCACAAGGTGAATCTCTAAACTAAGGTTTCAATCCTCACACGAGGTAGACTTTCAAAGGTCTTTATTGTACATCTCATAGTTTACTAGACATCTCTCACAAGATGAATGACTCTATAATGTCCCTTATTTATTTCCTTGTATATGTTCCTTGCAAAAACCATCTTTAGGAGACCATATAATACTCAACCAATTCTTTCTATATTCTAAGTTAATTGGGGGGATTTAATCCTAATATCTACCTCTAGGTCAGGCTTCATGGGATTTAAGGTTCTCCACTTGAAGGATATAAGGTTCGTTCTAAGCAACCCAGACTATTGGCACATCTTCCCATAGAGCATAGCTCCTAAGATTCTCTTGGAAATGATAGATGTTATCCAAGCCTACTCTTATGTATTGTTGGATTACGGAGAGAGGGGGTGAATCAGTAATCCCTGATTCCAAATACCTAAAAATATTTTCTCTGATTAACTCGGTTAAATACAATTCAGTATTTACTGACAACAGTATATAAAATTTAATAATCATTAAATCAATCACATAAACCATTCATCACATGTAACACTAGTATTTAATGTGGAAACCCAAATTTGGGAAAAACCACTATGGGAATTATCACCCACTAAGAAAATACTCTTCTGAAGTACACTTGGTTAAGAGCCAATTCGGTTAAAGATTACAATACACACTGTAAGGTGTGACCTGGTCAAGGGATTTACCTCAAATTTGTTGGGATCTTCACCCTATTAGGAGTGGCCTTTTTAGAGGACTTCAAACACTCTTTAGAATGTTAACTTTTGAAAGGATTTTACAATAAGACTGTTAAGTCGACTTTGTTAAGACATTTCTCTGTTAGAAATGCTAATAAGAAACTGTAAATAATTTGACCTGTAAATTTGCAACTATCTTTTCATAACCAGATCCTTTGTGCACTCTTCTATCATCACTTCAATTCTTCATTTTCCACTGGCTTCAACACTTCATCAGATTCTACTTTCTGACTCAGAATCCCATTGTTCCTTCTTCACTGCTTCATCTGGTGACTCTACAAATCTTCAATTTTCTATCCATTTACTCTTAAAAATCCATCCTTTATATAGACAATTTTTGTTGCTTGATCTCCTTTATTACATTTTCCTTTGATCAATATTAATCGTCCAATTCATTATACCTTGAATCTGGATCTCGGTAACATGTTTTCTTTTCACCTAGGAACGAAAACTTTCTCGAAACACGTTCCTTCTATTTTAACTGTTTAGATCTAAGTCATAAATCATCATCATGAATTTTCTTGATCGAAGATCTCCCTAACTAACTTTCCTTGTCATCATGATCATCCAGCTCATCATATCTAATCATTAAATATCATTCCAATCTTTGTATTTAATTATTGTTGCTTTCTCAGTAGATAACTTTGTATTTCGGTTAACTTTTCTCGGTGCCTAAAAATTTCCTGCTCAGTGTCCCTAGTTCATTTTCCTTTAATGAGTGACTTTTCATGCTCAGTAGCCAAAACTCTTTTGCTTACTAACTTGACAAATCTTCATTATCATACTTTACCGACTTGATATAATCATATGTTAGGTAGAAGACAATTATATCATCATAACCTTACCATTGTTTGATATGTATCAATTACCTAATTAAGTTCTTCAACTTCACAACATCTCACTTCTTCATCTTCTTAACTCATTCACACTTATATCATATAGTGAATGATATGAAAATATAATATAAACCAGAAATCAATTTATTGACATCAATGACAAGACAATAACTGATCTAACCTTTTTACTATCTTGTATTCCTCTGATCTTGGTCGGTCTTCATCATCATCACCATCAGTTATAGTAACCATGCATATGACTGATACCAATATATATACTACCTACATGAGACTATAACAATCTCAAGACTAAGGAAACTATAGTAATCTCCATTAGTCCCCTCTAGATAGAGGATCAATCCTTAATGAATAAAAAATTCATTTGGTCACAATATCATCATACTAATTAGTGGATACACATACAAATGTATAAGAATTTCATCCCAGACTGCTTCATTAAATCATAATAATTAGGATATAAGCCTAAGAGTTATTTATGTATATACTCATCTATTCATCATTAAAATAAGAAAAACCACATATAATTTTGATTTACATAATATAAATTATATATTCATATATATATATGAATGTATATCATACATATATATATGTGAATATTCTCTGATGGATTTCAGTATTATATATATATATATATATATATATATATATATATATATATATATATAAAACCTGTGATTCCACTTGTTATATTCCGCCACTGGTTTTCCTTTTAAACTGAATGTAAACTTTCTTTTTGTTTGTTATTCTCCGATTCATTCTCCATTGAATTTATATGAACTTCTAATAAATATTTTATACTAATGAACACTTCTATCCCAAATTTAATTAGTCCCACTTCCAACGTCAAGGATGTGACTTCTCAACAATAAAATGGTTATTAATATAATTGTTGATTATACATACTTGAGACTCATGTGCGTACCAAATATCTTTTGGTATGCTTGAATTTTGATTTCGACTTAATCTTAATCGTTTCCTTCCTTACCTTTTCAGTAATCCCTTCTACTTATTATTTCTATCGTATATTGCATAAGATATATGTATTCCCGGTAAGGTATATGATTTAACTTGTATTAACACCTCCTTCGTTCTTTTCTTATATTAATTTCTTGCATGAATTCTATACTAAGTATCTTAGTCCATACATTTCTCCCTTTCGATGCTTAGCACCTTCCTTCTCTTCCCAGATTGTGGGGACTTCCAATGTGTAGTACTTCCCAGTCAGCGTTGCTTCCTTATGTTTCTAGATGTAATGGTAATGTTTATTCATTTTTTACGTTGCGGATGTATTCATAATTTTTATTCTTTCTCTATGTTGTAGAAATACAAATACTTGATACAGATGTAAATGAAATTCCATGCCACTCTGAATTGATGTTTAACATCCTTATATATTCTATGAAGATATGGGGGGTTGGGTTCGTGATCCTTCATTTTATGTTACAAATCGAACCCTTTGTACAACCTAAACTTTTCTTAATTATTTGTTTGACTAAATATTACTGCCACCTAATGACTCACTGTTCCTTCCTTAACAAGGCACTAACTAATTGAATCGCTCCTTATATTACTAACTGCAACGGTCTTATGAATACCAAGTACAAGCTTTGATCATTCTTTATCTATGTGGTAGAGATGTACAAGCATCCATCTGCATATCTTAGTCGTGAATATACAAGGAGGGAGGTTTATTTATCATGGCCCAATAATTAACTCATCTTTCGATATACTTCTAAGGTGGCTTTCTTCTTTCATATTATTGTGGTTATAATAATCATTCAATATTATTTTGGATATATTTGTTTATTACAAATGTTATGATTTAGGGAAAGTTTTTTTTGTCTTTGACGGGACATCATATTATATTTGATTATTATTATTTTTTTAATTTAGTTTTATCTTTTAATTTTATTATTATTATTTATACAACTATTAATTATTAATTGTTATTAATTGATATCTTAATTATTAATTGTTATTCATTGTTATTAATTGTTATTAGTTATTAATTATTATTAATTGTTATTAATTGTTTGTCCTTAAGCAATAAAAGATTTAATTTGTAATATCTCTTTGTTGTGCTCCTTTGATAAATTATCATATATGTTTTGTCCCCTCTTTTGCATTAAGATTGGTAGTAGAAACTTGTCGAAACTTAGTTTTCTCAAGAAAAGGATCAAGACCGTATAATGGTGCCAATTGTATTCACAAAACTCGATGATTGTCTAATTCAAAATGCATATCCTTTAGGTTTACTCTAGTCAATATCTTACTCTAGATCAACCAAAAGTAAAACCACACATGCAACATACACTTGAAATATACACATGAAGATATGAAGACAAAAATCATACACAAAGTATAAACATAGGCGCATGAAAATACAGAGCATACATGGGGTATAAACATAAATGCATGAAGACACAAAGTATACACACAATACACACATTGTTATATCACTTCTTATTGACTACAATAAATCATTGATTCATATTTACACACATTGTTATATCATAACAATCTCGAGACTAAGGAAACTATAGTAATCTCCATTAGTCCCCTCTAGATATAGGATCAATCCTTAATGAACATAAAATTCATTTAATCACAATATCATCATACTAATTAGTGGATGTCCATACAAATGTATAAGAATTTCATCCCAGAATGCTTCATTAAATCATAATAATCATGATATAAGCCTTGAAGTTATTTATGTATATACTCATCTATTCATCATTAAAACAATCAAAATCACATGTAATTTTGATTTACAGAATATCAATTATATATTCATATATATATATATATATATATATATATATATATATATATATATATATATATATATATATATATATATATATATATATATATATATATCACACACACACACATATATATAAATACATATATATTTATTTCATACACACACACACGTGTGTGTGTGTGTGTAAGAATTTGCAAATAGAAAAGATTGAACCAAAAATCTAGAGGTTAAAGAAAATCACAAATGAAAGAGCGATGATATGAAAAAGAATAGACTTGTATTAATGATGCAATTATTGATGATTGAATTGATCCAATGCATTGAATTAAAATGTACATAATATGCTTCCTTATTTAGGAAAGGCAATAAGAAAGAATGATAAGGATTTGATAAAGATATCACCTATGCAAGGTGTAATCACATGTCCACCGAATGTGGATCATCCTCCATTATGTAATAAAGTATGTTCCATAGGATGAGGATGATAATGTGATATGTTCACTAAAGGTGGATCCCATACCTAAAGTGGAATTTCTCCTACACCATGTGCTCAATTGAGGTGCAAACTCCAAGGTGTCTCAATGAAAAACTACTATGCAATGCATTATCATAAGTAATATTAAGTAAAGTGTAATTAGGAATATTTAATTACACCAACACCCCCCCTTAAGTGCAACTTATGGGAATGCACTTAAACTCACAATGCAAGATGGGTCCTGGCTACTATGTCATGTTAGGTACCCATGTACAATATGCAATGCAATACATGAAATGAAAAACTCTCATAAAGTGGAGAAAGAGGTAAAACCTCATGGGAAAAACCCTTCCCCAAAAAGAGAGAAGAAAACACAAGATGCGTGGATGGATGGAGTACTCAAGAACCCCCAAGAACTAAATACATCATGTATATACAAATAATTATCCCCCCATAAGAAAGATAGTTGGAGACATGATATCCCCCCCATAATGAATAATCTCCCATGTTGATGAAGAGTACCTACAAACAAAATATTAACCAATGCCTACAAGAAACATGTCTCCCCTTAGGAATAAATAGATACATCAAATGATGAAGAAGCCAATCCATGTGAAAAATCAAGTGAACAAGAAGAATCACTAACACCAATCTCCAAATAAGGTGGTGAAGTATCTCCAACTATGATACTATCATCAAATAGAAGAGAAACCCCCTCAACTATGTCTCCCAAATCTGCATCATGAGAATCAACAACAAATGTTGAAAAGGAATCCAAGTAGTCATCACATTCTACAAGATCTGTAGCACTGTGATCATCCTACTAAATAGTAGATCCCATGTCTAAAGAAGCAGAAGGTGGAGGAGTAGTAAGCTCAACACTTGTCTCAAAAAAAAAATGATTCAAGTGTCCAAAGTTCTCCTCGCATACATAATTATCCCTTGGTAAAGGGATGTGTACATCATGAATATCATCATTATCGTCAACAAAATGTGAAAAAGAATACAAGTGTGATGTATGATAAACAACTCCCATAGCTATGACATCTCTAGTCTCCATGTCCCTAATGTAGACATAATCAAGAGCGAACTCAATAATTTTACCTTGAGCCCCATGAGTAATTTGATAAATAGAAAGGAGATTAGTGGTCAAGGATGGTACACAAAGAACATGGTTAAATGTCTCTTCTCCCATAGGAATAAAACCTCTCCCACAAACCCTCATGTATGTGTTATTACCCATCAAAATATTAGGATAATTACAATGCTCAATAGAAGAAAATATATCCATAGAAGATGTCATATGATGTGATGCACCTGAATCAAGAAGTCATTTACCTTTCTCAGGATGTGTGGAAGCCAAAAGTGCTTGTCCTTTACCTTTATCTTTGGATGATGATGGAGATGTAGAAGCTGCCAAATGTGTAGAAGAAGGAGCAAACACTAATGAGGGCAACTTAATATTGTGCTTTTGAATTATGTGAGTTACCTCATCAATCTTCTTGTGAAAACACTTATGCTCATCATGTCCTAGATTTTTACAATATGCACATTTATCCCTCTTTCTTCTAGATGATTCCTCTCTTGAAGAGGACTTGGATTCAGAAGTAGATTGTAAAGGAGATTCATTACCTTTATCATTAGGCTTAGGATCTTTATGTTTCTTCTTTCCTTTTCCATTAGAAGCCTTTGAAGTAGATTCATTTGCAATCAATGCACAATGTGTTGAAGGCTTCAATTAACCCATGTGTGACAACTTTGCTTATTCCCTTCTGAGTTGAGCTGCAAATTCATCAAGAGAAGGAAATTTGTATTCACTACCAAGAGCATCCATAGTAGCATAGAATGTAAAAAAAAATATTGAACATTTAGGACCTAGCTTGGAAAGAATAAAAAAGATCAATTGTCCATCCCCTTTAGTAATGGCACAAGTAGAAAGCTCCAATATAATAGAATTGATCTTAGAGAAAAAATCTTGAATATTGTTAAAATCACTAGGATTTAGACCTATGAGCTCATTCTCTAATCTAAATTTTCTCATTCTATCAGGTTTACCAAAGAGTCCCTCCAATATGATCCAAACATCATGAGGATGTGTGCAAGATGCAATATGAAATAGAAAATCATGAGATATGGATGATCTAAGAGAGCCAAGTATTTTATCCTTTCGATCAAACCATTTTATCTTTTTTGAAACACCTCTAGTTGGTTATTGATCTTGCCCAAGAGTCATTCTAAGAAACCCAATACTCAACAAGTGATCATGTATAAAGATTCTTTCCATTCATAATAGTTATATGGAGTGAGGATTTTGACCTTTGAATTATCCATAATGCAACTAAATAATGACTGATAACTACTGATAACTCCTTCAAATGACTGATGCAAATTAGAAAACTAAAATCCAATGATTAACCAAGTGCAAAGATAGCTCCAAAATAGCCTATTTATGAAAGTGATATTTCCACCCCAAATCACTGAAATCTGATTGCAAATATGAAAAGTAGATAAAAAATCATGCACTAATTTTAAAAACAACTTCACCTCAAAATATTATCATATCTACCCAAACAAAGGCTTGGAAGCTGTAGAAATCGGGAACAGACAAGAACAATCATGAGAATCTACAATTTTTTATTAATCTAGCCACCAGATTGTAAAAATAATACCAACACTGGAAACTTCAGAAAATTATACCCCAAATCCAAAAAAAATGCTCGAAAAAAGGAGCGAAATTGAGCAAGATATGGCCCTTTGAAGTTGGACTGCAAATTTAAAAACTCCAATGGTGAAGGTAGAAAAATTCAAACACTTGCTGCCATTAGAAAATGATATGTTAAATTCAACGGTCATGTGGTCATCACCAAAAAATTCCAATTTTCCCTATTTGACAACTAGACGATCACCAATTTTAGGGTCATGCACCAAGTGATGTGGCAAAAAATATGTGGTAGGATGACATGTTTTTTGACTGGGTTTTCTGTACTACTAACGTAATGCTAATACAAGTGTCCATATAGGTGGCATCACATAGGTGATGTGGCTTTGTTGAAAGTACAGATTTGATGATGTGGCAAGTATGCCACATGTTTACCTCTGTTTGGGTCGTGTGGCTATTTGACTCAGGCGCGAGGGCTATTTAATGGGGCACTTCCTGATTGGCACGGAGTTTCCACATGGTTGCATGGGGTTTTACCATGTGGTGGCTTAAGATTGTGTCTCGTGGTAGTCTAATGTTAGCTTGTGGTGACTGGTCAGGAAATTACTGTACACTTTTCCTCTTTGACATATTTTCAGCTATTTTTGAGCCGACATGATTGTAACTCATTCTAACCCTAAAATAGAAAAATATTGTATAATATAGCTTAGGGTTAGGGATTTCATTATGTATCATTTTAGTACTTGCGGTAGAATTGAGCTGTAAGGGGATTATGGATTGTAATCAGGTTGTAATCATTGGATAATAAAATATTAAACTCGATGTTGGTGGACGTAGCCCAAGGATTGGGTGAACCACGTTAAATATTTGTGTCTTGTGTTCTCTTCTTTGTGGTTTATTATTTTCTAATATCAGTTATATTTGTATGTAATTGTTATTTCTGCCTTGTTAATCCTAACAAGTGGTATCAGAGTGAGGTTATTTTTTAGTTATCCTCTATAGGAAGATCTCACGGTTTAGTGGGAGTCTCACAGTTGAGTGGGAGCAATGGTAGATGAGGGTAGGCTGAAGGTTGACAAGTTTAATGGGTAGAACTTTCAGTTATGGAAAATGCAAATGGAGGACTATCTCCATCAGAAGGATCTATGGTGGTCATTGGAAGGAAAAGCCAATAAACTGGTAAACATTTCTGACGAGGACTGGACAATTCTTGATAGAAAGGCTCTTGGTAGTATTCGATTATGCCTGACACAATTGGTGGTATTCAATATTACACAAGCAACAACGACTGAAGATTTGATGAAAACCCTAGCGAAGTTGTATGAAAAGCCCTCCGCTTCAAATAAGGTATTTCTCATGAAGCGTTTGTTTAATATGAAAATGGTGGAAGGTGGGTCAGTTCCTAATCATTTAAATGAGTTTAATATAGTTACCAGTCAATTAACTTCTATTAATGTTATTTTTAATGAAGAAGTCGGGGCTCTCTTGATTTTGTGTTCTTTGCCTGAAAGTTGGAATGTCTTGGTAATGGTTGTTAGTAACTCTATTTCTGGTTCTAATACCCTAAAATTTGATGATGTTATTGGTGTTATTCTGAGTGAGAAAATTCATAAGAAAAGCTCAGGTGGATCCACATCAAGTAGTGTCTTAAATGTACAAAGAAGAGGTAGAACCAATGAGAGAGAAACAACTCTGGAAATCATGGGAAATCAAGAGAAAAATCAAAGGGAAAGAGGTTTAAATCCAAAGGGCCAAATGATTGTTGGTACTGTGGAAAACCAAGTCATAAGAAGAAATATTGCTGGTCTCAGAAGAATAAAGGAGACAAACAAGAAGGTAACAAGGAGGTAAATGTGGTAAGTAATAAATCTGAAGAGGATGCTTTGATTCTTTCTTTAGAAAGTATTGATGATTCATGAGTTTTAGATTCTGAGGCTTCATTTCATGCTACACCCCATAGAGGTTACTTTTTGTATTATTTCCAAGGGGATTTTGGGCTAGTTTATTTGAGAGATAATGAACCCTGTCAGATTGTTGGAAAGGGAAAAATTAAGATTAAGTTTCAAAATGAGAATCATTGGCTACTACAAGAGGTAAGACATGTTCCAAGGTTGAGTAAGAATTTAATTTCAGTAGGGCAACTGGGTGATGAGGATTGCACAGTTACTTTTAATGATAGAAATTGAAAGGTTTCAAAAGGTTCCTTAGTAGTAGCAAAAGGTGTGAAAGTAGGCACCTTATATCTTTGTACAGGTCATATTGTTCCTTCTACTTTAATTTTTTTAGAAGATAATGAATGTTCAGGAACAATGGTTGCAGTTGAGCAGGAAGAACATCAAATTATTGCTGTCGATTTTGACACAACACTATGGCACAACAGACTCGGGCACATGAGTGAAAAAGGTGTGAAATTACTTCATTCAAAGAAAGTTTTACCTAGTCTGAAATGTGTCAATATGGATTTCTGTGAAAGTTGTGTTTATGGAAAACAAAAGAGAGTTAGTTTTGTAAAGAGTGGGAAGGAAAAGAAAAATGAGAGATTAGAGCTTGTGCATACAGATGTATGGGGACTAGCTCGGGTATCTTCCCTTGGTGGCTCTCTATATTATGTTACATTTATAGATGATGCAATAAGAAAAGTATGTATTTATTTCCTTAGATAAAAATCTGATGTATTTCAAACTTTTAAGAAATGGAAATGCTTGGTTGAGAATGAGACTGGTAAAAGGCTAAAATGTCTCAGATCTGATAATGGTGGTGAGTATTGTAGCATAGAATTTGAAGATTATTGTTCCACTAATGGTATTCGTAGGCAGAAAACTGTACCAAGGACTCCACAAGAAAATGGAGTGGCTAAATGCATGAACATGACAATAATGGAGCGTGCAAGGAGTATGAGGTTGCATGCTAGGCTACCCAAAAACATGTGGGCAAAAGTTGTGAACACTACTTTTTATTTAATCAATAGAGGCCCCTCTACTCCTTTGGACTTTGGTATTCTAGAGGAAGCATGGAGTGGTAAGAAGGTGAGCTAATCTTTTCTCAAAACCTTCGGTTGTGAAGATTTTGCACATATAGATTTTGAAAATAGAACCAAGCTGGAAGCTAAGTCAAAGAAATGTGTATTTGTTGGATATGGCATTGATGAATTTGGTTATAGGCTTTGAGATTTTGAAACTCATAAAATTGTAAGAAGTAGGGATGTCATATTCAATGAGAAGGTGTTATACAAAGATCTGTTGCAGCAACATGAGAAGAATGAAAATGATTATGTAGTATTGGATGATATTCCAAAAGATGTTCTAGTAGCTCCTTATGCTCTGCAACAACAACAACAAATACCACACACCCCAGTGAATGTTAGATGGTCAACAAGGCTAAGGAGACCTCCAGATAGGAAGTTGTCTCTATCTCTAGCTGATTATATTGAGAAGGTGTTGCAACGTTTCTCTATGGAGAACGCCAAAGCTATCAGCACACCTTTGCCTGGTCATTTGAAATTGACTAAGGAGATGTGTCTTAAGACATCAGAAGAAGAGGCTAAAATGTCCAAGTTACCTTATGCTTCAGTTGTAGGGAGATTAATGTATGCTATGGTATGTACTAGGTGAGATATTGCACACATAGTGGGAGTCATTAGCCGATATATGAGTAACCTTGGTATTGAGCATTAGAATGCAATCAAATGGATTCTCAGATATTTGAGAGGTACATCCAGTAAGTGTTTACACTTTGGGGGATCTACTACTGCTGTACAAGGCTATGTTGACTCAGATTTGGCAAGAGATATAGATAGCAGGTGGAGTACTATAGGCTATGTATTTATTATTGGTGGGACAGCAGTGAGTTGGATTTCTCGACTACAAAAGGTGGTTGCTTTATCCATTACAGAGGCAGAGTATGTTGCTGCTACAGAGGCAGCCAAGGAGATGATATGGCTTAAATTCTTCATGGAAGAATTGAGACATCCACGGACGGATAATTTTCTACCTACATATAGCCAAAGTGTCATTCATCTTGTGAAGAATTCTATTTTGCACTCAAAGACAAAATACATACAGTTGCGGTACCATTTCATTCGGTCAGCTTTGGATGATGGAAAGTTAAAGATGGAAAAGATACATATAGATGATAATCCAATAGATATGTCTATAAAGGTAGTAACAAGGGAGAAGTTGAACTCATTTTCAAGTTCAGTTGGTCTTCTAGACTGAACAGAATAAAGGAACAACTGAGTCCAAGGTGGTTCGATCTAGTGGGAGCCTCATATGGTAGTAGTATTGCTACAGGATCAGTCTCCAAGTGGGAGGTTTTTAAGTGTGGATATTGATCAGTCACCAAGTGGGAGATTGTTAGCTTGTGGTGACTGATCAGGAAATTACTGTACACTTTTCCTCCGGCCCTCGTCGGGTCGAGCCCTGAGCGGGGGTTTAGGGGCGCAGCCCCCAAGGCAAATTTTTTTGAAGCTGACATATTTTTGGCTATTTTTGGGCCAACATGATTGTAACTCATTCTAACCCTAAAGCGAAAAAATATTATATAATATGGCTTAGGGTTAGGGATTTCATTATGTATCATTTTAGTACTTGCGGTGGAATTGAGTTGTAAGGGGATTATGGATTGTAATCAGGTTGTAGTCACTGGATAATAAAATATTGGACTCTCTATTGGTGGACGTAGCCCAGGGATTAAGTGAACCACGTTAAATCTTTATGTCTTTTGTTCTCTTCTATGTGGTTTATTATTTTCTGATATTGGTTATATTTGCATGTAATTGTTATTTCTGTCTTGTTAATCCTAACATCTAAAGGCCCAAGTAAAGGGGTGAGGCGGAGGAGCAGCAGTGGCCCATGGATTCATCATTGGGCTCGACGATGATGGTGGTCAGGCGGAGCTGCCGCTGGGACTGGTGGTGCTTGGGTGGTGTGGTGGTGGGAAGGATTTTTTAGTCCCACATTAACTATGGGAGGGGCTTTAGGCCCATTTATATATGAAAACTCGTAGAGTGGTAAACAAAGTAAGGAAGTCGGTTGGAGTTTGATGCCAATGGTCTTGAGCTTGCTCACCCATAAGTGGTCATTGGACTGTCGGGTCGAGAGGTGGTTACCCAATGATGATGTTGCGGTCGAAAATATGATGATGTCACCGACTGACTGTCTTTGATAGATGCCAAAGAATATTATTTGTGCCAACAAATAATGTAGGGGTCGTACCAACACTGAAAACAAATTTTTGTAAACAAAATTCTAAAAAAGAACTGGATAAAAAAATATTTTATTTTTAAAAAAAAATCATACTACAAAGACGCAAATCGGGCCATACATATCGATTTGCAAAAAAAATTGTCTCGATTTTGACTTTCGTTGAATATGGGTGATTTTATAGTCAATTTTAACTAAAACAACCTCCTAGACATAATGGTGAGGTTAGATCTGACAAAAAATGCTTCCACAAAATGTTGGTCTTTAGATCTGAGATAAGGACCTTCAATGCTTGCACCATGATCTCTCCAAACAGGCTAATCAAACACTCCAATGGCTTTGATACCATATAATAATTTACAAATAGCAAAGATTGAACCAAGGATCTAGAGGTTAAAGAAAAGAACAAATGCAAGAGAGATGATATGAAAAAGAATATACTTGTATTAATGATGAAATGATTGATGATTGAATTGACCCAATGAATTCAATTAAAATGTACATAATAGGTCTCCTTATATAGGAAATGCGATAAGAGAGAATGATAAGGAGATGATAAGCTATCACCTATGCAAGGTGTAATCACATGTCCACCAAATGTGGATCATCCTTCATTATGTAATAAAGTATGTGCCATAGGATAAGGATGATAATGTGATATGCGCACTAAAGGTGGATCTCACACCTAAAGTGGAATTTCTCCTACACCATGTGCTCAATTGAGGTGCAAACTCCTAGGTGTCTCAACAACAAACTACTATGCAATGCATTATCCTAATTAAGATTAAGTAAAGTGTAATTAGGAATATTTAATTACACCAACATATATATATACACTATTATATTACATTTATTACCTATGATTCCACATGTTATACTCTGCCACTGGTTTTCCTTTTAAATTGACTGTAAACTTTTAATTTGTTTATTATTCCCTGATTCATTCTCCATTGAATTTATACGGACTTCTAATACATCTTGTATATTAATGGACATTTCTATTACATATTTAATAACTCCCACTTCCAATGTCAAGGATGTGACTTCTCAACATTAACATGGTTATTAATATAATTTTTAATTATACATACTTGAGGCTCATGTGCATACCAAATATCTCTTCTTATGCTTGAATTCCAATTTGGACTTAATCTTAATCTTTTCCTTTTGTAATTTTTGGTAATCCCTTCTACTTATTGTTTCTATCGTATATTGCGTAAGATATATGTATTCCCCACAATGTATACAATTTAACTTGTATTAACACCTCCTTCATTCTTTTCTTATATTTTTTTCTTGTGTGTAATGCTATGCTAATTATCTTATTCCATACATTTCTCCCTTCCTATTCTTGGCACCTTCCTTCTCTTTCTAGATCGTGGGGATTGCCAATGCGTAGTACTTCCCAGTTAGTGTTGCTTCCTTAAATTTCCAGATGTAATGATATTGTTTATTCATTTTTTATGTTGCAGATGTATTCATAATGTTTATTCTTTCTCTACGTTGCAGAAATAGAAATACTTGATACAGATATAAATGAAATTCCTTCCCTATTCCATGCCAATCTGAATTGATGTTTAACATCCTTACATATGCTATGAAGAAATGGAGGTTGGGGTCACGATCCATCATTTTCTATTACAAATCGAACCCTTAGTGCAACCTAAACTTTTATTAATTATTTATTTGACTAAATATTACTCCCACCTAATGGCTCATTGTTCCTTCCTTAATAAGGCACTAACTAATTGAGTCGCTCCTTATATTACTAACTTCAGCGGTCTTATGAATACCAAGTACAAGCTTCGATCATTTTTTCTCTATGTGGTAGATATGTACAAGCATCCATCTTCATATCTTAGTTGTGAATACACAAGGAGGGAGGTTTATTTAGCATGGCCCGATAATTAACTCATCTTTTGATATACTTATAAGGTGGTTTTCTTCTTTGATATTATTATGGTTATAATAATCATTCAATATTATTGTAGATATATTTTTTTATTACAGTTATTATGATTTAGGGAATGTTTGTTGTCTTTGATAGGGACATCATATTATATTTGATTATTTATTTATTTAGTTTTATCTTTTAATTTTATTATTATTTATACAACTATTAATTATTAATTGTTATTAATTTGATATTTTAATTTTCTTATAATTTAATATTAAATTCCATTTCAAGAACGAAATGTTATAGTCCGCCCTTCTCAAAATTATTTGTCCTCAAGCAATGAAAAATCTAATTTGGAATCCCTCTTTGTTGTGCTATTTTGATATTATCGTATATGTTTTGTCCCCTCTTTTGAATTAAGATTAATAGTAGAAACTTGTCAAAACTTAAAACAAGTTTTCTCGAGAAAAGGATCAAGGCCATATAATGGTGTCAATTCTATTCACAAAACCTGATGTTTGTTTGATTCAAGATTCATATCCTTTAGGTTTACTCTAGTCAGTCTCTTACTCTAGATCAACCAAAAGTAAAACCACACATGACGCATACACTTGAAATATACACATGAATATATGAAGACAAAAATCATACATAAAGTATACACATAGACACATTAAAATATAGAGCATATATGGGGTATACACATAAATGCATGAAGACATGGTGGATACACGAAGTAGACACATAAATGCATGAAGGTTCACAAAGTATACACACAATACACGCATTGTTAGATCACTTCTTATCAACTACAATAAATAATTGATTGATATTTACCCTGTAGGATAGCAGGATCATATCTTTGATACCACTGTAATGTCCCTACTTGTTTTCCTTATATATGTTCCCTGCAAAAATTATCGTTAGTAGGAGATTATATAATACTGAAAAAATTCTTTTTATATTCTAAGTTAATAGGGGGGATTTGATCCTAAGAGTTGCCTCTAGGTCAGGCTTCAAAGGATTATGGGTCCTCCTCTTGAAGGATGTAAGAGTTGTTATAAGTAACCCAGACTATCGGTGCATCTTCCCATAGAGAATTACTCCTAAGATTCTCTTGAAAATGATAGATGTTATCCAATCCTACACATATGCATATGATTGATACTAGTATATATACTGCCTACATGATATTATAACAATCTAGAGACTAAGGAAACTATAGTAATCTCTATTAGTCCCCTCCAAATATAGGATCAATCCTTAATGAATATAAAATTCATTTGATCATAATATCATCATACTAATTATTAGATACACATACAAATGTATAAGAATTTCATCCCAGAATGTTTCATTAAATCATAATAATCAGGATATAAGCCTTGAAGTTATTTATGTATATATTCATCTATTCATTATTAAAACAATCAAATCACATGTAATTTTGATTTACAAAATATCAATTATATATTCATATATATGAATGTATATCATATCATATCATATATATATATATATATATATATATATATATATATATATATTACCTTTGATTCCACTTCTTATATTCTGCCACTAGTTTTTCTTTTAAACTGAGTGTAAACTTTCTTTTTGTTTTTTATTCCCCAATTCATTCTCCATTGAATTTATATCGTACATCTAATAAATCTTGTATATTAATGGACATTTCTATTCCAAATTTAATTAGTCCCACTTCCAACATCAAGGATGTGACTTCTCAACATTAACATGGTTATTAATATAATTGTTAATTATACATACTTGAGGCTCATGTGCGTACCAAATATCTCTTCTTATGCTTGAATTTCAATTTGGACCTAATCTTAATCTTTTCCTTCCTTATCTTTTCGGTAATTCCTCCTACTTATTGTTTCTATCGTATATTGCGTAAGATATGTGTATTCCCCGCAAGGTATGTGATTTAACTTGTATTAACACCTCCTTCATTATTTTCTTATATTAATTTCCTATGTGTAATGCTATGCTAAGTATCTTGTCCATACATTTCTCCCTTCCAATGCTTGGCACCTTCCTTCTCTTCCCAGATCGTGGGGGCTGATAATGCATAATACTTCCCAGTCAGCGTTGTTTCTAGATGTAATAATAATGTTTATTCATTTTTTACGTTGCAGATGTATTCATATTGTTTATTCTTTCTCTACGTTGCAAAAATAGAAATACTTGATACAAATTTAAATGAAATTCCTTCCCTAATCCATGCCAATCTGAATTGATATTTAACATCCTTACATATGCTATGAAGAGATAGAGACGGGAGGTTGGGGTCACGATCCTTCATTGTCTGTTACAAATCGAACCCTTTGTGCAACCTAAACTTTTCTTAATTATTTGTGTGACTAAATATTACTGCCACCTAATGATTCATTGTTTCGTCCTTAACAAGGCACTAACTAATTGAGTTGCTCCTTATATTACTAACTTCAGCGGTCTTATGAATACCAAGTACAAGCTTTGATCATTCTTTCTCTGTGTTGTAGAGATGTACAAGCATCCATCTACATGTCTTAGTCGTGAATATACGAGGAGGGATGTTTATTTAGCATGGCCCGATAATTAACTCATCTTTTGATATAATTCTAAGGTGGCTTTCTTCTTTGATATTATTGTGGTAATAATAATCGTTCAATATTATTGTGGTAATAATAATCGTTCAATATTATTGTGGATATATTTGTTTATTACAGTTGTTGTGATTTAGGGAATGTTTATTGTTTTTGACGTGGACATCATATTATATTTGATTATTTGTTTATTTATTTAATTTTATTATTATTATTTATACAATTATTAATTGTTAATTGTTATTAATTTGATATTTTAATTTTATTATAATTTAATATTAAATTCCATTTCAAGAACAGGATGTTGCAGAATTTCAGAAAGAGTTTTTGTAAGCCTTTCATAGGGCACCTTCCAATTGCAGTAGAGAAGATTGTGGTTTTCATCCCCACCATGGTTTCTCCCTCTTACAAGGGTTTCCAAGATACCAAAATCATTGTGTCACATGTGTTAATGGTTGTGATGTTTGGTTTACATTTATTGTTTTATGTTTATGAGTGTGATTGGCAATAATGGTTAATGTAGCAATGATTAGTTTACTATTTTGTTTGCAATCGGTGATCAAAATTAGTTGAAATTGTTGAAGTGGTTACTGTATTGATTCACCCCCCTTCTCAATGCATTATATAGTTCTTAATACCCAACAATGGAAAGTGTTAGGCCCACTTGCAATCATTTTTAGGACGAAACTAGAAAACATTGTTGAGTAATCTAGATTAGTTGGAGGTGCCCCTTGACTGATTTGGGGATGTCCTGAATTGGAAGAGACACCTAGCAGGGCACCACTAAGAGGATTTGGTTGCAGTGCTCCAAGTAGGGGTAGCCCTTGCCTTGGTTGGGGAATTATGCTGGAGGAACTTGATGCCATCGTTTGTGAAATACTTGCAGGATGAGTCAAGGACAATATAGATGGTGTTGTTGTGGTAGCAATTGTAGCAGATGCAAATGGAAAACTTGCAAATAATAGATTGGTGTACTTGACCCCTAATGTACTAGAAGATGTGGTGACTTGGGAAGCATTTTGCATGGAACTTGTGGATGGGAGGACTGAACTGAGTGGTAGGGGTGTTGTTGAGGCTACCCAAGATGCTGGTATATGTATATCTTCCACTATGGTGGATGTATCAAGCCCAAGTGGTAATTTAGCACCTTTTTATATGAGCATGTGAAGGTATTTGTTTGATTCATACACCAGCATGGATTCCAAATTTAATTTTAATTTCTCTTCAGTTAGGGCTTTTTTAAACTCTTGTTTCATGTATCTAGCTCTGATTTCTTTGGGGGAGAGCTCATGAACTTGCAAAGTATCATCTAGTGTTTTCTCTTGGTGCAAAAATGTCTCAGGATTGTTGTAGTCTAGTGCCAAGGTTCTTGGTGCAAATTCAATTTCTTGATGGGGATCCTAGTCGTGGATTTGATTGTACTCCTTTGTTTCCTTACTCTTATTTGATTGTGTGTTTGACATATGTAAGTCTAATGATGAATGCAGGATAACTAAGGAAAAAAAATTTATCTTTTTTAGATTTTTGGATATGGGATGATAAAATTGTTGGCAATATGGTC
Organism: Chamaecyparis obtusa; assembly: GCA_027943335.1. Taxonomy (NCBI): domain Eukaryota; kingdom Viridiplantae; phylum Streptophyta; class Pinopsida; order Cupressales; family Cupressaceae; genus Chamaecyparis; species Chamaecyparis obtusa. The sequence continues at coordinate 1,551,818 of BSBK01002447.1, read as the reverse complement.
AATGCTCCCCTCGAGATTTGTGACATGGCTTAACCGCCTCATGTGTCTTCTATAAGTCTAGTGGTTTTATCGGACATTAACAGGTTGATCTTTTGGTGCAATGACAACTACTACTTGTAACAAGTGGTATCAGTGCTTGGTCAAAGGTTTGAATCCCCTCGGGTAACGCTGAGGGGGAGATTGTTGGCAATATAGTCAGTGCTCCCCTCAGAATTTGTGACATGGCTTAACCACCTCCTATGTCTTCTATAAGTCTAGTGGTTGTATCGAGCATTAACAGGTTGATCTTTTGGTGCAATTGCAACTACTACTTGTAAAAAATGCAAACTAGGAATCATAGTACATTTGAGGCCATTTTCCAACGGCCATGTGTCAGATTTACAATGCATATTTGTTAAAACTTTGACAGATGTGTCTGTCAGTATTTTTGCGTTGGAAATGGTGACAGAAGTGATAACCATTGGTATTCTGACATTGTTTCCTGTCAGAATAGGCCACATAAATAACAATTTTACTATGGGACTGATCTGTCGAAAAATAGTTCTTACGACGTTTCTTCGGTTGTAAAGGTCACAAATATGTAGTAGATGTCCGACAGGAGAACCCGTCGGATGTATAGCAGTCCCGTTGCACATATCTGTCGACTTCAATAGTTTACCTGTGGGATATCTGATGATATGTAATAAACTACTGACATGAGTATCCATCAGAGGTATAGCGCATCTATCGGAATAACTTTACTACCTATCAAAAAAGCGACGGATAAGCATAGTAAAGATAACAAAGCTCAAGAGACCATCATAGTTGGTCTCCGTCTTTGGTCCATATACTGACAAAATGTTTTACCTTTTGTTAGCTCATCAAATGAGTGGATTTGAAAGAATTTAGTAGAATATTTTCATGATGTTACGTATATTATTTAAGTTGACATTGCACAAATTTATCGACTCCACGCACTTGTATACTACGAGCACAACCATAAAGAATCATCTCCTTCCATGGCCTACATTACTCAAGCCATGGGAGGGGATGCTTCTTTATGGTTGTGTTTGATGTATACAAGTGTGTGAAGTAGATAAATTTGTTCACCGTCAAACTAAAATAATGTATGTTATACATGAAAATATCATCCATTAAATTCTTTCAAATCACCACATTTAATGAGCTAACAAAATGTAAAATGTTTTGTCAGTGTATGGACCAAAGATGGAGATCAGCTATGATGGTCTCTTGAGCTTTGCTATCTTTCATCCTAGCTACTGGTTAAGGGCTGGAAGACTTATACCTGTTGATCATTGAGAATAATCACCGCCTTGCCTTTATGTACATTGCACAATATCCAATATAAGAGAAGGCAGAAAATATGAATGGATAAAAGAAATGAAAGATACAATAAAATTATCTTGTTGTTTACCTTCTCATAATTGATCATAGTTTCACAAAAGTAATTTTATACGATCACTAGCACATTTCATGCATGGATGAGAAATAGTATCCAAAGTTTCTAGATTCTTAGAAGAGGTATGAGTGGAGGCCAAAAAAGGGATATTTGTGAAGGTTTTATAGATGTAGTACTGAATCATCATCTCCGCACTGGTACTCAATCTGGAAACCCTCTCTAGAAAATCTCCACATCTAGCAAATCTCCACAAAAATCCCTTCTGGCCTCCACTACATATACGTCTTCTCAGTATCTAAAAACTCTACATCATTGATTCCCGTCATTTTTCACCATCTCCATGGACTGAGACCTTAAATTATTGAGATTCTCTTTATTTTGAGAATAGTTTAACATTCTCTACTTAACAGGGCCAGCCACGTGAAGGTGGAAGCTCATATGGCCACTCCTAGGAGCCTCTTATGACCCTTTACGACATTTTAAGACCTCTAAAATGTGTATTCTTAGGGGTTGTAAAGGGTCATAAGGGGTCCTAGGACACAACAGCTAAGAAACATAAATGTAGGCATCATGGTCACAAGTTTTTGGAGACAACATAATTGAGTTGTATACCCAGACGATGCAAAGAAACTACTACTCCTCCAGAACCGGAGGAGTAGTAGTTTCTTTGCATCGTCTGGGTATACAACTCAATTATGTTGTCTCCAAAAAATTGTGACCATGATGCCTACATTTATGTTTCTCAGTTGTTGTGATATCTATATTTATGTTTCTCAACTGTCATGTTTATGTGCATGTTTTTTATGTGTTTGGGAAGACATATTTCTAGCCTGGGCCTGGATCCTATGAAAATTAGCTTCATAACAATGAAGTAGATGACAGATGAGCAATTAGCTTCCCAAGAAAAATCCCATAAATGAACTATGTGTAACCCAATTCCTCTACCCTATGTGTGTACCCAAAGGATATATTTGAAACAACAATGGTAAGGCTTAAAGATCTATCTAGTGATGTAAAATTAACTTCTTTAAGCCTTACCCTTGTTGTTTCAAATATATCCTTTGGGTACGTGCAGAGGGCACAGGAATTGGGGTACACATAGTTCATTTACAAGATTTTTCTTGGGAAGCTAATTTCTTAGCTCTCATCTACTTCATTTATTATCAAGATAATTGTCTAAGGATCCAAGTCCTGGCTAGAAATATGTCTTCCCATCCTATTTAAGCCATATTCTTTGTTCTTGTCAAACTTTCTTGGTACGGTAGGCATGCTCTTTGCAGTACTCTTCTTCAATCTATGTTTGACGATAAGCATCTTCTTCTTCTTCCTAATTGCAGCCAGAGCTTCCTTTTCATCAGGATTCAACTCCACTTCCCCCATCTCATCATCCTCATCACCCTCAGCTACCATCCTAATCCCTTCTTCCCTCTCCAGTTCTTTAAGCCTTTGCAAGATATCTAGATCAATAAAGTCTGCAACATTGTGTCCATCCATGATCTCAGGAATATCATCTTCTTTCCACTCTTCATTTGCCAAAATATATCACTTCTTCAAGCTTGTAGAGTAGTGTGCAATAATATAACCACATGACCCTAAAACATCAAGGAAAAACAAAACAACCACCTTCAAATGAGCCAAGGCAATAATACTGAGCATCTCGATGGTGTTCCTATCCTCCAAGGGATGGTCCAAAATACCAGGGGTATCAATAACCTGATACCTCAAGTACTTATAATCAGTATGCCTGACAAACAGAGACTTAGTAGTAAAAGCATAAGGTTGCATATCCACATCCGCCCTAGTAATCTTATTAATAAAAGAACTCTTGCCAACATTAGGGTACCCACAAATCAAAATAGTCCTGTTATTTCAACATATATTTTTTAATTGGAAGTTTGTGATATTAAATTGTTATCATGGTTATTTGAGTAAACCTTTATAAATGAATTGAATACAATGCTCTCTTGTTTAAACTAAACCATTCATATAACAGATACAAGACATTGCAAATTTACTTCAAAAAACAACTTCAATCAAAGTGTTTAGAAAATACATTCAGATCAGCCTTAGGATATTACAATGTATAAATCCAATTGGTGTCTCTTTGGTTGGTTACAATGTTGTCCTATCATTCATGGTGGAAGATGTGAAGGAGAATTTTGTAACTTCATGCAATATGCAAGGTACCACAGTCCATTGAGACATTATTGTTAAAAACTTAAACATGATTCTGATTTTCTGAGTTTGACCAGCAGTTCTTTGTCATCACATGTGCCTTGTAGTGAGGACATTCAAGAGAGGTTTGATGAGTATTTAGATTTCTCAAAGATTGATTTTGAATCCGCAATTGGTGAAGAACATGAAGTTGATATGGATAGGGAATAATTTGACACACCAACTCCTCTTCTCAATTGATAAGACTATGAGGAAAAACTAAATTTAGTGTTGTGTGGTGAATCTGAAGATGGAAGGAAAGAAAAGTCCCAAGTTTTGAATTTGGACTGTAGAGGCTCCTTTCCTCATTCTCACAAGTCTACAGATTTGTCACATGGATTAATTAGTAAATAAGAGGAATCTAGCATTGGCATTCAAGATATAAAGGTTGGGCCTGACCATTGCACAAAAAAGGTGCTTGTATTTATTTGAAATTTTTCACCGGGGTATGACCATAATTATGAGTTCATAACAGTGACATAACTCCACTACCTCAAGATATGGAAGCCTTTGGTCAAGAAGAGAACAATGTTTTACATCCTATATTTGAGGGTACACATGGTGCAAGCATGGGACATGATGGGAATGATACAACTCATCATAATTAATAAAAGAACTCTTGCCAACATTAGGGTACCCACATATCAAAATAGTCATGGTATTTGGGTCAATAGACGACAACCTTTCCATATGCTGCCTCACCTATTTGAGGTAAGCCAAACTCGGTCCAATTCTCTTAACAATGGTACACATCCGTCCAAGTGTAGAAACCTTCAAAGATTTTTAGTGGTAAAGAGAATCCCCATATTTTATCAGCCTAACATAGTCTTTGGCCACTTTGCAGGCAATGAGAACCTCAAAATAGAGAAAAGAAACTTAGTAAAACTAGTCTATGCCGATGTTTGTGAGGGTACAGTCATGATAAGTGCCTCTCAAACCTCTCCAAACATGTAAGATTGTCTTTAAATACTTTATTGATCTCTTCTAAATATTAACCAAATCAAACCTACATTTGAATCCACACACAATAACCCAAAATGAAGGGTTTTGTATCCTTTAATGAATCTCAGTCACTGGTAACACATGGACAGTAAAACCACTAGTCTCCAAAGCATTCAATAAGTGAATATGAATGTTTGAAAACTATTCCTTATTTCATAGTGGAAAGGAAAAACCAAAACAAGACTTTAACACCTTTAAGATCACTGATTTCAATTAGAAACCTTTAACTCTCTTCAAACTCACAATACATTGCATGTCTAGTACAAAACTCATGAGATTATAAAGAAGGCCTCACTCTTAATCAGCCAAATCTTCCTTGTACCACACAAAAAGTTGTGTGATAACTATGTCTCCTCCAACCTTAATTGTTTAAGAATTCATCATATCAGATAAAGTATGTCTGACAATGAAGATTTGTTTGATAAATAGCAGGTCTTCTTTAGTATCTTATAATAACATGCTAAACTAATAAAGGTGTTATATGCATTTAATCTACCAATTACTAATTGATTAAGCATATTATTACTATGCTTAATGTTCCATTTAAATGCATTTAACACAAAAAACAAATTTACAAAACTGAATCAATGGCATGTTTACAATAAAGGTGTAATAGAACTCTCAACAATTCTTAAACATACTTTATCTGATATGATGAATTCTTAAACAATTAAAGTTGGAGTAGACATAGTTATCACACACTTTTTTGTGTGGTACAAGGAAGATTTGGCTAGGTCAAATATTCCTTCCTGCTAGCAGTCTACAAAATTAGACCTTTATTAACAATTCATCATATCAAATAAAGTATGTTTAAGAATTGTTGGGACTAGTCCTTTGGTGTGTATTAAATAGAATAGAATTTTCAGCATATTATAATCATTATATTTCTTTGTTGTAAACATGACATTGGTTCAATTTTAATCTACTGGTGTCATTACCTATCCCATGCTTTATCTCCATTATTTGATGTTATTGGTGCTTGTGCTCAAGGATGATTCACTATTTTGAAATTTTGACTGTGGTTATCAAATGGAAAAAATAGAAATTGTCAATCACATAGCATTTCACTGTTGTATGAGTGGATTGTGCAGGAACAGTTAACATTAAACAAGGAGAAAAATCCTCAACACATCTTGGAAACCATTGAATTCAATAATAAATGAAACCTAACACCAACACTATTCCTTCCATTCACTTCTACCAAGAATAAAGCATTTAATCCATTCAACATTACATATAATCATTAGACAGTTACATTTCCTAGCTGTGTATAGGAACAGTCACGACCAAAATGATCAAAAGTACTTTCACCCTTGCACAAGCTATTCCAAACTTGAAGTAAAATGAGAAATATGATATATCAAATCATTCATATTCATAGTAACCATTCAAAGGATCATTTTGTCAATGAACCCTCTGACTGTACCCCTACAACAGAGAAAGGAAACCTCAAAATAGAGAAAAGAAACTTAGTAAAACTAGTCTATGTCTCTGTTTGTGAGGGTATAGTCATGATAAGTGCATCTCAAACCTCTCCAAAAATGTAAGATTTTCTTTAAATACTTTATTGATCTCTTCTAAACATTAACCAAATCAAACCTACATTTGAATCCACACACAATAACCCAAAATGAAGGGTTTTGTATCCTTTAATGAATCTCAGTCACTGGTAACGCATGGAAAATAAAACCAGTAGTCTCCAAAGCATTCAACAAGTGAATATGAATGTTTGAAAACTTTCCTCTGAACTTCCCCAACCACTCCTAATCAGTTAGAGGTATCAGTTGAGTGTTTAGACACTAAAAATTCTCATGCAACTCCCAAAATTTCACATACAAAATAAAATTAAATCCATTTATGAATTAAATCCAGTATGCCAAAGGACTAGTCCCAAAAAATCTTAAACATACTTTATCTGATATGATGAATTGTTAATAAAGGTCTAATAAACAATGGTCGTGCCAATAATATCAACAAATGTGAATCCAAACATTTCAAAATAGTGAATCGATATCCTTGAGCATGAGAATTTTATTTGATCATGAATGCGCACTGAAAAGACTGCATTCTAGCATGACCACTGTATATTAGACCTTTATTAACAATTCATCATATCATATAAAGTATGTTTAAGAATTGTTGGGACTAGTCCTTTGGCATACTGGATTTAATTCATAAATAGATTTAATTTTATTTTGTATGTGAAATTTTGGGAGTTGCATGACAAGTTTTAGTGTCTGAACACTCAACTAATCCCTCTAACCGATTAGGAGTGGTTGGGGAAGTTGAGAGGATAAAGAACAAGCTAGGGCACGACACCAAAAGAATGCGGTCATTTCAGTGAGAATTCATGATCAAATAAAAAGTAATGCATTTGAAATTTGTGGTCGAATATGATTCCAGAAGCTTGAAAGATGTTGCCCGTCAAAGATACCAATCAAAGATGAAGAAATCACATACCTTCTCTCATGCTCAGCTTTCACGAAGGAAGATTTGATAGCCAAATCTTCCTTGTACCACATGAATAACATGTCGTTGGTTCAGTTTAGCATGTTATTATCATATCAGATAAAGTGTGTTTAAGAATTGTTGGTAAGGATGGGAATAGTGGAGATTCTAGAAATATCATAGAGGAAATAGAGCATAATACAACAAACTCAATTGTGAACACATTTACTCCACAAGCTTAAGTTAAAAAAGGAATAGATATATTAGTAATATAAGTGAGTGTGGAAGAGGGGATGAAAGACTAGAGAATGGGGAGGATTGATCCGCTTTAGCCAGGAAGATCAAGAAGATGGAGCAGGAGGACCATAATTTTAAGGGTGAAATTATGGTAGAAGTATTTAAAGATATTTACATGTCCCCTATCTGTGAAATTGAGACTATAGGTGATGAAGACCATGTTGAGGATGAGGAGGGTCTTAATCGGGGAGGGTCATAAGATGAATTTGTCTTGACAGATGGGAAAGGAATTTTGGAAAATAGAACAATCAAGAAAAATAAATCTAAGTCCAAAAAGATAAATACGGGAGGAAAGAGGACAAGAGGGAGAATAGAAAAGACTAGAGAAAGTTAAGATCTGGGAGAGACTTGTTCTCTCTTGGAAATAAATGAAGCTCATAACATGGAATTTTAGGGGTTGCAATGCCCCTAACTAGAGACGTTTAATCAAAAAGTATTTTGAGACAAAACCTGATGTAGTATGTTTAATAGAAACTAAACTAGAACAAGAAGCAACAAAAAAGTTTTCAGGAGTTTGGAACAACATTTCAGAATCCATGAATGGTATGGGTAAGGTGACCTTCATTCTTGGCTATGACTTCAATGAAACATTGGATATGGCTAATAAGAAAGGGAGCAAGGGGACTATGAGCAGGATCCAATTTGATTTTCAGATCTTTGTCACCAAAAATGGATTGTGGGAAGTTAAAACCAAGAATGGGGTGTTTATGTGGATGAATAGGAGACATGGATTCTCACACATCACAGAGAGATTGTACCATTTTTTCTAGAAAGAGAATGGGGATCCCTCTCCTTGATCTTTGAGGCAAAAATACTTCCCATGACCGGGTCGAATCACTTTCCAGATGCTTTAGTTTTGTAGAAGGATTTGGTACCGATTTGATACTCTTTGAAGATGGAGAAAATGTGGCTAAGAGAAGAATGATTCTGGAAAATGGTGGAAAACTATTGGAAGATTTTACTTGTTATTTAAGGAAATATGGGGTTTCAATTGTTCAAACAATTATATTATATCAAGAATAAGCGGAAGTGTTGGAACCAAATTCATTCAAGGATATATTTGTGGAAAAAAGCATTGGACGAGCAGCTAGAGGTTTTAAAAAATAAGGTGATTTAGGAAGGTATGGATAAAATTGATTTCTTAACTGAAAAGGACTTGTAACAACAATATGAGGAAATTCTAGCCAAAGAAGAAATATATTGACACCAAAAATATAGAGAGAATTGGTTGAAAGATGAGGATTGCAATACAATATTTTTCCATAGTTCGGTCAAGGAAAGACCATTAATTAATAGAATAGCTTCAATAAAGAATGAAGTTGGTCAGCAAGATGTGGAATCAGATGCAATCAACAAGGAAGTGGTATACTTTTACTCATCACTATGGTCATCATAGGATGGAGTGATAGTAGAGAGCTATATAGGGATGGTTGATAGTGTTCCTTGAGGGAAGGGGGATTGTGAAAGACTTTTTATCATTGTATTGTGTATTTCCAATATGTTTGGATGCAGGGCAGACTAGGAGAATGAAGGATCACTCACTGATTACATGATAACCTGGTTTTGAAGGGTCACTATTTGAGGGGACAGTCAAGGTGTGAATGATTGGGCCATTATAGGACCCTATTTCTTTGTATTAATTTCTATTCAAATTGGATGCATGGATTTCTTGTGAATTATCGGCTGATATGTATCCTGCAACTGCATTCATAAATCTGCATATACTTCTCTAGGGCTGTAAGCCACTTAGGGATCAAAATAGAGAAAATAAATCAAAATCATTCTTTGTCCTATTTCCTTTTAATAAAGTCTCAACTATCAATGATACAATACATTTGATGCCCCTAGCTATCAATACAAATGGTGCCTAGCTAGAAGCTCATGGGCTGTCCATTTGATAACCACAGTGAACATTACAAAAAAATTTGATAAACAATAACATCAAATAATGGAGTTAAAGCACGGGCTAGGGCACGACACCAGTAGAATGTAGTCATTTTAGTGAACATCTCAGCAATATAAAATGGCATCATTAAACGTGCCAGTAATATCAACAAACATGAATCAAAACATTTCAAAATAGTGAATCAATATCCTTGAGCACAAGCACCAATAACATCAAATAATAGAGATAAAGCACTGGCTAGGGCACGACACCAGTAGAATGCGATCATTTCAAAGAGCATTCATGATTAAATAAAATGCAATGCATTTGAAATTTGCGATTGAATATGATGCTAGAGGCTCAAAATATGAAGAAATCACATACCTTCTCTCGCACTCAGCTTTTGCTTGTTTTCTCCTGCTCCTTTTCTCTCCAATAGATATAAAAATGATTTGGGCGTTTCACTCTTTTTTTTCATCTATACCTCGAAACTGTCAGAATTCTGATGGTTAATTTAAAACCCATTGGAATACCGACACCATCAGGGCCTATTATAAAAATAAAAAAAATTCATAATAAAAAATTACTTGTTGGAAGTGTCTGCTGAATTTTGGCCCCAAATGTAGTAGTGAATGAATAATCAAATATGATGTCTAAGGTGTAAGTACCTTTCCCTAAGAGAGATTCTATAAACTTTGAAGGTAAACCCTCTAAGCAAATACCCAAATAATAATGAGGACTATATTGACACAAAAAGGTAGGACAAAAGTGATAAATTATGGTAAGAGTGTTTGTCTAAGATAAATATTAACCAAGATGACAAGGTGTCTGTGCTAAGGCCAGTAGATATAGATAGTGTTGACTATGTCAAGACAAAACACAAGACCATTTTAGGAATTTCCTAGGACAATGAACCCTCTAATTTAAAAAATGAATCTAGGAAGTGTAATACTTTAACCCTAAGAAATGCAAGCTATGTTTTTGAAAATTTTTTTATTTTGGAGACTAATATGATGACTCTTCAAAAATGCAAGAGTCTAAGATATGTCTATCTAAGTATGTTGATCACAAGGAACTAGGATGAAATGTTTCTAGGACAAATTATTTGTAGTATAAATCTTGTAGGATGAATGTTGAAGGAAAAATCTTGTAGGACAAATGTTGTAGGGCCAATTATTGTACGAAAAATCTTGTAGGACAAATTTTGTAGGACCAATCTTGTAGGACCAATCTTGTAGGACAAATCTTGTAGGATAAATATTGTAGGGCCCATTGTTGTAGGACCAATCTTTTAATACAAATCTTGTACAAAAAATTATTGTGGGACCAATTTTTGTAGGACAAATCTTGTAGCACAAATGTTGTAGGACCAAATTCAATAAGCTCAAAATCAATTTGTAGCTGCAAGATTGACTCAAAAGAAATGATCTATTTATATTCAATGACTTTTTCAAGCTACAAGTTTTCACTAAGTCAATCACAACAGAAGCAATATACAGGTAGTTTAATCTATGGTCAAATTTGGTTTCATTTGAAATATTATAGGCTCATTTCTTAGGTGTCTGTTAGCTCACACAACACAAGTGCCACACAACTAGAGATAAAAATCCTTTGAAGGTGCATGTGTTATTGCCTTTTCTAGATATTGTTTCTATGTTAGTGAAGATCTCTTTCACAAAAAAATATCCCTATGACATATATGATGGAAATCTTGGGGGAGATTTTTTTTCAGCCTCCCCTTGCACTATAATAAGACAAATTTTCAGAGGTAAACCAGGTGGCCTCTAATTAATAGGTTGTAGTAAGTTTTGTGGAGTCTCCCTGATTAGTTTGTAAACATGTGACTCTCTTAAGAGCCTATTTGACCACACTAGCTTCTAGGGATACTTCATCTAGTCCAGACTATCATCAACACACCTCACCCAAGCTAGAGGAGATAAGACCACAGTTTTCTTAGAGTCTTATTTATATACCAACCAAAAGGATTTTTTGATTTGAGGTCATCCTCTTTGATGGGTTAAGTGAATCCTCCAAACATGCCTCTCTAAAAACAAATGGTTTCTAATCTAACAGATTTTGCAATCACACCAAGAACTTCAAACACCAGGTTAATCGTATTAAGCACCAATAGTCAAATGTGAACTGAGTTATCATCCATACAAGCACATGAGTTCAATTTTAAGCCCAAACAAAATGAGTTTTTTTTTGTCCAAGTTTATATGCACCAAAGTCCAAATGTATTTTTCCTTGTTTTATTTTATTACACCAATCTCAAATATTATTTTCTTTGTTCAACTTTTAACCACCATGTCAATTTTAAGCACCAAAATGAGATATGGAATGTGAACTTTGAGCATGCATTATTTTTTTTAAAGCACCAAAATAAAAGGTGAATCGATTTTAGATTAACAAGATTAAAACCTACTTCCAAGCCACATGCTAAAAGGAAAAGCTAGTACCCCAAAAAAACCTAGCAATTAGTTTTGGAATTCTCTAATATAAATAAGGTTAATGTTGCGATAATTAATTTTTTTAGAAATTCTCCATACCTTGTTCACATAGGTGTCAATAACTCCTTCTCAGATTTATACCTCCAAAGTTTTGACTCGTTGTATCTTAGCTAGTATATTGTTCTATTTTATCTCTCTTTCTCTTCTTCTTTGCTCAACGAGCTCCTGAATCTTGACTTTTTTTTGTATTTTGATGGTCAAGTGCATTACATAAAGTGTGTATTTTCAATAATGAAAATGTATCATTTTACAATAGAGAATAAGATTTTAGATAGAAGAGAAGGAAATCTTATTTTTTAGTTTCTAAATAATGTTTTTGATAAAATAATTATCACCTGCACCTACAAAAAAAATTCCTTAAAAAATTCCAAGAGGTTTTAAAGATATGACCAAATTTCAAGTCGGGTTCACCTTTTTGTAATCGCATAATAATAGGATCAATAGAAACCTGCAATAACATATAAAATCTCAACCACAAAGAAATTGTTAGATCAATTAGTATTCCCAATATTCAAGAAAGGATGTAAGACAAATGATAAGCATAATCAATCAATCATTATGAAATCAATCCAAAACATGAATATGCAAACCATAAAATCCTTCCTTGGTGTTCTCATTCTCATGTAATGTTGGCTCTCATAATTGAGCTCAAGATCATGTCAACATAATAATTCAAATCAATTGTGGTTACCAAAACCAAAGGTTTGGCTCTTTATTTATAAGTTTTTAGGGGTTTCAACCAAGAATGCATGGTTAAAGTGTTGATTGACACTGATTGAGGAGTTGAACTCAGAGTGAGTGAGAGTTCAAATGAGTTGATTGTTTGGTTTAACAAGATTGATTGATCTTTCAGCAAATAGATTGGAGAGATGACTTGAATGGGCTGGTGAGATAACGGAATAGATCAGTGAGTTAAATGATTGCATGGATGAGTCAACTGATTGCATGGATTAGAAGACTTAATTGATGGAAGACTTAATTGATTGTTGAGGGAGGAATTAACAATGTGGATTGAATAGTAAGTAGAGAGAATTGTGGATTGAAGAGTTATGATTGAAAAGCTAACTCAAAGTGAGTGTGAGTTAGAATTTAGGAGGATGATTATGATTTAAATAAATAAAATATTATTTATTTTCTTATGTGGAGATATTTTATAAATAAATAATTACTTATTTATTTATGAGAGGGGTTGTTAGTTTTAATTAAATAAATATAATCTATTTAATCATGAGAGGGGAATAATTAGTTTAATTAATTAAATATTATTTATTTAATCATGAGATAGAATTTGATTTAATTATTACAGAAATGCAATAATTAGGAGGGAACATTAATTAAATTTGGTTATTTAATTAATTATAATAAGGTAGGGTACAATTAAATAATGTCATTTATTTAATTATATTATAGATTAATAGATGATGAAATAATTTTTTAGACATTCAATAATTAAAGTAATTAATTAAAATCACTTAATTATGGAATTAGGGAGCAGTGATGATTTTGATCTTAGAATATGGTAGAATGATTCATATTGTTTAAATAATAAATATTATTTAACAATTAAGGAGGAATGTTAGTAATGTCATCGCGTTTAGACAAATAGTCCATTTTTACATGTCTACAATGACACACATTCATAGGCATGATATCACACAAAACTTCATCATAATACTTTCCAATCTTGAATTTAACTAGGCATTTCTCACTTAACAATACCTTGTGTTCATCATGTATCCATTCAATATAATAGGGTTTAGGATGCTTCAACCTTTGCAACTTCAATTTTTCAACAAGATCCTCTAGAGAAAGATTATCAGAACTACCACTATCTATGAAAACATTATACACCTTACATCTTGTACCTTAAATATGGTTCTAAAAAAATTCTTCTTGTAAACTAATTCATTCTCATGTTCTCTATGATATAGGACTCTCCTAATAATTGGGTCTATATACCTTCCTCTTCTTGATTATTGTTCACTGAATCAGTGGACTCTTCTTTAGCCAATAATGTTCTCTTATTATTTTATGCCTTCTTCTTTGTGTTACCTTGCTTGCATTCAAAGGATTTGTGTCATAATTCATCATAATTGAAACAAGTGCCACTAAACTTCCTCCTTTCATCACTACCTTGTCCTTCCTTTTGGTAGAAACTCATTTCATTCCTTCTATACCAATCATTGTCCTTAACTTCTAACTCACTTTTGCCTTGATCAATAGAAGATCTACCTCTACTTCTCTAAAGTCTTCCTCCTCTTCCTCTTTGTCTTTTCTCTTGCCTCATGTTTAGTTTCTCTTCATCCTTCAAGGCTAATTTGTAAGCCTCTTCCACACTCCTAATCTGCAATAAGTTGATTTCATCTTGTATGGACATCTTCAAACCAATAAGGTAGCAAGAAACTTGTTCAGCCTCATCATCTATGTGACCAAATCATATTTTAAACTTGTATAAATCCTCAGTATAGCTCTTAACACTTAGGTCTCTTTCCTTTAAGTTTTGCAACTTCCTAAACAAACTGACTTGGTAATCCTCAATCAAAGACTTAGCCTTGAACTTTTTCACCATCCTATCCCAAGATTTGATCTTCCTTTACCTCTTCTCTACTGACATGTCTACAAATGTCCCACCATAAGGATGCATGTCCTTTTAACTTGGTGCATGCATACTTTACTTTCTTCTCTTCACTAGTTCCTTTAAGCTCAAAATATTTGTCCATCTCTATGATCCACTCTATCAATCATCAACATCTAGGTAGCCATGATAATCAGGTGGGTTGAAACGAGGTCTCCTATTAGCACTAATCAAGGCTTTAATGAACCTATCCTCTTCACGATTCAATTCTGGTTGTGCCTCATTTTTATCTCCTTCCACCTCTTGATCCTATTTTTATTCATCTCCTTCGTCATCACTTGCATCTTCTATATATTTCCCTCTCCTCTGATCAATATCTACTACCTCTAATTTGGTATAAATTTGTCTTAACAAGTCTAAGACCACTAGATCTACATTCCTTGCTCCACCTCTAGCATTTCTCCTGGCCATTTCTACAAACCCTAGAAGTTGTAGGTTAGATTCTTTAAACCGTCACCCCCCAAGAAATCCCTAGGCTGAAAAACCTTTCTCTGATACCACTTGATGCAGTCAAGGATGGAGAAACCACCCAGAGATCAGTCCAATCCTTGCAGCTAATACAACACAACAAAAATAATAGCCAAGATAGAAAAGAAATGAAATATCAACCTTCGATTATTATCAGTAAATCAGTTACAAAAAATATGCAATATGCAATCTTAAAAGCCAAACATACATGTTTGATTATGATCTGAAATCCCTAACAAACCCTAGCCAAACTAAGACCAAATAATCTTATGAAAATTACCTATCCCTTAGGAATAATTTCATAAGCTTATATAGCCATTACAATCATCAGTCGATCCACAAAGATCACATTTCCCAAGAATAGAAAAAATGTAATACAACAAATAGGATGGGACCCAAATCCCTAGGAATAGCCTCTAATGAATAAAATAAAGGATTCGATCATATAATAAAGGTTTTCATGCCCAAAAATATCGAACAACACACAACAATACCATAAGGCCTTCATGAAAGCATAAGCAAGCTTTCCATGCAACAAAACATAAACAACTAAAAGTTAGAGCACCAACCTAATTCCAAAGCTTAAGGTATTGAATTTTTTAGATGAGCTTTCCCCTTTTATCCTTTTTCCAAGTCCTTCCAACTAGTAAGTCTCTAAGGTAGAGAGTGGGTGATCAACCTAGGAAGACTCCTCAAACTCCCTCTAATAGGCTCCCTAACTCCACCTCTTAACTCTAGCCATAAATGCAAACGTAACTTAATCATTACTCCAAATATCTTCCTCCCCTCATAAATGAGGTTTGGAGACTAAATAGAGTTGAGAAGATGGTTGCCCAACTTCCACAAACTCTTAAACTCGGATCATGACTTAGGGGGTACTTTAGGAGGTTCATTTATGATTATAGGGCCTTCTGTTGACCAAAATTTAACCCCTGACCCTAAGTATACCTAGTGCGGTAGTAAAATTTGACCCTAACTACCCCCTAGAAGCTTCCTAGACCCTCCAAAACTTCACTTGAAGTTAACCTACGAGTTTACCCATCCTTGACCTATTTAGAAACTTCCTACACCCTAGGTGAGAATGGGGACTACAAATTAACCCTCTAGTTGGTGTCATACTTATCCTAGTTAAAGGGGTTAGTCATGCCAACACCTCATACATCCATGTGTCAAGTGACACAATATAAATTTCAACCCAGTGACACATAGCATGACCAACCTAAAATAGTTATCTAAATTAAATACAACATTTAACTAATACTTTCATGAATGAAATCACAAGACAATGAGGTTCATGTCTCTTCACTAGACTGAAACTTTGGCTTTACAATTTATAACATAGTTTCACTCTTTTTTCCCCACATTTAATACCATGGTTAATCTCCTCCACACTCATTGCAAACATCAGTAGGTTCAATAACATAACATGGTAAATAAAATAAACTACATATATCATCAAACACTCATAATTACATAATCCGTTCACATAATTTACAAATCTTCATTTGATCCCAATGTTCACAACATGTGCCATAAAAACTCATTTTACATCATACATATCTAATGTATTCAAATAAACTACATCATCAATATACTAACCTAACATGGGTATTTTAAGATCAACTATAAAGCATCAAATAAGTGTTTAAATCAACATAATCCAAAAGTAGAATATACATAACATAAGATTCTCTTATCCCTGAAATAATAACATATGTCCAAGTACCTCATAATCCAAAATACCAAATGAAAAGTCTAACTATAATCAATGCTAAACTATGACGACCAGGGTAGACCTCACAAAGTTGGCCTAAAACATGGAAATGCATTGACATGATCGCAACTGAGAATTCCAATTGGTAGATCAGAAAAATTGATCGATGAACACAAAGACTAACTGGAAAATGAAGAAGTGAACAGTCTCACAAAGAATCTACAATAACTCCAGTGTGATGAAACCAAATGAGGTGCAATCGTAAGATAAGGTTCGGGATGAAGCCACAAACACACTATAGCAACCGCAACTCAAAACAACAAGTATAGATCAACTGTAACTAGAAACACTAGACTGATCAATATGAAACTAAATATATTTTGATTGATGCAAGATTTCTTAGATCCCAATATGCTCCTGCATCACTCTTTGAGTAGGCAGTCTACAAAGTTGAACCAGGATTGTACCTAGTTTACAAGATCACAAATAGTTTTTAAGATCATATATCCCTCTTTCCTTAATCTTATTTTGCATTGATCATATAGGTGGGTTTAATTGATTGTATTCAGGACTATTAGTCGTATGAATGGTAGTCTTAGCTCATATTTGGTTAAGCTCGTATTTTGTGTATCAGAAAATCATACAAACCTATACTTAAAATAGAGAGCATTTTCCAGGCTTAAATTTGGATTTTAATTTGATGCTAACCCTAACCTTTGGTGTTGAAATTCATGTTTTGATGCATTTTTGATAGCCTAATAGTGGTTTATAGGACATTTTTTATGAAGACCTCAAATCCAAACTACTGATAATTGTTTGTAGGTTGCCTTGGACGTACAAGAAAACTATGTGTATTCAATTGATTTCTTAATCTAGTCATCTTAATAAGCTTTTAATCTATTGAATTTTCACGTGATAGGGGAGTATGTTATTTACCTTAAAGGAAAATTATAAATCACTTGATACTTCATTGTAAAATAACCTAGGAATGACATGTGTTTCATGTGTTTGGGAGAAAAAAATGGAGTAGGCAATTATGCTCTTTTCCCTTGAGGAAAATTAGAAATTTGAACCTTCATTTTATATCCACTTTACTTTTATTTTTATCCTTTAGAAGGCCTGTCATTGAGGAATAAATCTCACAGGACGACCCAAGTGGGAACAAGGAAAAGCTAATCTTTTCCAACCCACTATAAACAAATCCTCGCTTTGAGATTAAAGTCTTGGGAGACAGATCACTTGTGCCTGGTATTGATGGGACTACATGCCTCAATAGCACTTGCAATACCATGTTGTCTTGTATGATTCACAAGTTATCTTTGAAATGGATGTCGTAACTAGACACCATAGAGTAGTGGCCTTTTTAGGTTCACCTCTGAAAGTGTCTTAATCCTTGTGCAAGGAGGGGGAAGAATCTCTCCACAAGATTACTCACCATATGTATTCCACAAGGTGTTCTAAAGTAGATAATGTTGCTTTAGAGGTCTCATTACGTAGCCTCTTTTGACCATATTTTGCATAGCCCTCGTGAAAGGAAAAAAAAGTAGGCACCCTCTAGTGTGTGACATGGTTGTGTGAGTTGAAGGAATATCAACTGTGAGAAAGGGTTTGAATCACTAAGATAATTCCTAGGTATAAAGTGTGCTTGAAGTGTTTTCAATTGTGTTACACCCATGGAAATCATATCTTCTTAAAGATCAAAAAACATACACTCAATATTTTTAGGCCTTTTCGAGACTTGAAAAAAATGTCTTCTTTTTCATGTGTGTGGTCATTGACACCTAAAACAATAAAAATCCCTTCAAATAGATCAAACAACCATGGATTTCCAAAATCAACAACCTTATGGAAAAATACCTCTTGGTCAAAAAATTGTACACACCTATGTCTTGGCTCGTGCCTTATTCTAAGCTCGTATAGACCCCATCACACAATTGTATCTAGTATTCTAAGTCATATGAATTATTTCCTAGGTGCGTACATGGTCTTACTAGATCGTATAGTGTTTGGTATTTTTGTAAACTATCATTTCTTGTCATAAAATCATATGGGACCTAATAGAAAATCATACCTAGTCCTATAATCGTATATGTACCCACAGATAATCATATCTGGTTTAAGTGATCATACCTAGTTTTTTCCCTAGATTGTATAGTAAGGGTCAGATAGAAAATGTAGGACATTTGAGGTACTTTCGTGCACATTTTGTTAGAATTGTTCATTGATAAGGATACCCATTTTAGTATTCTATCAAGTCATGTTCAAATTTTGAAATCTACACATTTTTCCCCAATTGTTATCATATCTAGTTAGATTGGTCTTTATTCAAATCAGTTATCCTTTGTGTCATTATGTTATCTTATCAATCTCATCATCTGATTGTGGGAGTCACCATTAGGGATCGTCAAACTATAGACTTTCCAAAATTACATCCAATCTCTTTTTCAATCAATCAAATCAACCTTTGGACAAATAATGCACATTTTATCAACAAATTGAACATCATCAATTGCAACTTGTGATCATATTTTGGTTATCTTGAGTTCATGGTTAACACAAGATCTAATCAATATCATTTTAATCAAAATCCTAAAAGCATACCTCTAATCACTTTTGATCAAGGAGAAGCATCAAGGATAAACCCCCTATTTGATCAATAATATTCTAACCCAATAAATCAAGAAGAGAAAACCACTCCACACATGTCACATGAAGAGAATGAGTAGAGAGGACACCATGATCGTGATTCTCAAAGAAACTATAGAAATCATGATAGTTCTAACAGTGACGAAGAACCGACTAAAGAAGACTATAGGAAATGTCAACAAAGCAAAAGGTTCCAAAAGATAATGGAAAATATCCTAAATGGTGACAAAGAAAGATATTTCGTGTACTTCACTTCCATGGGATTTAAACTTCCCAAAGATTTTGACATTGATCAATTGAAAATGAGAGAAGTGGAAACACCCATATCTATTCTCTCTAGCATTGCAAACTGAGATCAAGAACCTTAAGAAAGAAAATTATAAACCAGTGATGAAGTACTCATTGGATCACATATGTTCTTTTCCTTTTGACAAAGATTTACACATGCGACCATTTCCTCCCAATGTTAAAATTCCAAAATATGATAAGTACAATGGAAATAGTGACCCTCAAGATCATGTAAGAGATTTTTCCACTCTTAGCATGGATTTTATGCATGAACAAACATACCTAATGAGACTTTTTCCTAGAAGTATTGGAGATCAAGCAATGGATTGGTTCACCAAACTCTCATCGAGCATCAAGTCATTTGAAGAACTTGTGAAAAGATTCATCCAACAAAATTATTTAATATTCAACACAATGTTAGCGTGATTTGTGTAACACTAAAAAATGTAGTGGTGAATTTTTTGTCACATTTATTCAAAGATGGAGAAAGATATTTGTAAGATATCCTACACAAATTCCCTAAATTAGAAAAATGGATATCATCATTAATAATCTGATCCTGAAAATGAATTATGCATTTTAATTGCAAACTCATGCTACTTTTGATAAATTGGCAGATAGCACTATCTAGATTGAAGAACTTCTTGTGAGAAAAGGGGAGATCACACTATACAAAGATACCAAATCTTTCAAAAATTTCAAAAACAACAACAAAGGCAAGTTCAAGTATTGGAATAAGAATAAGAACGTGGTGAATGATGGATTTGTAGAAGTATCCAATATATATCAAAGAAAAACCAATTTTCTTCAATCTCTTGAGTAACCTTCAAGCGGCTAAAAATTCCAATACTACATCAAATCCTAGATGAAATAATGAATCAAACAAAGACAAGACTTGGTTATCAAAACCCAAGTGTAATTTCACTCCTCTTGGAGAACCTCTAGAAGCAGTACTAAAGACTCTATTGGACAACAAGATCATAACTCTATCAAAGTCAACGCCGTGGGAACCACAAATCAGAACAAAGTGGTGGAATGATGATCATTATTGTGATTTCCAGAGAAACAAAGGACATCAGATGAATGAATGCATGAAGCTCAAGCATGTGATCCAACATCTAGTTGAAAATGATAAAATCAAAGTGGATGGTCACCAATCCAACAACAATCACATGACATTCAAGGAACTATTACCTCACTATGAGAAAGGTGAAAATTTGAATTTCAGGGGTCATAAGATCAACTAAACTTATACTGATAATGACAATGTGATCCACATGATTGAACCAAGTGAACAATCATTGAATTTCATTATCATCAAGCAAAAAAAGAAAGAAGTTGAATCTTCCAATGTGGTCACAATAAGTCAAGCCGAAGTCACTATCCAGGGAGTTAACTCCTCATCAAAATAATCGGCTATTCAATATTAAAAATTTCTACATCAAAATAACTAGTACCTTTATCATCATCATCTAAATACAACTTGGTGGATTAGTTACAACAGGCCTCCACTCAAATTATTTCAATCTTTGAATTGATAAAGATATCTCCCACGCATAGAGAAATTATTGAACAAGCCCTGCTTGCAATAAATGTTCCAAAAGACTTAGATGTAGATTAGTTCCAAGCTATGGTTCGTCATTTGACTTCCCTGCACTATTTATCTTACTTTGAAGAAGATAAAAATTCCTTCAATCATTTCCATAATCATCCCTTTCATATACATGTTTTAATCCATAAATATAGAGTCAAACAAATCTTGATAGATGGAGGCAATGGTTTGAAAATTTGCACATTTAATCTAGTAAAAGCATTGGGTTTCTCAAAACATGCTATAGACCCAAGGAGAAAAATAATAATTAAGGCATATGACAAAGAAGAAAGATCATCTAAAGGATTAGTTGTATTACCTATCAAGGTGGAACCCATTGAGAGAGATGTCATTTTCCAATTTCTTGATTTGCCTCTAGCATACAACATCTTACTAGATAGGCCATGGATACATGACATGCAGGTTATCCCATCAATGTACCATCAATGTGTGAAGTTTCCACATAATGGAGTAGAAGCCACTATACCAATAGATGCTAGATACTCTTACAAAAATTTGAAACAAGCTAATAGCATGGTCCCACACAAAAAAGAGGCCTCAAAAAATCAAGAAGTTGAAAGCTCTAGAGTAGTTGTCATGAGAGATTTCAAGAAGAAACTAAAAATCAAAGACACAGAGAAGGGAGAGTGCAAATTGGATCCATTTCCATCTCTAGTTGATCTTCCTACATCTCCAACGTCTTATGGAAAACCATCATCATCATCCAAGCCTTATAATGGTAAAGAATTAATAATTCATGAACAAACGGGAATGGTAAAAGCTAGTGTTTCTCTTTCTGACAAAAATGAAGAAAAGGCTATCCTACAATGGCTATGCAAAGGAGAAAAACATGATCAATAAGTCAAACGTGTTAAAATATCCCCACAAAAGTATGGTAAAGGATATGATATCATGAAATAAATGGGATATAATGGTAAGGGACCTATTAGAAAAAACAAGGAGGGGCTCATAGAACCAATGCACATGGAGTTCCAAAATCCTAAAGCCCAAACAAGGCTAGGATACAATGAGAAAAAAATATATCTGTCATCTAGAGATGGTCCTATATTTGATTGAGAAAAAGATTCTGATGATGAATCTGAAGAGGAAAAATAAATTTTATGATACACATTTGAGAGGCTATTGAACATTCAAACTAAAAATCCTTCTTATCAAGGAGAACGATAAAAGCCAAAATAATTAAGACATATCTTTGATCAACAAGAATCAATATTACCTCGGTCATCCTTACAAGAAGAAGAATATAAAATGTCAAAAGAAGAAAATAATTATGATAATGAAGAAGAGGAACTATTAATGACTATAGCTTGTTTCTTGGGTAGATTAGATGGAAGTTAAATTGATTCACATGAATATGAATTTGAGTATGAACCTGAAAGTGAACAAGAAGAAAGACACCCTCACCGGGGGAAGGTAGTCACTATTACTCATGTCCTAGTTATGCCTTAGTCTATTGAAACAAGTTCTAATGAGTATGATGTAATGCACAAGTATGCTTACCAACTAGAGGAGGGGAAAAGCTCCAATGCTAGGTCAGTCAGATTATGTTTGCATAATACTAACAATGACTTTAATGATAATGTTATGACTCTTTACGGTCTAAGAAATTCTTCAAAGAGTAACTTAAAAAAACTCATCTTTTTGGTCATGAGCTTTGATGATAACATGGTGCTATCCCTTGAACCATCTAAATCTTGGACATTATTACACCCTGAACTCATTGAATGGAGTCAGAATGAACCCATGAACCTAATGTCAATTCCAAACAAATATAGTTTGGAATTATATTTAAATGCAATTGAACCCTTTACTTCTTCCACCAGTGCAACATGGGTGAATATGATAGAGGGGGGTATCAAGTTTCTTATTCTTGAAAGAAAAAAGAAAAATAAAAAGTATTCTAATGGTGAAAACCATATTGTGGTAGTATCATAACCCACAATAGTAAAAAAAATTGATGTATCCAATGGTGAAAACCTCTTAGAGGCACCTGAGGATGGGAAACTTGATATCCTACCTAATCACTCTCATGAGAGATCTTTAGTATTAATAAAACCAACACAACCAATAAACTTGGGAATAACAAAAGCACCAAAGAAGGTAGAAATAGCACAATAATTATCCAAGGAGGAAAATAAATAGTTCAAGAATTTTTTCAAATAAAAGAAGATCTACTTTGCATGATCCTATTCAAATATGTCGAGCCTAGACCCTAACCTAATTATGCATCATCTCTCTATAGCTCTGGTGATCCAACTAGTAAAACAAAAACCAGAAAGATGCACCCTCATATGGCATTATTGGTCAAAGAAGAACTAGAAAATCTTTGAAAAGCTAGATTTATAAGAGTAATAGATTACTCTGAATGGATTTCCAATACTATCCCAATTTTTAAACCTAACAAATCTATCTGGGTATGCACTGACTTCAGATATTTAAACAAGGTGTGTCCTAAAGATGATTTTCCTCTTCCCA
This sequence comes from Chamaecyparis obtusa, assembly GCA_027943335.1. NCBI lineage: Eukaryota > Viridiplantae > Streptophyta > Pinopsida > Cupressales > Cupressaceae > Chamaecyparis > Chamaecyparis obtusa. The sequence continues at coordinate 1,528,225 of BSBK01002447.1, read as the reverse complement.
ACATCTACATGATTGTTGATCTCACATCAGGATATGCAATGCATTCACTAATAGATGGCTTCTAAGGTTATAATCAAATCAATATAGCACCTGAAGATCAAGAGAAGACAACTTTCACTTATGCTTGGGGCACATTATGTTGGAACATCATGTTGCTTGTTCTTAAAAATGTAGGTGCAACATATCAGAGGGCAATGAAAACCATTGTCCATGACATGAGGTAGAAAAATATGAAATACTATGTGGACGATACATTGGAAAAATTAATCAATTGAACAACCCACATAGAAGATCTAAGAAAAATCTTTGATAAAATGGAGCAATTTCAACTCAGGCTAAATCTTAAAAAGAGTGCATTTGGAGTAATTTTAGGGAAACTCTTGGGATACATTGTATCGGCAAAAGTAATCAAAGTAGATCCAAAAAAAGTGAAAGAAATCCTAGAAATGCAACCTCTCAGGAACATCAATCAAATGAGAACATTGCAAGGAAAGCTCCAATCAATAAGATAGTTTATATCTCAGTTAGATGAAAAAGCTCAACCATTTACTAAAACACTACACAAAGGAGTCACCTTCAAATGGGATGATAATTGCAAGAGAAACTTCAATAAGATGAAAGAGTGCTTAATAAATCCACCAATACTTATGGCTTATATTCAAGATAAACCATTCTTTCTTTACATCTCATCTAAAACAACATCATTAGGAGCTCTATATTGGCACAAGATCGTGAGACAAAGAAAGAAAGAGAAATATACTACATAAGAAGAACACTAGTATCTTATGAGATCAACTATAACATTATTGAAAAGGCCTACCTCGTAGTGTTATTTGCATCACAAAATATTTGACACTATATTCTCTCTCACATAGTGAAGCTAATTGCAAAAATTGATCCTCTAAGATATTTGTTTAACAAAGTAACATTAATAGGAAGGTTAGAAAAATGGGTACTGATATTGAGTGATTTTGATATCAATTACGTTGAAAATAAATCCATCAAAGGTCAAATCATTATCGATCACCTAGCTGATGCACCACTTCAAGACAATAAACCACTGACTATAGAGTTTCCTGATGAAGCAATACTACACCTAACAGAGCATCCTTGGAAAATCTCCTTTGATGGTTCATTCACATAACAAGGGTTAGCATATCATGTTCTCTTTATAAATCCTCAAGGGTACAAATTTCCCAAAGTATACAAGATGATATTCCCATGCACGAACAACATTTTTGAATATGAAGCTTTAATGAATGGATTGAAGTTGGAAATAAAATGGAAGATTGTAGAACTACATATCTATGGATATTCCTAGCTAATAATCAATTAGATCAATGATCAATACCAAACAAAGGACAAAATATCATTCAATATAAAATAAACATCGATGATTTGAAGAAGTACTTTGTGTTCGTCATCTTCCAACATATTCCCAAAGAGGAGAATAAAGCAACTGATGTCATGGATACTCTAGCCTCAATGCTACAAATAGAAGAGAATCAATTCTGCTATGACTTCTTGGTGGAATAATTTCCTTTTCCTACCTATGATTCCCTAGAATCCTTAATAGTATGTTCAATTATGGGCCATGATTCCTCTATATATAGCCAAATTTATTTCTACCTAAGAGATGAAATCATCCTTGATGGCTTATCTAAAAATGAGAAAAGAAACCTTATCTAAAATGCATCATGTTATCTAATCATAGCTAATGACTTATATAGGTGTAGTATAGATAGTACTCTACTTAGGTATTTATAACGATAATAATTAGAACACGTTTAAAAGAAGTCCACGAAGGTATTTGTGGATCTCACTTGAATGACATTTTGTTAGAGAAGAAAATCTTGAGGGTTGGATACTATTGGCCTAACATGGAAAAAGAAGCAATTCAATATGCTAAATCTTGCAAGAAATGTTAGCTGCATTATAACCTGATTCATGATCCAACAAGGGAGTTAGTACCATTCATCACACACTAGCCATTTCAATAGTGGGCCTTTGATCTTATTGGTTAGATATATCCTTCATCATCCAATAGACACAAGTTCATTATCACAACCATTAAGTACTTCAAAATGTGGATTGAATCCATTCCATTGATCAATACAATAGGCAAACAAGTGTCTATGTTCATGCTCAACTACATCATCTATAGATATGGAATCTCATCTTCAATTGTGATAGACAACGGGGTATAATTTAAAAATAAAGATATAGATGAATTTTTTGAAAGGCTTCGAATAAAACAATAGTGTTCCTTGATCTGCTACTCACAGGGTAATGGACAAGTTGAAGCTTGAAACAAAACAATCTTGAAAATTTTGTACAAAATAGTTAACAAACTAGGTAAAGACTAGCATCTGCAGTTGAATCTAGCACTATGGGCTTACAAGACTAGCATCATAACATAACCAAGGGAAATGCCTTTTTCTCTTGTGTATGGCTCATAAACAATATTACCCATTGAGGTAGAGCTACTATCTCTAAGAGTATCATTGAGAGGACTGGTAACAAATGAGGAATATTGCATAACAAGAATTCAAGAACTAGAATTGCTAGATGAGCGCACAAAAGAGGTGTATGATCACCTGAGAGTCTACCAAAAAATAATGTCTAGAGGATATAAGAAAAAGGTTCGACATTGATAATTTCAAGTTGGAGGCCTTGTTTTGAGTTAAAATCCCTAAAATCAACAAAACAATGAACAAAAAGGGAAGTTTGAACCCAACTGGTTGGGGCCCTTTATCATCACAACAACATATATCTATAGTGCCTACCAAATCTCAAAAACACAAGGAGAACTACTCCTAGATCCAATCAACGTAGTCTATTTGAAGAAATTATATTCTTAGCATCATCAGAGACTTGTGTACAACATATAATGTTCCTAAAAAAATCCAAAAACAACAGATAATGTTCCTAAAAAAAATCCAAAAATAGTAGATAATGTTCCTGAAAAAAATTGAAAAACAACAAATAATGTTCCTAAAATAATCCAAAAATAATAGATATTGTTCTTGAAAAAAATCCAAAAACAATAGAAAAAGTTCCTGAGATAATTCAAAAATAGCAAAAAAAGATCCTGAAGAAAAGCAAAAACATGGTAAAATATCCTAAGAGAATTGGGTATCTTGGTGAAAACCTGGCAAACAGGCACCTTGATACTATAAAAAACATCAGATAAAGTCCTGAAAAAATGATCATCATGGTGAAAACCTGGCAAATAGGTGTCTTGATGAATTGACAAAAAAAGTGAAAAATACAAAATACAAAATACAAAATACAAAAAAAATCAAAAAGAGAAAAGTACAAAAAAATTGAAAAATAAGAAAAGTGCCTTGGTGAATACTTGGTAAACAAGTGCCTCAGTTGCAAAAATCACAATTTCTCCAAGTGGTGAAAACATGGTAAACATGTGCTACTTGTAACTAATGCTCCATATATCAATGTGTTGATTGGCTATCTTTCCTACTTTGACTTTAGCTTGTATATACCTTCAGTTGCTTTTGCGATCTTGTACAATGAAGTTGGTTTAGAATCCTAAACTCATGGATTGAAATCGATTTGCATCTTCATCCTAGGAAAGTCATACCTGACTGGGGGAAAGTTCTTATATCTTTTGTCAAGTCATCATCATGTTTGTACTAGTCATCTTGGTTAGTTAGTCAGAACCCAACTATGAGGTATTTTTCAAATAAACAAAGTGTTTCTTAACACTAATACCCCTAAACAATGACATTTCTCAACACCCATACTATAAAAAATGTGTTTCTTAGCACTCATATCAAATGAGAAATGATTGTAAGCACAATGTCAAAATCTAATGTACCCAATCAATGGTGTTTCTTAACACTGGGAATAAACAAACAACTATCTGCAAAATAAACATCAAACCAAAACAACAACTAGATACAAACTTTCTTGAGATATGTTGATCATGCTTTTCCGAGTGACTCAATGATGACCATGGAATAGAGTAATACATGAAGTTTATTTGTATGTTGTCTATTATCATTGATTTTTTCTTATCATGTCTTCTGAGTAACTCGAGGATGTCTACAGACTATAGAACAAAGGACAGGGGGCATGATGTTTTATTTGATTTATGCTTGTGTCGGATTAATCTGATGATCCTGAAGCATCAAATAAATTGGGTGTCTTTGATAGGAGCCTCCATTTCATGTGGTACACCGTACATACCTTGACTTATTTTATTTGAATTATAAGGTGAGGTTGGAACTCTATCCTTGTCTATTTTATGGATTGATGTCTTACTAAGGTGAAATCAGTATCATATGTCCAAGTATAAGAATGAGAAATGGTCATTGTAGATATAACATCATTCATTGCACATGAACACAAGGATCTCTTGTTTGTTTTGTTTATGCAAGACACACTCAAGTCATCTTGGTTCTTCATAACTTGATTCTTCTGTCATCTTTCAATATCAACCAAGACTAAAACTTAGGTCATCTAGGCTCTGTACACCTAATGCTTGTGTTCACTTTTGACACTGATTTTGATTTAGGTAGTATTCATATTCTCGTGATTGCAACTTCAATCGGTGAGGGTTGTACTATCCTTAATTTTCCAAAACACTCAATGATGAAAAATAGCCTATCTAAATGATCAGTGAATATAGTATCTATAGTTAGTTGCATTCATAATGTTTCTTTGAGTGAAACATTCTTAAAGAGATCATTCTTTTGAGGGACATAATCAATATCAATCTAAGATCAGATCTGAATCACTGAATCAAGAGACCAAAAATTGACTCATGTCTCACTACCACCCTCTGGACCGGTTGGAGGTAGACCTGGTGGAGGAATGTCAGCTCTAGTAGGTACTGGATTTGCATCCTCTGACTGAGTCACAAGTACCAAATATGATGGAACTCTTGTAGTAGCATTCAATACAAAAACAAAAATAAGCATCCTGATAGTAAGTCAAACTACTCCTTTGAAGAAAACCATCATGCTAAGCTCTATCTCTAGCAAGAGTAAGCTCCTGAATCTATTGGTTATGCTCTAAAAACTGGAACTGAAGAATAGCTACATGAGTCTACAATTGTGCTCTCTCTTGTCTACACCTAGATAAAGAGTCACATGTCAATCTCGACCACCTCTTTGCTCTGGTGGATTATCCTAACTTGCACATGCATCATGACCTTTTCCTTGTAACTATGCATGTGGTAATAAAGGACCAAGATCTTGGCAAGGAGGAATCACTCTCATCCTCACTCTGTGTTAGTCACCATCTCCAAGTCCTCCATCACTTCCTCTATCATCACCACCATCTCCATCTCCTCCCACTTCTCCTAGGCCACCTCACTCACCTCTCCTATATCCTATATCTCTCCCTCTATCTCTCCTACCTCTTCATCCTCCTCCTTAACTACCTCTCATTGTATCATCAACCAAGTCCTCAAGCTCATCTATTTGTGGTGCTACCTCCTCTGATGTTGTCATACGAGGGAAGTGATATTGGGAAAAATGTTGTATGTACTCATTAGTCATCCCTGCATCATCAACATTAGCTAAATAGTTCCTAGGTGAAGAGGAAATGGCACAGAACTCATGTACGATAATCTCAAAGGAAAGATGAGGTCCCCAATTTTCCTCCTCATCTTGGACACAGGTATAAGTAGCAAGATCCTATGGAATATCTTGTATCAGACCAAACTATCTCATGACTCTAGTATGAATAAACCTCTCAATGATGGCATGTGTACCTCTTGAGCATCATAACACTACTTCTCACAATCCCTGTAGGGTCTCCAAATAATAATGAAACTATCATCTAGCACCTGGTGCTAGTACTCTAGTCTACATAAATGTGGGTGTTGGACATTTCTACTATACATATCAAAATAAGGATGATGGGGATGTTGTTGTCTGTCCCCAATTGAACTAGTAATTAGGATGTGTTCCCAGGTCTATACCTATAATTGCAATACTCCAATTGAGACACTGCGACAGGATGTATATACAACCTCATGATGCTCATAGTAGAGGTGAGCTAATAAATAGGTGCCCTAAGAAAAGAAACAGGGTCTTTGTAATAAATCCTCTAATATCCTACCCCATCCACAGAGAAACCCCTGTGCACTCCTGTTGGACACAACTATACCACCAATGAGACCAAAAAACACACATTGTAGAGGAAAGGAAGCCTATCAAGGTTTCTTCTGACCCCATGTCAAATACCTATACTCCAAAGAAGGATCTTGAAATACTGTCTATAATGCAACTATACATATAGCTACTAGTTGAGCATCATAATATACTTGTGGCCCATTGATTGGAAATTGAAGAATCCTATAAATGTCCTTTAGAGTCACTGACACCTCTCTGGTAGGCAAGTGGAAGGTGTTGTGCTTTGAATTCCATCTCTTAGAAAGATCATTCAACAACCCTCTATTTGCATGAATATCAAACAACTCTAACAATCTTAGGAATTCACACTTCTGATAACAGCTCGATCCTCCATAGAAAGATGTCAGATCATCTATATGGTCCATGGATATTGACCACAGAAGGTAATAATAGGTAAACTCACTTGCAAGAAGAAAACAACATAAATGTATTAGTATCGGGGCATAAAAATCATCAACAGATGGCTAAGCTACATATAAACATCAAATACAAGGCAAAAAAAAGCTAATTAGGTAGACGAAAATAAAATTGATCAAGAAAAAGAAAGAGGTAAACAAAATGCCCCAGATACGACATTATGCAGTTAATCGTATCTGGTCCATAACCACATACAATCCAAAAAACCAAATACGAGCTAATGTATTATGATATATGAGTTGAGTACTGCAATATAATCCTAGACTTAACAGGGTACAAACAAGAGAATTTACATTGTATGAGTCGGGATAATGTGATATACGAACCTATAGACAGGGTACGAGCTACAATACAATCCTATACAATCTTGAAAATTGGATATAACTAGATATGATTCATGATCCCATACCATAAGATTCTATGATAAAAGTAGAAAAACAACTAAAAACAAGCAAAAATTCAATCAAAATTTGAAAATCAAAGGATCGGATTTGACAACTCACAGGCAACAAGTAGTGCACAGGTCTCTGATATCGTCTGATGCACTTGAATCAGTGCTTCTCCATGGAGATAGGAATTTTTACTCAAATCTCAAGTTTTACCAAGGATGAAAAGTCAAAATGAATAGTTAAAAAGGTAACTTTTAACCTTTTATACTTTTTGGTCAACTAGGTCAACTTTTTTACTTTGATACATATCAGTTGAAATTAGATGACGGAGGTACAAAAGGCAAAATATTGGGACCAAAATCAAAATTAGGAGGTCAAATTCAATAGGTCAACTCGGCCAAAATGAAAGTCAACCTTGGTCAAACTAGGGTCAACAGTGGTCAAACAAGGTCAACTAGGGCACATAATCATATCAATAACTACATAAATTAGAAGGCAATCAATTTTATCAAATCAACTTGGTCAAATCCAAGTAAACCAAGGTCAAACTTGGTCAAAATGAGCCCAAAATATTATCAAACTTGGTCAAAACATGTTTGGATTAACATGAAATCAATCTAAATCATCATCTAATCAAGCTAAATCAAATTTTCATCAATCTACATCAATATCTTATCAATCAGAATCAGTCTTCACATTGATTTTTTATTTCGATTCTGCTCTCAGGTGGGCATTATCATATCAAATCTCATCAAATTCATTGATCACATCAAGCAAATCATATCAAATCTATTTTATCAAACATTGAATTGAACACAATTTCATTGCTAGGGGCAACAACTTCATTAGAAACCATATCAAGTTGAGAGTCTCTGATCAATCAAATCATTAATCTTGAAATGAGTAATTTCATCATAACCAATATCAAAATTGCTCAGTCTTATCAAAATTCGCAAAATCAATAGTCTGAGTTTCATCGAATCACATCAAATTTGCAGTGTCTTCATCAAATAATTGACTTCATTAGGACCCATATCAAGTTAATTATCTCTATCAAACTGTTGATAGTAATCAGTTTCATTTCTCCACATCAAATTGGTTATTCATTCATATCAAGCATCATTTAAATTAGAATCTTTCTGGCATTAATCAATTTCATTGCTTCACATCAAATTGGTTACTTGTCGATGTCAATCTCCTCCTTAGACAAATTGTTAGTTTTATCACTTCACATCAAACTGATCATTCTGGTCTCAATCAATCTCAAGATCAACATCAATCAGGGAGTAGTTTCATCGGATTTCATATCAACTATTCTCGGTGTCAATCATCGCACATTCTTTGAATCAACACGTTGATCGTCCATTGATTCAAAGAGGGGAAAATGTAACCACCTAAAAATGGGCTAGTCTAATCAAGATGCCTAAATCAACCAATTCAATCAAAATTTCCCTAAATCAAATCAATCACCTAATTGTGCTAGTGGATTTGATCAATTTACCTGCATAATTAACCAAAAATCAATTAATCATAATCAAGCTTCAATAGCTATCAAACATGATTAATCAATTAATTAATGCTCTTAGCCCAATTAATTAAATTACAATAATTATATCTCATGGCTAGAGAAATTCATTAAATCAATTAAATTAAATGTCTTGTTTCCATTTCACTACTAGGGGACAAACAACTTAAATCCCTCCAATCAAGGATCAGTCACATGGAACAAGGGAGAGTCGATCTCAACCATCCCTCAATGAGGCATCTCCACCATCCAAATTGATCACAAACCTATAAAAGAGATTCACTCAAAGCTCATTTCATATAGTTTGATTCAATATAAGTATATGCTTCCATTTTGCATCTAGAACTATAATACCCCTCTCATAGTTTACTTTTTAGTTTAATTGGCCAAACTCTTTTAGGCCACTTTTCATGTGTGTATTAGATCCTCAGATAGATTTGATGTCATTTATGTTATGGTTATATTGACCCCATACTTGCATGCATGTGTATGGTTGGCATGTATATTTTATATTTCTATTTGATGTGCCTAATGTGGTTGAGGGACAGAGTTCTAGTTACTTGCTTGCAAGACCCACACGATCGGTCGATCCTTGTCATTGTTTATTATATATTTATACATGTATGTACATGCTCATCTCTTATGCAAGTTTGTAGTTACCAGGCATCGACTTCCCTGAATTATCAGGATGAGCGTGCCCTATCACAATATCTAATTGTAAGAGAGGGGAGATAATATATAGATCCAAATCCCAACCCAATCCATTGATTGTCCTAAAATAATAGATAAGTATATGTTTTCTACCCATCCGAATTCGTCAAGCTAACGTGAATTCGTGAGCCCTTCCTTGGTGTTTGTTTGTTATTTGAGTTAGTTGGTTTTTTGTGTGTTGTGAGTCAAGTGAGTTTGTTGTGTGGATTATTTAATTTAAACTAAATAAATTAATATTAATTATGAGAGTATAATAATTATATTTTATGAATATGAGAATATTAAATATAAGGATATTTAATTATTAAGAGTTATTTAATTACCTGTGTTTAATTAAAAGTCTAATTTGGAATAAAGATTTAATTAATTATTAAATCTAAATTGAAATTAAAAGCATAATTAATTAATTTAATATTTAATTTATCAATTGTATAGTATCAATGTGCAAAATATTAATTGATTAATTAAATATTAATATGCAATTTAAGTTGCACATTTAGTTTAATAAAATTGAACTAGAATTTAAAGTTATTGTTGAGTTAAGAGTTTTAATTAGAAAAAGTGCATATTTTATTTTCAAATTATAATTAATCATGCAAAGAGAATTGATAAAAACAAAGTTAGGAAGTTGAGTTCTATTTCGTGATTGGGTGTTGCGTGTTAAGTTCTAATTTCCGATTGGGTGTTGAATGTTGAGTTCTAATTCTTGATTGGGTGTTGCATGTTGAGTTCTATTTGTTGGGTTTTCTATATGGAAGATCTCTTTAGCCATTTTTGGGGACACAGGTTTGGAGATCACGGGTTTTTCTTGCAGTTTGGAGTTGAAGAATTGTCTTGAAAGCTTGTATTTTTGGAAGCTTGAATTTTGGACTGGTATCATCACAGAATTGTAAATCTTCTTTTCGAAAAGATTTTTTTCTTCGTGTTTTCCAAACTATTGTAGGGTTTGAATTGAATTTTTTATAGTTTTATCGTTGAAGGTTTTGAATTTGAAAAGCTTGTTTTGGGTTTTGTTGTGTGAGAAGAAATTCTACTAGTTTATTATGCATATGAGCATACGTGTATTAATTTTGTATATAAACATAATCTTTTATATTATTCTAGAAACTCTTGTATTTAAATTTAAAAGAAAATTATGTTTTTGCTAAAACCCTAGGTTGTTCAAGGTGGAAACCTACAGATAATTGATTTAGAAATATATGAAATTTAGATCCAATAAGGATTTGATTGAATTATTAAACAAAGTATTTGAGAGAACAATAGAAATTGAAATCATCAAAACGATTGAATATGAAAACCCAATTGAAATTAAATAGTAAAACTAGGTTCTTGAAAATCAATTGCTTCATAGAAAGAAAATTACATGTATAAATAATTTGAAAGTTTCTATAAAAAAATTTAAAAAATTCAAAATTATTATTATTATTTATTAATTTTCAGATTTAAAATTAAAAAAAATTTAAAAAAATTATTTATTAATTTTTGAATTAAAAATTAAAAATTAAAAAATAAATTTAAAAAAAATCGTTATTATTATTATTTATTTCAAAAAAATTAATAATAAAGATTAATTGATTTTTTTTACATGCAGGTTTTAATATTAATATTTTCATTTATATTTATATTTAGAAAATTAATAACATTATTTTATTATTCATAAATTGCATAAAAGGCAAGTGTGTGTCCTCTTGGACTATAGCCCACATCATTGAAAAAATTAATACGACCATTCAAACTTTTCAGGAAAGTCATATTTCCCACGTCTACCGTGAAGGAAACATGCATGCAGATGGTATAGCTAATGTGGGGGCCCATAATGATGTCACCCAAGTTTGGAAAGGGGAAGCAGATCTTAAAAATGAGATTTTAAGTCTAATCAAATATGATAGACTTAATCAGAAGGAGGGCATCATTAATACAAAAAATAATAATGATAAGGACACTTAATTTACCAAGGAAAGCTAATTGTCAAGCAAGGTGCGAGAAAATAATTACTGAGTTTATTCAACATGGATTGTGGGCGATTTTAAGCATCTCAACTTGTAGTAGCCAGAAGAGCACAGTTTTATTGATTACTGGTAACTTGAGAACCCAGCGAAGACAAAGTTTTGAAAAAATGGGAGGAGGTCAGAGAAGGAAAGAGCCACTAGATTGCAAGAAATGGAGACAGGAGAAAAAAGTATGGAAAAATTTGAAGCGTGGAGGTGTTACTCCGTACATGGAAAGGCTACATGGCTTCGATAAAGAGGTAATGAAAAAATTTGCAGAGGGATGGGTTAATGTCAAGGTTAATTTGTGGGGAAAATCTTTCTCACTTACCCTGAGTCTTGTTTCTGAGATAACTGGGATGTCTCTTGAGGGGATGAATTTCTATAGGGATAACAAACGTGTAGGGTCCCAAGCTTTCAAGCTTTTCCCCAAAAATGTTGATGAAGAAGCTCTGTTGAGTAAAGGGCCGGGGGATTATGTTGACATTGTGAAAATTAAGAGTATTTGGGCTAAAATTCTGAAGGTGATGATAGAGTATTTTACTCTTGATGGATGCTATTCTAAGATTTACAACCTGCATTTTGTTTTTGTTTATCATTTTAGGCATAACAAGAAAGTTTCCTTTCCTTATTATCTTCTTAGCTCCCTGAACAACAGTATTACGGAGAACAAGAAAAAATCTAGCAACCCTGTGTTGCATGAGGGTCTCATCTTTCTCATTGCAGACTATGCTAGGGATAAGATCCCTCAACCAATACCTAAAAGGGTTATGGGGAAGAATAAGAAAAGTAAAATGGAAGAGAAAAAAGTAGACACTCACAAGAGGAGTAGGAAAAAGAAGAAGAGCTCCCATGACAGTGGAGAGGAAACTGAAGAACTAAACCCTTCCTCTCAAGGGAAGGAAGAGGAAATTATCTCAGAGGAGAATATTGAGGAGGATCCTGTTAATGAGGAGGAGGCCTCGGAAACTAAGGGATCAAGCTCTGAGGAAAATGAAAAAGAGGAGATTAATGAGGAAGCTGATAATGTGGGAGGAGAGGAAGAAGATGAGGAAATAGAAAAAGAAGAAGAAATGGCAGAGGACAAGGAAGAGGATAAAGAAGAAGAAATGTCAGAGGAAAAGGAAGATGAGAGAAATGAAAAGGAGGAGTCGAATGGACAGTCAAACCATGCAGATGGGGAAAGAAATCAAAAAAGGTAGAGAAGAGAAAAAGATAAGGAGGCCACTATCAAATTTGAAATGGATGATCATATCCTAGAGTAGGTCAAGAGCAAGGAGGGCCATGACATCAACATGGAGAAGTGGATCATCTAGGAAATGCAAGAGATGAGGCAACACTTGAAGGTAATGGAAGATACCATGGAACCTCTAAAAGCTAAGCTGTAAAAGTTGGAAAAGGAGCTTTTGATGAAGGTAGAAAATAATAATTTGAATGAGGACCTAACTACCAGAATCAATGACATGGTGGATGAGAAGTTGAAAGACCTGAATGACAAAATAAGTTATAATGGGCACATCATAAGTGAAATTTTGAAGCACAGCAATGAGGGTCTTAAAGTCTCAGTGATGAACCTTAAGGCTTTGTATAACTACCTGGAGAATAGCATGCTGGAGAGTGGCGAATACTACTATCACGGTGGAGGATGATGTAGGGAGCTCAGGGCCGAGGACTAGAACAAGAAGTGGTCTCAAAAGGAAGCTACCAGAAACTCCCAAGGAGCTAAAAGGTCTCAAAGACTCCATTCAGAAAATGGAGGAACTACATAAATAGACGCAGAAGGCCTTGAAAACTAAAAAGTAGTTCATGTTGGTCGCTTGTTGGATGTTTGTTGGTTGATGTGCTAGTTTCTATTTTTTGGCTTTTTGTTTTATCTTTTTATTGGTTATTTTTTGGGTTGGTTCGGGTCCTTCTTTTCATTTTATAGCAAGCATTTGATGTTTGTAAGGGCTTATTTGAATGTTTGTTGACTTAAAATGTAAATGGTTTTAGGTTCCATTCAAAAACTATTTTTACCTTTATCAAAAATATTATTTTATTATTAAATACATGTGTTTTGATATGCATGGAGATTTTAGTTAAATACTTATTTAAAAAGTATATATGCATGAGATTTTATATGAATGTTTTCTTAATAAGTCAAACTAGACTATAATAAATAAAATTGACTATTCTTAAATAATTGAGATTTGTGTTATGGTTTGACTACTTGGTATATTCTATTGTCTTGTTTGATGTTGTTTATTTGGGGAAATTATGTTGGCTTTAGGATTGGTACACGAAAGGTTTTGGGGTTTGTCTTCTATGTGATGTGTGCATTTTTAATATTTTGTAATGTTGACTTGGTCACGATTATTTTTACCCAACCTAATTTTCTTAAGCTCATTATTTTGTGAACTCTTTGAGAGGGTGTGTTATATCATGTTATGGTTTGAGGACCAATTTGTAATTGTGGAATTATGGTTTGAGGATTAGTGTGAGTTCTAGTTATCTTTTATGGAACTGAAATTGATTATCATATTTTATATGATTTGTAAGATCTATTTATGACTTGTGAGTCTAGGGGAGGTTAAATAGGTGCATCTTAGGGGAGTGGCTTACAATAGGGGTTTGGGACCCAAAGTGGTAAGTACTAGGGTAACCTATCATAAGTTTGTTAATAAGTGATAACATAGTAATTAAAATTTGGAGAGTTTGTTAAAAAGATAATTAGTGATAATGCCTTGCCCATGACTTGAACACTTGTATAGGCTAAGCGTGGGAATGAGATGATACCTAGAGAGTAGGTATGATTAAAATTTCTCATTTTCATGAGAGAGTATTCTAGTTCCGCGTGGGTCATATTGAGGGTCTGGGGCCCAAAGTGGCTAGTCCACGGTAACTCAATGCTTGAGAGCCTAGGGTCAAGTGTGACCAGTCCAAAGTAACTCAAGTAGATGGCCATGTGATGACACTCCCATAGTATGTATCCTAAGTCTCCTCCATAGTTTTCTACATTTACCATTGGTGGTAAGTCTTTGGTATTGTAGTATTACTTGGTGGTCTATTTTTGGTATTTAGTATTTGGTGATTGGTATTTGTTCAATATTTTGGTATTTGGTGTTTTGGTACTTGTTGGCATTTTGATATTTATTATATTTTCTTTATCATTAGTTGGTGGTACCTTTTGAGATAGAAATTCTTCAAGATCCATTTCTTAGTTGTTTTGATTGAGTTTGTTATCCGAGTGGGGTTTGTTGTTATCTCTTCAGCATGGTGGGATTGGACCTCTGATTCCACGAGGTTAGATGGTAGTGTTTCTTTTACCATTTAAGATTTTGACATTCCTATAGTGGTGTTGGATGATGCATGTTGTTGTTACCTTCTTTTTATTCTTCATTGGAGGATTTATCATATTTATCTTATGATGTTTATAATTGTATCATGTACCAGTGCTTCAAAGATGATTCCTTTCAAATATTGTACTACTTTGTATTTGGTTATTATGACATACCCTACGAATTTTGTAGAGGGTGTTGTTTCATTGTATCTATACCTTATGGTATTGGATGTACTTGTTAATCATTTGTACATGAGATCATTGTAATTATTCTTAATCTAAAATATTTAATTAGTAATACGTAATTCTACGTCGTGGGACCCTTGAGAATTGTTAACTATATTTGAGTTGTACTTACATACTTGTTTATGTCTTATGATTGTATTGCTTCCGCATTGTTATCATTATTGTTTGTAAACACAAGAAAAAAATTATTCTATAAACTTAGGGACATGTTTTAGGATAAATTCTCCTTGGTTCCTTGACAGGGCATTACAAGAACTCATAACTCATCCATCCTTAGAGAATTCATAGTTTAATCTTGCATAATTACATTGAATTTCATAGTTAATCATGATAATATTTACATATTTGAATTGTTCTTAGTTTAAATCTTTCATTCTAGGATTGAATTTTCACTAATCTAGGCTAAAATCTGAGAGAAATAGCTTAATTAGATCATACTCTTCTTAGATAGGAAGCAATATGTCAGTTTCATTTGGTTTTGTGAGCTTTTCAATTGAATTTCATGCTATTAACCATTGAAATAATGGCATATTGATGTGTTTATGCTTCCAAGATTGTAGAACAGATTCACACTTACACAATTCCTTCATTTTCCTTGTAGTTCTGCTACCTCTTGGGAATGATGACATTGCATTTTGATACAATTCTGGTATACATAAGTGATCATATGATCATACTAACCCTGAGTTAGTAGATCCCTTTCATTATCTCTTTTGTCATGTGTTCATTTCCCTTGGTTTTTCCTTGTGGGTGTATGTATGCTCAATTAAAGCCATTGCTCCCATTAAAATGTTTGCAATCGCTTTAATGTGGGGGAATACACTCCACTCCTTGTTTCACATGTGTACACACATACACAAAAATTCAATGCAATCTCTTATGAAAATGGCTAAGGAGAAAATGGTTTCCTCGTGTTCATCTTTTCATTAGCAATGCCCATGTGCATTATTCAAAAGATGCCTTAACAGAGACAATGCTTTCCTTAAGGACTGGCCCTCATTTTATTGATCCCTTTTGAGACAATGCTTTCCTTAGGACTGATCATTTTTTAAAGATCCCTTATTAGAGACAATGACTTCCTTAAGGATTGATCCCTTTGTTTTGAAGGGTTGACTAGCATAACACAACTTGCTAGACTATCAATGCCATCTTTTACAGCAATGCTTTCTCTTTACATGATCTATAGTAAGGCAATACTTTATTCGGCTAGTGGTTAAGACTCTTTCTCTTTCTCCTCTGTCTCTTTCGAGTGATGCCTCTTTTATTTTGGTTTTGGATTTGATGAGGACTTAAGTCACTTGGGGGTTTCATGTTTCTTTGTCTCCTTGACCTTAATAAGATTGTTCTTATGCATTGATCGACTTTATCGTGAGTATGATTTTATCTCATATTCCCACTAAAGCGAGGCTAAATGTACCACCCTAAAAAGTTAGCACTCATTATTGGATGCTCTATTAGGCCTCATTTTGGTGATTTTGAGATCTAATGTTCATTATGTTTCATCCTAGCAACCTAATTCTTCTTTTCGCATATCTTTTCCACCATCCTGACACCCAATTTGAATATGGGTTGATTCCTCTAGGAACAAAACATTTCAAATGTTTTTCTCCTAGGAACAAAATGTTTCAATTTTTTTGTTCATAGAAACAAAACGTTTCAAATGTTATATTATCGCACTTTTTGGCCCAAATTTCTCTTGGAGCCCTATGTCGGGGTGTTAGTGGGAAATTAGATCTCGTAGTTGGCTTGGCATATTTTTGAATCCCCAAATGATGGGTTGAGTATACAAACACCTTATCTCTCCTCATTTCGATATATATTCATGATCTACAATTTTGCAATCATGTTTTCATAAGACATTCAAGAGATCAAGAATTCAAGCAATTGGATTCAAGATTCGAAGGCAAGCATCCAAGATCTAGTTTCTCCAATTCAAGTCAATTCCATGATAATATTCTCCAATTGAAGAAATTTAATCTCCCATGATGGCCAAGTAGATGAATTCTCAATCAAGCAAGAAGATCCTTCCTTCCATATGCATTCATCGCTCCTTCATTGCAAGAGATTATTAAGCATATATGCATTGAAGATCTAGAAGTGGCATTCATAGGTCCATGCATTTGTGAGGGAATCCTTGATTCCATTCTACATTACAATGTCAACTCTTTGGATTTCAAGCACATTCAAGCATCTTAATGGGTATGAGTGATTTCTACATCTGTCCATGAGGATTTATGCAAGGTGAATCAAACATTTACCTTTTTACATACTTTCGGCCTTTATGCAATTTTAATTCATTTTCAATGTTGATTCCTAAATAGGGGTTTGACCAAGGCAACATCTTTTCCCCTTTTTTTTGTCTGCAAGAATAGGCTACAGAGTTTTTATATCTTTTTCAAATAAATAGGAAACAATCGGAGGATCCTGAAAAATCTCAGTCAAAAGTACCTAGAACAGAACATCTAAAACTCCCTATTCCCAAAAACAAAATGTCCAAAATGTTTTGTTCCCTATAAATTCAGCTCAGATTTCACCCATTGGCTAGTTGAGCTTTTGGAATCTTGTTTTAGGTTATTATAGGTTTTTGGCAGTTGTTTATCAGTTTGTATTTTCTAGTTTTGTTACTAGTTGCCTATTTCATCATCTACATTGCATCCTTCCTCTTTTCCATTTTCAAATTACACATTTAGTAAAGGATCATTTCCACATTCATCACTTAGGTCTACACTTGAGCCTATTTGGGACATCTTAATTCTGAATGTGCAATTTGGAAAATAAGAACTGATCTACATCTTTACATTTCTTCGCTTTCCTTATTGTTCACTGTTTATAATGGGCAAGCCATTACTATTTTATATTTAAGAAACAACATCTTTGGGAGATATTCTATCCAAACATGACATAGAAGGATAGGAAAGAGATATTTACTACATCAGTCAAACACTTGTAGAATATGAGCTAAACTACACAACCATAGAACGAACATGTCTTGCCATTGTCTTGGGATCTTAAAAGCTTAGACATTGCTTTCTTTGTAATAAGACAATGATCATAGCTAATATTTTCCTCTCAAGTTCCTCCTTTAAAAAGGATAACTCGCAAAGAACTTAGCTAAATGAATAATGATCCTAAGTGAATTTTATGTAGAGCACATTGACAAAAAGGCAATCAAAGGGCGGATAATAGCAGACCAAGTTGTTGATGCTTCAATCCCAATAGATCACCTCATTAAATCATACTTCCTAGATGAATCTATATTTGTAATAGATACACTAAAATAGTGGAAACTATACTTTGATGGCGCATACACCCAGAAAGGATTAGGTGTACGAATCTTGTTTATCACACTCCAAGGTGACGCCATCCCCATTTATTGTAGGCTGAATATTGTATGCACAAATAATATAGTAGAGTATGATGACCTCAACACACATCTTAAAACAATAGTCCAATGGAACTTCAAAGACTTGCATGTGTATGGAGAATCCTTTTTGATAATGAGACAAGTTAATAATGACTACATGACCAAGGATTAAAGCCTTATAAGAAAACGGTTTATGGCTTCAAGAAATAATTTCATGAATTATCTTTGAGTAGATTCCCAGAGTCCACAACAAGGCATCGATGCAATGGAAACCATTGGATCTTTACTAAACATACCAAATGACATAATGCACTATGACTTCTTAGTCGAGTAGCTAATGGTTCCCATCTTTAAGGTCTCGCTTTCTATGTTTGTCTATGAAATCATTGGACCCAATCCCCCTACTACCAAGAAATATATGCCTATCTACACAACCAATAATTACAACCAAAATTGTCTTGTAACCAGCAAAAAACCTTTATAAGACAAGGAGCCCAAATGTTAGCATTATTGGATCCTTATATAGGAAGAGCTTAGGTTGAATCATCCTTAGGTCTCATGATTCTAAGGAAGCAAAAATGGCTTTGAAAGAAGTACATAATGGTATTTGTAGTGTCCATTCTTGTGGTCCTACTCTAGCATAGAAGTGCAAAACTTCCACCAATTTCATCTTTATGGCCTTGTTCAAATGGGGACTTGACCTTGTTGAGAACATCAATCCTACCTCCTCCAATGATCATAAGTTCATCCTCACTGCAAATAAATGATTTACAAAGTGGATAGAAGTTATCCCTGTGACCTAAAAAACTAACAAGAAAACAGACAAATTCCTTATTAATTACATCATATGCCATTATGGAGTCTCACTTTCTATTGTCACACATAATGGTCACCCCTTTAAGAATCAAGATTTCTACAAACTCCATAACAAGTTTCACATCCAGCACCACTTTGACACCCCATATTATCCACAAAGTAACAATCAAGTTAAGGCGTCTAACAAAATTATCCTCAACATCCTCAAAAACACAATCAATGATGATGACTATAATTGACACCTACAACTAAATCCTACTTTATGGACTTACAGAATTAGTGCTTGCACCCCCACTACAACTATTCCATTTTCCCTTGTCTATGGATGCAAAACAAAATTATCCTCAAAATCCTCAAAAATACAATCAATGACGATGACTATAATTGACACCTACAACTAAATCCTACTTTATGGACTTACAAAACTAGTGTTTCCACCCCCACTACAACTACTCCATTTTCCCTTGTCTATGGATCCAAATTCATTCTTTTGATTGATATTGATTTACCATCCTTGAGAGTTTTATTGCAAAATCTCATATCAAATGAAGTGTACCATGTGTCTCAATTACATGAGTTGGAGCTCCTAGACGAGAAGTGTCAAAATTCTCTAAATCATTTGAAATCATATTAGATTTTTCGTTGGCATATCTACAACAAGAAGGTCAAAGTCATATTCTTTTAGATAGGAGACTGGTACATATGGAAAATGAAAGGAATTTGGTTGACAAAGAGAGGCCCAAAAATTTTGAACCTAATTCGTTGGGCCCTTACATTTTCATGTCAATATATGGTTTAGGGTCCTATTAGTTGTCTACTCCAAAAGGTGCACCATTACCAAAGCCCATCAATAGCTTGCATCTCCACAGGTTTTGTACATGACCCTCAAAAAGTCAAAAAATTAAAAAATACAAAATACAAAATAATTTAAAAAGTCAAAAAACTATCACTGCAATGAAAACTTGGCAATCAAGCATCTTGTGTGACACCTAAAAAATTGAAATTCAAGAGAAATCATTCATCTTATGGTGAAAACCACTTTGGTGGTGCCATGGGAAAGTATTATGGAGAAAATCTAGCAATCAGACGCCATGTGTAAGAAACTATTGCTCCATTATATGCCTTTATTCTATTTGAGTCAGTTATCCATCCATTTTCATATCACCATCCACTTAAGTCTTCTATAATAATATTTTCGCCATACCATTCTGATGTAAGGGCACAGATCAGAGGGGCCAAATGATGGCACACCCTACAGATCTGGCCTGCTCAACAACACGCGAAAGCAACAACAACACAGTGAGAGAGAAAGCAGTATCATTGATATATTATCTTCATTCAAATTGATTCATACATGTTGGGTTGTAAGGCCTTCCCGGTTACGACCAAATATTACAATGAATTATAGAAGTCCTCAAACATGTGAGGATCTGCCAACAATCTTGTTTCTACTATCTTCTATCTTCTATCAAAACTGACTCCTAGACTCTAACCAAATAACTATACTTATACAAGAGACTACCGAACTGAGTCGGCCTTTAGATCCACAATCAACAGAAGGAACGGTCAGATCTAGGACCACACGCTTCCCAATGATAGATACTAGCATTAAATCTACAACCCATAATCAATGCACAAGTCGACCTCAACATAAACTCAAAATAAACTACTCGGTAAGCAAGGATGACCGAGCAATAGACAAGCATCGACGAGTGCTAGTGAAACAACCGACCGCCCAGGAGATAACTGACCAAACTCGATAACCAAAGGAAACCAACCAACTACCGAGCCAACTCGGTCAAAGCAAGAATCGAGCAACACAAACAAACTTCAAAATCTTTTTGCTAACACAGGATTGCCAAGGACCCGAGATGCTCTTGCATTAGACACCTTGGGTTATTTTGAAATGATTCTCCGAATCATTCAATAGGTATGATCTGAGCTACATCCAACTCAGACTATGAAATCCATGAACTGTCTTTAATCGGTGATACGTCCATGTCATCAGGTAACTCAATCTCATATGCATTTCCACTGTCAAATTTCTTCAAAATCTTGCAAGGTCCAAACTTCTTCATCTTCAGCTTCCCATATCTTCCAACAAGAAATCGACCTTTCTTCAAATGAACCATCACTTCATCACCAACATCAAAAGTCTTATGTCTCCTTGATCTATCAGCTCTGTCTTTGTATTTCTGATTACTCTCTTTTAGGTTCATTTTCACATCTTCATGCAATTTCTTCATGTACTCAAAAAATTTCACTCCTTCAACACTTCTCTTACTTTCATTAGCAATGTCTCTCAAATCAGATATACATCTCGGTTGTACGTCATTCACAATCTCAAATGGTGTTTTTCTAGTACTCTTATTCACTGAAGTATTGTATGCAAACTCTTCTTGTGCCAACACAGAATCCCAATTAATAGGTGTGTCTCCAAATAAACATCTCAAAAGATTTCCCAAACTGATGTTTACAACTTCTGTCTATCCATCAGTTTGTGGGTGAAATGTAGAACTATATTTCAACTCAATACCAAACTTTCTCCAAAGGGTCTTCCAAAAGTATCCAACAAATTTACTGTCTCGGTCAGAGATAATACTCCTCGGTAATCCATGCAATCTGACAATTTCCTTAAAGAAAAGATTTGCTACATGTACTGCATCTGATGTCTTTCTACAAGGTATAAAATGTGCCATCTTTGAAAATCTATCTACCACAACAAATATAGAATCATTACCTCTTACTGTCTTTGGTAAGCCAAGAACAAAATCCATACTAATGTCAGTCTAAAGTTTCTCACGTACAAAAATTGGTGTATACAATCCAGTATTCTGACTTACTCCTTTTGCAACTTGACAAATTCCATAACTTTTCACAAATTTCTGAACATCTTTATACAACTATGGCCAAAAGTATTTCTCCTTAAGCAAATTCAAAGTCTTATCAATACCAAAATGTCCAGCCAAACCACTACTATGTTTCTCCTTCATCAAATTACTTCTCATTTGTCCTCTCGGTATACAGAACTGAATACCTTTAAACAACATACCTTCTTGAATGAAATATTCTTCTCATTTTGTAGTTGATTGATCTTGAATAGGTTCTCTACACTTTCTCCATGGCTCAGAAAAATCAGGATCAGTTTCATACAAATCTCTCATCTCATCAAAACCAAGAACTTCAATTTTCATCTCAATCATCAAAGATCTTCTTCTACTCAATGCATCAGCAACTCAGTTAGTGACTCCACTTTTATGTTTGATCACAAATGTACAAATCTGCAAATACTCAACCCATTTCATGTCTCTGATTCAATTTATTCTAACTACCCAAGTATTGTAAAACCTTATGATCAGTATACAACACAAATTCACTTGGTATCAAATATTGTCTCGATTATTTCAGTCCTTGAACAATAGCATAGAATTCTTGATCATACATAGAATATTTCCTTCTAGCATCATTCAACTTTTCACTAAAGAAAGCAATAGGTTTACCTTCTTGACTCAACACAGCTCCAATTGCACTACCACTTGCATCACATTCCACTTGAAATACCTTATTGAAATCAGACAATGCCAAAATAGGCAATTCAGCAACCTTTTACTTTAGAGTCACAAAACTTTTATCAACTCCATGTGTCCACTTGAATTCTCTTTTATCTCCTCTCATAGTCTTAGTCATAGCATTACAAATTGAACTGAAATTCCTTATGAACTTTTGGTAAAAACTTGTCAAACCATGAAATGATCTTACCTCACTAGCATTCACAAGTGTAGGCCAATTCATAATAGCTTCAACCTTTTCAGGATCCATCTTCAAACCATCAGCTGAAATTACAAATCTCAAATACACAATCTCTTCTTTCATGAATGAACACTTTTTTAGTTTTATCAACAACTTTTCTTCTTTCAGTCTCTGCAAAACTTGTCTAACATGCAACAAATGTTCTTCTCTAGTCTTACTGAATATCAAAATATCATCAAGATATACAATCACAAACTTACCCAAAAATTTCTTCAAAATTTTATTCATCAACCTCATAAAAGTACTCGATGCATTAGTTAAACCAAAAGGCATAACCAACCACTCATACAAACCTTCTTTTTTCTTGAAAGCAGTTTTCCACTCATCACCTTCTCTAATTTTGATATGATGATACCCACTTTTCAAATCAATCTTTTTAAAATATTTTGCTCCAGTCAAACTATCCATTATATCATCCATTATCGGTATAGAAAACCTATACTTCACTATTATCTTATTGATTGCTCTGGAATCAGTACACATTCGCCATTCTCCATTCTTCTTAGGTGCCAATACCGCAAGTACTGCACAAGGACTCAAACTTTCTCTGATCAAACCTTTCTCCAGCAACTCTTGTATTTGTCGGTTCAATTCTTGATTCTTGGTAGGTGTCAACCGATGAGGTGCCTTGTTCGGTAAACTAGCTCCAGGGATTAGATCCATGCAATGATCAATACTTCTCTTCAGTGGAAAACCATCAGGTACATTATCAGAAATGATATCACTATACGTGGTGAGTAACTTATCAATCTCCTCAGGGACTTTATCCTCTATTTTCTTACTCGATTTGTTAGGAATCACAGTAAAACATACATCACTCTTCTTCAAATCCTTAACAAAATTTCTTCCTTCCATCAAACAAACTTTCACAGATGTGCAAACATTACTAACAGGTTCTTCCATCAAAGGTAACAAGATTTGTTTACTTCCATCAGCCACAATAGTATACTTATGCAATCTCCCATCATATATAGCATGTCTATCATATTGCCAATGTTTACCCAACAAAATATGACAACAATCCATAGGCATGATATCACACAATACCTTATCATAGTACTTTCTGATTTTTAAATTCACATAACATTGTTCACTTACCAAGAGTGTATGCTCATCTTTGATCCATGAAATCTGATAGGGCTTCGGATGTTCCAACCTTTTCAACTGCAATTTTGTGACCATGTCCTCAAATGCCAGATTCTCTGAGCTACCACTGTCTATGATTACCTTCCATACTTTGTCAGAAACTCTACATCTGATCTTGAACAAACTTTTCCTTATCGGATCTTCCTTTTTGCTTTCATTCCACAGTGCTCTTCTTACCATCAAGTTATTTTCCTTCTTAGGTTCATTCGGTGACTCTTCTTGGACCAAAGCATTTCCACTGCTACCAACCTTCTTACTATCATGTGTACATTCAAAATATCTATGTCCTTCCTCTCCACAATTGTAACAAGTTCCTTGAAAGTTACCTCTGCTATAACCACCTTGGTAGTTACTGTCTCTACCTCTAGATGAACTTTCACCTTTCCACTTGGTCTTGCCTTTGTCCAGAGTTGTCTTTTCAGGTTCAAATCTACCATTTTCACCATTAGATCTACCTCTTCCTCTAGAGAATCTACCACCTCGACCTCTTTGTCTTTGTTCATGTCTTTTGTTCAATTTCTCCTCGGCTTTCAATGCAAATTGATAAGCCTCTTCAATGTTCTCTGACTTGACCAAAATGATTTCCTCTTGGATGGAAACTCTCAAACCATTCAGGTATCTAGCAATTCTTTCCACATCATCCTCATCATGTCCAGATCTGATATCTGTATGCACCCTAAAATGGTCGCCTAGACTTTGGGCCCCCATTCAACAATTTATCAAATCCCTGAATCAATATTTTTAAAAATCAGCATTTTATCAATTATATCAATTTTCTTGATCAAATCATAATCAATTCAATATTTCCTAAGGTTTGAGCCTTATTTAATTTAAAAGAGAAAAAAATAAAAATCTTATTTAATTAAGAGAACATGCTCCCTTTTAATTAATTAAAAATCTCTTTTAATTAAATAATAAAATCAGTTTATCCTAAGCCTTTATTTAATTAAAAGGAATTTCCTCTCCTTTTATTTAAATAAAAAATACTCACTTTTCTTCTTATCCTATGTTGCACAAATAAAACATTATTCTTATTTTATAAAAAGAGAAAAAGTACTTTTTGTCTCATATGGACACTAAAGTCAACTCTTATTTTCCTATTGGAAGATATTTGTGCACAAGGATCAAGCTTCTATTTTTCTCCACTGTTGATTAAGTCTTTTACCTCTTAATCTCAATGGTCCATTTTCATCTCATTTCTTATAAAAAAAGAGCTCTCTTCCTCATTTGCATCTTAGGTTTTCATGCTAATATTATGCTGCAAGTTTTCTAGGTCATTTGGAGCTCTTTTTGAAGACACTCTTGCAATCCAAGCTTTGAAGACTTTGTTGCATCTCATTTCATAGTTGCATGATAATGGCATTCTTAGTGTAGATTTTTTTTTATACAATATATTAATCTCACATAGTCTAAATAGGAGGGATTGGTCACATTTGTTCTTTCCTTTTATAGATTAGTTGCATTATACTTTCATTTCCATAGACTAGATTGCATTCTCATTCTTAGCTTACTTGCATTGCATTGCATACATTTTGATTTCATTAGAGATATTGGCATTGTTTCCCTTGTCTTTGATTTGGAATCTCTCATTGTGTGGTTGACTAACAAGGTCACGAGTTCATAGCTCTAGTTGAGAGCAATTTTATAAATCTTGCAACTCCATGCATAAAGAGCTATGGATCAATTTTTGAGACCTCATTCTTGAGTGTTCTTAATTGTAAAGATTCATAGAAGTGCACTACTTTTGTGTGTACATTTTTGGTGCCCACCATGGGGCAACCCACCTCTTGCATGTTGGTTTTGATTATTTTTGGAGCTAACCCTTGTGCAGATTTGTTTGGAGATGGAAAACCTTAGATTTAAAAGATTTGATCATATCTCCCAAATGGCTT
This sequence comes from Chamaecyparis obtusa, assembly GCA_027943335.1. Classification (NCBI taxonomy): domain Eukaryota; kingdom Viridiplantae; phylum Streptophyta; class Pinopsida; order Cupressales; family Cupressaceae; genus Chamaecyparis; species Chamaecyparis obtusa. The sequence goes on along the minus strand of BSBK01002447.1, from coordinate 1,502,438 downwards.
GGTGTTTTGGTGTGAAAATTTTTTGCAGGTTGGCAACATATCAAAGAAGCTCCAATAAAAAATTCAAAATTTTTTGAGGAATTTTCAATTTTGTATAATTTTTTCTTGATTTTTCATAAAAAATTAATTTTCAGCGCAAATTAGCATATTTTTCAAAAAAATTTACATTTTCAGAAAGCTCTTCAAATTCTACAGGTGGTCTATTCATTATGTTTTTAATTTAGAGGTCATATCATAGCTCATTTGGTCAATTTATAAAAACTGGTATGTTTTGAGAAAGTGGCTCTCTAGGGCACAAATGAAAAGATCTTATTGAAATTTTGACATTTTTAGAAAGATCTTTATTTTTTGACAGAGATCTATTTTCTACATTTTGAGTTTAGGGTTTGAATTCATGTGGTATAAGTCCAATCTTGTTGACAAGGTCAAAAAATCAAAATTAAAAAAAAGGTATTTGATGATTAGCATGCACTTATTTTTCACATGGTTCAATGCATGATGTAAGTTGTTATTTGGATTATTTGCTAGTTATTATTGCTCCTAACAATTGATTTCCATATATAACCATCTTAGGGTTTGCATAAGTTGAATATACATTGCATATCTTGTTTGCTTATTTTCTTGTCTTGTTCATTTGAAGGTTCATGGCTTGCTTTCATAGAAAATGCTTAAAACAAACAAAAAAAGGTAAAATCTACTAAGCGTGTTGCATTGGACTTGAAGTATTTTGTTACATCCCTACAACATTTAAATTTTGGGATTAAAAATGAATCTCTCATGTGTTTGGCTTGAGTGTTTACATGCTGTCATAGAACACATTTCAATAGATGCTCTTAATGGGAAATGAATGGACATAGATTTTCTTTCATACAAGTTTGTGTAAGTGAATGCTTGTGTTTAAACCTTAAGTAATTCTTGGTTCCAATATCAAATATCTCATTGAGTGATTGAGGGCATGGATTCATTCCTTATTTACATAGGGAGTTAAATGCACCACTTTATGGACTCACTCTATGTGTACTTGGAAAGTTAAATATTTCATTGTTCAACCCTTTTTCATTTGTGAGTAATATTGATAAGCAACTTTGGAGTATTTTTTATTGATCTTGTTAGCTAAATTGGGTTGTTGGACTCGCTTATTCTAATCGCCTCTCATTTTCGCCCTTTGGATGCAAGGTCAGCGTTCATACATAGGGGAGGGGTCTACTTGAAAAGAGCGTTAAGTGTTCCACAAAGTTTCCCCCTTTTTATGCTTTCTTGATCTCATTAGTTTTCCAAAGTGTGGACTCACTTTGAGTTTGTGTGAGGAGTTAAATGTTCCACTTTTGGACTCACTTTGAGTTTGTGTGAGGAGTTAAATGTTCCACCTTGTGGACTCACTTCAAATTCACTTGAAGAGTTAAATGTTTCACTTTTGGACTCACTTCACATTCACTTGAAGAGTTAAATGTTCCACTTTTAGACTCGCTTCACATTCACTTAAAGAGTTAAATGTTCCACTTTTGGACTCACTTCACATTTACTTGAAGAGTTAAGTGTTCCACCTTTAGTGCTTTAAATACTTTTGATAGTAAATTACTTAATTTTATTTTTAGAAAGTCTACTTGGGGACACACCACCTCAAAGGATGACCTTAACTCCCGTGTTCCGGTGGAGAATAAATAGCAGGTGGTGAATCGAAAGACACCTCTCTTGGAAATTGAATTTGATATCACTCTTGGCTAAGCCTCAAAGAACTTTATACCTTTGAGAAGTGAAGGAGGAGATTTGGGTTACCGTCTCCTCCCGACTATTTTAGATTCTTCTCATCTACAGATTTGGGCCTCACGTACCTTGTGTATATCGAGGACTCCTTTTAGAAAGCCACGTATATCTTTGTAGACAATTTGTTAAGGTGTTGTTGTGTTCTATGTGCCTGCTAAAATATTTTCAAGAACATACACAAGTAGAACCTTTAAGGAGTAGAAATACTAAGTCACTATCCTTGTTCATGCGCAAGGTTGCTTTGCCCCTTGCTCATTGTTTGAAGACAATTGCTTGCTTGAACTCCTTGATTGTTGTCTTATGTGCTTGATAAAATGCTAGAAATTTGTTAATGTGTCTGATTAAACCACAAAACAACTAAATTCCTGAGTTGAAACACCCAACTTTTTACAGCTTGCTCGATTTTCTATCCTGTCATTAGAGACTTGTTTTGACTTTAAATCTCTGGTTTCTGCCCTCTAGGAATAGCATCAATTGGTTTACAAGGCCACTTTGGAAATAGTTGTCAGATTAGAAGGTTATTCTTGGTGAGAAAGTTTATCTCTAGAATTGTTAGCTACATTCTTGGAGAATTTTAGTGCTCTTATTGTCCAAATCACTTTCATTTAATCAATTTCAATTATATTTTGGCCTAGTCCAACCTCCTGATTCAAAAGAGCAAGGATATTCATCCTTTGATTTTAGCACCTCTTTGACAGTGTTGGTAAAGCCCCTTTATTTCTATCTTTTCATTTTATTTTGGACAATAAAGAACTTTGATTATCCTAGTTTGGTGTTGACACTTTGCAAGGTCACCCTATCATTAAGAATCTCTTTCTTTCATGTCAATTACAACAAGGTATCAAGTCAATCAAGGGAAGCGATCCCCTATTGTCTTTAGTCAGTTACCACTAGTTAAGACTCATCAACAGCATAAGGGAAAAGGACCCCTTTTTTATCAATCTCCTAAGAGTGAATCTGAGATTTTTTTTAATCTGAAAGGTAATCCTAGTGAAGTGAGTACCTCTTTAGCACCCATTTCATCAAGTATGAACATAAGTTACACCTTCACTCAACAACAAAGAGAAGCAATGAACCAGACTCTTGATGACATGTTTCAACAGCATAGGGGTAACATGATGTCTGTTGGGTTTGCATATGCTAGTCCACCTGGATCACCCCTCATCAACACAAGGTATCTTGATGCTCACCAACGAGCTGAGAGACATCACCAACAAACTGACTCAGATTCAGGGTCACAACACGAAGACCAGAGCAACAAGTCTAGTGACCACCACATCAGTGCAGCCAATGTAATCAGACAGTCAAGGCAACCTTCTCCACTTAGAGATACCTCTCGATATGAAAATACGAGATTGAAAAGCATTGAAAGGGAGAAGCGAGCCTATCTAGATAAACAAGCTGCTAAAAAGGAGAAATTTAGACAACTAGAGGAAGAGGAATGTGCATTATTGGACATAAGGAAAAGAGTCGCTCAAGAAGAAGAAGATAGACTCTATGCACAACAACTCCAAAACTGATTCAATGGGAGGGGTACTAATAGTGGGACCCACTCACCCCTGTCTACTCCCTCACCAAGTCCTAGAAGAAGGTCAAGGACGCCCTCAAGATCCCCAAGTCTTAGAGGTAGAAGGATTTCAAGATATGATCACCATAAGAGACAGTCACCTCCTAGACTTTCAAAGCAACCCTCCCAACGAGCACATCATGGCTCACAACATGGAGGAAGTTATGTCAACTTCGATCATATAGATTTTATGACTATGCAACAAGAACCATCCTTTCAAGCATATGTAGAAAGGTATGTGGGACAAAACAAGGATCAGTTCCTAGAAAGTCTCATCAACAAAGGTGCTAAGGTCCCATATAATTTTGATGTGGACCGAAAGGTAAAGAAGCAAGATCCATCAACTAATGAGGTGATCAAACAACTTCAAAAGGATATAGAAAGTATGAGGGCTCCTAAGAGCACATTGAATTTGGACTGCATATGTCCCAACCCAATTGACAATAGTGTGGTGTTGGTTGAGTTTCCTAAGAAAGTTGAGTTTCCAACCTATGACAAATATGATGGCATTGGTGACCCTCACGACCATGTTAGACAGTTCTACATAATGAGCTTTTCTTTTCACCATGAAGACTCCTACTTGATGAGATTATTCTCAAGGAGTCTCAAGGGTCAAGCCATGGAGTGGTTTACTAACCTTACTCCTCCAGTTAAGACATTTAGAAAGCTTGTGGAAAGATTTGTTCAACATTTTGCTTACAACTTATCAAGGTCGATCACCATGCTTGATTTGTGCAAACTCAAGCAGAATCAAGGGGAATCCTTTGTTACCTTTCTACAAAGATGGAGACGTTTGTGCTTGAAATATCCAAGGACAATTCTTGAGGAAAGAATAGACATCATTGTGAGCAACTTGGTACCGGAATTAAGGTATGAAGTAAGGAAGATCCCATTTAATTCTTTTGATACCATGGTAGAAGTGGCATGTCGCATAGAGGATGTCCTAAAAGAACAAGGAATTTTGGCCAAAACAACTAATAACAATAATGGCCAAAACAACAATAATAATCGTAATAAGGACAAAAAGAACTCCTATTGGAATAAGAATAAGCAAGTGGTCAATGATGGAGTTGTTGACTCATCACAACCTAAGAATGAAGGAGTTCTTAATCTCTCTAATGCAGTCCAAGCCATGAAGTTGCAAACATCTTCAGCACAACAAAAAAATAAACCCAAGTATCAAGGGAGACCTAAAACAGAAAAGAGACAATTTACCAAACTTGGGGACTCCTATGCAGACGTTTTCAAGATGTTAATTGCTCATAATTTGGCACAACCTCAAGATCCTACAAAGTTCCGCATACCGGATCCTAAACCTCATTGGTGGGATGAGAAGGCTTTCTGTGTCTTTCACAATGGAATTGGACATGATATAGAAAATTGTTTTAAACTTAAGCATCTTGTCCAAGATCTTATTGAAAGTGGAAGATTACAAGTTGATGGTTTAACCACTAATGCGGATCACAAAGATTTTAAAGAACCCTTGCCCAAATATGAGAAAGAAGAGAATTCTAACAACAAGAATGGCAAGGCTACTATCAACTAAACCTACACAAATGCCGAAAATGTTATTAATATGCTTGAAGTTGTTAATGATAATGTCAACATGATGAGAGGGAAAGACCCTTATGGATATGATGTGGATTCAACTCCTATGCCCGATGAAGGACCCGTTGTGGTACTAAGAGGTCCTCATTCATGAAGGATGTCTCAACCCCTCAATGCAGTCACTAGGAGTCAGTCTCAAGCTCCCATTGTTATTAGAGGTCCTAACTCTAGTAAGTCTAAGCAGCCAATGTCAAAAGGTGTTCTTCCTAAATTTGATGTTGGTCCTAAGTTGAATTATAATCTTGTTGACCAATTACAATGTACACCAACACATATTTCAATCTTTGAGCTTTTGGAATTGTCCCCTAAGCATAAGCGTGTCCTTAAGGATGCTTTGCGAGCGGCTAATGTCCCTAATGATATAGATGTAGATCAATTCCAAAATATGGTCAACCACTTGGCTAGCCCTCACTACCTTACATTCTCAGAAGAAGATGACAAGTCATTAAGCCACCCACACAATTTGGCCCTTCATATAGAGGTTATGATCCACAAGACCCGTGTCAAGCGCGTGTTGATAGATGGCGGTGCTGGGCTTAATATTTGTTCTTTGAGCTTATTGAAGGGCTTGGGTTATTCAGAAGAAGTCATTGACACAAGGAAGAAGATAAATATCAAGGCTTATGATGAAGCAGAACGTAGTTCTAAAGGATTGGCTATTCTTCCTATCCGAATTGGTCCTGTAGAGAAAGATATTTTGTTTCAAATTGTTGATGCCGGTCCTTTGGCTTACAATATTTTGTTGGGTAGACCTTGGATACATGAGATGCAAGCAGTCCCATCTACTTATCATCAGTGTGTGAAGTTCCCTTACAATGGAGTAGAAGTTTGCATACCCGAGGATAGCACATTTTTAGTCAACACAATTTCAGCAGGGTCTCACATTCCTTTGAATAGGGAGGCTGACATTTTGATACTACATTTGAACAATGCAAAGACAAATTCAAAGCCATGGATCTTGGCATGGGGGATTACAAAATTGATTCATTCACAAAATTGCCAATTTCCCCTAGGTCTTATGGCAAACCTTCTCAAGATATGAAGCCCTCGTCTTCAGCCATGACATTGTTCGACAAGTTTGTAGAATCCTCGGTTCTGATTCAAGAGGAAAAAGAAGAGATTTCCATTAGGGACTGGATTTACCGAGAGGAGAAATATCGACATAATGAGGATTTTCCACCTTCTCCTCGAGCTTATGGGAGAGGGTATACATTGGTCAAGAGTATGGGTTATCCAGGACATGGTCCCCTTAGTCATCGGTTGGATGCCAAAGCTGAACCTCTTAACCATGCCTTTTTTGGACGAAGGAATAAGTCAACAGTTGGCTTAGGTTTTGCAAATAAGAAATAGAAAAATGTCCCTGTCTTAGCTGCGATGGACAGTGACAATGACTCAGACTACACACCTAATCTCTCTAATCAGCAAGACATGTCTGATGATTGGGTGCCTTCAACAAATCTCCTTTGGGGAGATTCAAAAGATTTGACAATTGACAGTCCTACTATCCCAGCTGCGATGGATAGTGACTATATGAATGCTAGATTGACAATGGAAACTGTTGCTATCCTAACTGCGACAGATAGTAACAATGCTAGTGCTAGAGAAAGGGAAACCTTTCCTAACCTTGAGGCTTCTACATCATGAGGCCCAAATAATGATTCAGAGACAGACTCACATGAGTTCGAATGGGACTCACTTTCAGATGCAACAGTTGATTTGGACATGGATGTTGTCCATACTTATAGTACTCAACCCGATGTGACCAACGAGCCCGGTGTAGGACTAGAGGATTGGACTCAAATTTCCTTAGTGGATGACACTTTGTTTGGTAGGACAAATCCTAATTCAGGTATCTTAGAAGGAGACTTGATGAATCCCAATTGTATGGTCACCAGAGATAACACCTTCCACATACACAATGTTGAACCAGTCATTAACCTACCCCTTGTTCATTTCCACCTAATTGATTGGTCTCAATGTCACCAAGAGCCTCAGCTCTTAAACTTTTAGAATGACTATGAAATTGCCTGTTATCTAAATGCTCTTGAACCCGTAGTCTCTTCCACCAGTGAACCAACAAGTATGACGGAGCCTGATATTAAGTACCTCAGTCTAAAAATAAAAGAAAAAGAAAAAAAGAAAAATGGTTGTGATGGCGAAAACCACTTTGTGGCGGTGTCAAAACCCAAAATAGTAAAAATAAATGACGTATCCAAGGGTGAAAACCTCTTTGAGGCGCCTAAGGATGGGGTACTTAATAACCTGCCAAGTTACTTCCAAGACAAGTCATCAGTTCTCATTGAGCCCACACAACTAGTGAATTTGAATACAGAAGAGGCTCCCCAAATAGTGCACCTAGCTCAGTCTCTATCAGTTGAAGAAAAAGAGGCATATACAAAAATTTTGCAAAAGAAGAAAATTAACTTTGCTTGGACATATTCTGATATGCCAAGGCTTGACACTAATCTTATTATGCATCATCTATCTATAGCTCTAGGAATAAAACCGATCAAACAAAGGTTGAGGAAAATGCACCCTCACGTAGCTCTTCTTGTTAAAGCTGAATTAGAAAAGGTCTTACGCGCAAGATTCATTCAAGCTATTGACTATGCTGAGTGGATCTCCAATATTGGTCCAATTTCAAAACATGATGGGTCCATTCGCATTTGCACAGACTTCAGAGACCTCAACAAATCATGCTCAAAGGATGACTTTCCACTCCCAAACATAGACATGATAGTGGATATGACGGCGGGTTATGAGATATATTCCTTAATGGATGGGTTTTCTGGATATAACCAGATAAAAATAGCTCCCGAAGATCAAGAGAAAATAGCTTTCACATGTGCATGGGGAACCTATTGTTGGAACGTCATGCCATTTGGCCTAAAGAATGCAGGAACAACATACCAACGAGCTATGACCACAATTTTTCATGATATGATGCATAAGAACATGGAAGATTATGTGGATGATACCTTGGCTAAATCTAGGAAACGGGATACACACCTCGACGATTTGGAAGTGATTCTAGATCGCATGGAACAGTTTCAACTTAGATTAAATCCGAAAAAGTGTGCATTTGGAGTTACCTCAGGTAAACTTCTAGGATTCATAATTTCAACAAAAGGAATAGAGGTTGATCCTGAAAAGGTCCAAGCTATCTTAGATATGCCACCTCCAAAGAACATAAGTCAAATGAGAAGTCTTCAAGGATGACTCCAATCTATACTGAGGTTTATTTCACAACTTCAAGATAGAGCACAACCTTTCAATAAAACATTGCATAAGGGAGTCACATGTGTGTGGAATGAGGATTGCCAAAAGAGCCTTGATCAAATAAAACAGTATTTGGCTAATCCTCCAATTTTGATGCCTCCTATTCTAGGGCAACCATTGATTTCGTACATTTCAGCAACAGAGTCTTCCTTGGGGGCATTGTTGGCTCAATTAGATGACACTGGGAAAGAAAGGGCCATATACTACATCAGTCGTACTTTAGTATCTTATGAGATCAATATAATAACATTGAGAAGTCTTGTCTTGCAATAGTGTTTGCTTCCCAAAAGTTGCGACACTATATGCTTGCTCATACTATACATTTGGTTGCAAAAATTGATCCTCTTAAGTACTTGCTTAGTAAGGCTGCCCTCAAGTGGATGATGGTTTTATCTGAGTTTGATATAGAGTACATTGAGAGAAAGGCCATAAAAGGGAAAGCTATTGCTGATCAGTTAGCTGATTTTCTAGTTAAGGATAGTGTGCCTATTCAAGTAGAGTTCCCAGATGAACACATTCTATACATGACCACTCGCACTTGGAAGATGTTCTTTGATGGTTCCAACATGAAAAATGGATCAGGTGTGGGAGTATTGTTTGTTTCTCCTCATGGGTACAATATACCAAAATCCTACAAACTTTTATTCCCATGTACAAACAATATTGCAGAATATGAAGCATTAACCAATGGATTGAAACTAGCTATAGAATGGAACATAACAGAGTTGCATGTCTTTGGGGATTCACAATTAATTATCAACCAAGTCAATGAGGAGTATCAAACCAAAGATGATAAATTGATAGTTTACAAAAAGATGGTTTATTCATTGAGATGTTACTTTACCTTTGTGACATTTCAATAGATCCCTAGAGCAAAAACCAAAGCTGCATATGCTATGGCTACATTAGCTTCATTCTTACAGTTGGAACAGCATGAATCCAGATTTGAATTCCTGGTGGAAGAGCTACACCACCCCATATTTGACTCATCTGAAAGCAATTTCATTTGTACCCTTGTCACACATGAGTCTTCCCGCTATGGTGCTCTCTATTCATATCTACGCGATGGCATCATCCCTGACACTTTCAACCATTCTGAACGCTGAAACCTCATCCGTAACGCCTCTCACCACACCCTTATCTCTGGTGATTTATATAGGAGGGGTTTAGATGGGACACTTCTTAGGTGCTTGGAAAAGGAGGAATCCGACCAAGCGTTAGTTGACATTCACGAGGGCATTTGTGGTGGACACTCTAATGGTATTGCCATGGCCCGAAGGTTGCTTAGGGCAGGGTATTACTAGCCCACAATGCAAACCGATGCAGTAGCTTTCTCTAAATCTTGTGAGAAATGTCAAAAATATGGAAACCTGATTCACGCTCCAGGGAGGGAGCTAATTCCTTCTATTTCTCATTGGCCATTTTAGCACTGGGCCTTTGACCTTGTTGGGAAAATTCACCCCAACTCATCAAGTGGACATAAGTTTATCATCACAGCTACTGATTATTTCACGAAATGGGTAGAGGCAGTCCCTCTTTCTATTGCCTTAGGCAAAACAGTTTCCCTATTTATTCTGAATCATATTATTTGTTGATTTGGAGTGCCTTCTGAGATTATTACTGATAATGGAGGTCAATTCAAGAACAAGGACCTAAAGCATTTATGCAAGAAGTTTAAAATTAAGCAACATTGGTCCTCCATCTATTTTCCACAGGGAAACAGATAGGCAGAAGCCTCTAATAAAATCATTCTTAAAATCCTTCATAGAACAGTACACAAGAATGGTAGGGATTGGCACTTACAAATCAATCTAGCACTATGGGCCTATAGAACTAGCATTCGTACACCCACAGGAGCTACTCCTTTTTCTCTTACCTATGGTGTTGAAGCAGTGTTGCCTTTAGAAGTAGAGATACCTTCACTTAGAGTCTCTCTCAAAGGTTTGATTACAGATGAGGATTACCGCGCCATGAGGTTACAAGAACTAGAACTTCTAGATGAGAAGCGTAAGGCTTCATTTGATCACAGGAGAGTATATCAGAAGTGTATGTCCAAAGCATTCAACAAGAAGGTTCGCCCTAGGGAATTTCAGATAGGTGATCTTGTTTTGAGAGAGAACCCTAAGAATCAACAGAACAGAGAACAAAAGGGAAAGTTCAAACCTAATTGGCTTGGACCATACATTATTATAGCAGCTTTTGGTACAGGTGCATATTTACTGTCAAATGAAGATGGAGAACAGCTCCCTGAGCCCATCAACATTTTGCACCTAAAGAAGTTCTATCCTTGATGCCCATTTCTGTCTGGGGGCATCCTTTGTACATATTTTATGATCTTGAAAAAAAATACCAAAAAAATTGATATATGATGCTGAAAAAACCCTAAAAAGCATAAAAAGTCCTGAAAAAAATATTTTAAAAAATCAAAAATTCAAAAAAAAAATATAGAAAAAGTGCCTTGGTGAAAACTTGGAAACAGGCGCCTTGGTAGCAAAAATACAAAAAAAAAAAATGAAAAAAAAATGAAAAAAGATTCCAAGTGGTGAAAACCTGGAAACAAGCACTACTTGAGGCCTTTGCACTCTTATTTGTTAGCATGTGTCCTCAACACTGGACCTTTCTCCATCATGTCTTGACCTTATTTGGCGTAGTCTGGAATTGGTCTTTATCTTTGTCTAGGGGGGATAACTGTTAGCATAGGTCCTTTAGGTGCGTTTGTCTCTTGGGGCATTTCACAACAGGTTTTTTTCAACACCACCCCAGACAGTGTTTTTCAACACTACCCTTGCGTCAAGTGTTCCTTAACACTTATCAGATGTCTTACCCAATAGTCTAAGTATGATGTGATATTTCTCATTGATAGATGTGATAACCAGAGTTTGACTCTATGACCAACACACACGCACTTAGACAATCAACTCGCTTGAGATATGTTGACTTTATTTTTCTTTGTGTGCTGTCTATGAGGATTTCTTTGATGAGTGGTCTCTCCCTGAGAAGTTTTCGATAATGCATAGCTAGAAGACTGAGGGTATGAGAACATGTTTTCTTTCTTTATCTGCTTATGGGTATATTTTGTTGATCCTAACTGTCATGAGCATTTATGCTGGTCTTACTTGACACTATAGATTGACAAGGTATTATCCTTGACTGTTTTGTGAGTGCATGCTTCTAGTTATCCTGACTTTCATGTGTCTTGATACAAGCATAATCTCACCATATCAAACTTAGGTAATCTCACTGCATTAGTCATCTTGACCTCCATGTCTTTGATGCCTAGGTGGGATTTCCACATTTCTATCTGATAAAGATCATATTCATATCCACATAGTTATGCTAGTGTGCATTGTATGATCTTACGACGCTACCAATAACACTCGATGATGATAATTAGATGTCTATAGGCGTTGTGACCTTGCAAGTCAACCACTTTCATAGTAGCTTGCATTCTTAGGTTCATCATAGTTTAGTTTTTGCATCTTGCATATGAAGAGAGCTCTCATTTTTATCATCTACGGACTAGTTGGTCAACTATGCTCATTTTCTGATTCTTCTTGATCATATCTTTCATTTCTGGTCTTTCATATCACATCATTTTCTATCTATTTTCGGACTCGAAATCAAAATCCGAGTCGCATTTCTAAGTTTTCTCATTCTTCTACGCAGTTGACTGACCTTTTGAGGCATAATTCTTCGATCTTTGATGGAATTTCTTCCTTTTCATGTCTTTCAAACTTCTAGTCTTTCATTCACCCCTTTCGCTTCCTCTCTCTAAGGTTTGACTTAATCTTTATCCTATATCTTGTTTAGTCAAACCTCGTCAACCTGGGGCATATCTTCACTATTTGATGGTTATCCTATCATGCTCCATCCTTCGATTATGATTTATTGTGACTTGATCAAGTTTATCAATTTGTTGTTCTCCTCTATCTAATTTTGATTTCGATTCCAAGGGGGCAGTACCTATCAGCTTTAATCTTTGATTCAGCTTTATCATTCAGCTCAGCTTGAGATTCTTATTTTTAGACTTGATTATCACCTAGCAGTGACAGTGGTGATTTTGTCTTTCAATTTTTATCTCCTATTTTTTAGACTTGATTATTGCCTAGTAGCGATGGTGATAGTTTTGTCTAAGGTTTGATTTGCACCTAGCAGCGATGGTGTTGGTCTTTTCTTTCAGTTTATGCTTATGCTTGTCTTGATGTGTTCCCATTCGTCGAACACACATTTGCGTTGTTTTGTGATCCCAAATCGATCTCACATTTCAATTCTTCTTTGACTGCATGTGTTCCTGAAATGATCACACATTAGTCAAAGAGGGGCAAATGTATGCACCCTAAAATGGTCACCTAGACTTTGGGCCCCCATTCAGCAATTTATCAAATCCCTGAATCAATATTTTCAAAAATTAGCATTTTATCAATTATATCAATTTCCTTGATCAAATCATAATCAATTCAATATTTCCTAAGGTTTGAGCCTTATTTAATTTAAAAGAGAAAAAAATAAAAATCTTATTTAATTAAGAAAACATGCTCCCTTTTAATTAATTAAAAAAAAAATTTAATTAAATAATAAAATCACTTTATCCTAAGCTTTTATTTAATTAAAAGGAATTTCCTCCTCTTTTATTTAAATAAAAAATCCTCACTTTTCTTCTTATCCTATGTTGCACAAATAAAACATTATTCTTATTTTATAAAAAGAGAAAAAGTACTTTTTGTCTCATATGGACACTAAAGTCAACTCCTATTTTTCTATTGGAGGATATTTGTGCACAAGGATCAAACTTTTATTTTTCTCCACTGTTGATTAAGTCTTTTGCCTCTTAATCTCAATGGTCCATTTTCATCTCATTTCTTATAAAAGGAGAGCTCTCTTCCTCATTTACATCTTAGGTTTTCATGCTAATATTATGCTGCAGGTTTTCTAGGTCATTTGGAGCTCTCTTTGAAGACACTCTTGCAATCCAAGCTTTGAAGACTTTGTTGCATCTCATTTCATATTTGCTTTCATAGTTGCATGATAATGGCATTCTTAGTGTAGATTTCCTTTTATGCAATAGATTAATCTCACATAGTCTAAATAGGAGGGATTGGTCACATTTGTTTTTTCCTTTCATAGATTAGTTGCATTGTACTTTCATTTCCATAGACTAGATTGCATTCTCATTCTTAGCTTACTTGCATTGCATTGCATACATTTCGATTTCATTAGAGATATTGGCATTGTTGCCCTTGTCTTTGATTTGGAATCTCTCATTGTGTGGTTGACTAGCAAGGTCATGAGTTCATAGCTCTAGCTGAGAGCAATTTTATAAATCTTGCAACTCTATGCATAGAGAGCTATGGATCAATTTTTGAGACCTCATTCTTGAGTGTTCTTGATTGTAAGGATTCATAGAAGTGCACTACTTTTGTGTGTACAATATCTAATCTATAGAATTCCTCGGTATAATCTTTTACCGAGCTATATTTCTGCCTTAGACTTTGCATTCGCCTAACTAGGTTAATCTGATAATCACAAGGTAAGAACTTTCCTTTCAATTTATTCACCGTCTTATTCCATACCTTGATATTGTCTTTGCCTTTCTATTTCCAATCCAATTGCAGATGTTCCCACCACAAGGATGCAAGGCCTTTCAACTTTGTGCCTGCAATTTTCACCTTCTTCTCCTCAGATACATTTTCATACTCAAAATACTTTTCCATTTCAGTGATCCAATCTATCAATTCATCAAAATCCAATTTCCCACTATATTCAGGAGGATTGAAATGTGGTGTCGACTTCAAACTTGTCAAAGCCTTCAAGAATCTTTCCTCGCCCTGATCCATCACAGGTGCAGGTTCTACATTCACTTGTTCTTCTTCAATTTCATCATCACTAACATCTTCAAGATGTCTACCTCTTCTCTGGACTATTTCAACAACTTCTAATCTAGTAGCAAGTTGTCTCAACATGCCTGCCAATCCTGGATCCGCTTCTCACCTCCCATGAACCATCTTGAAAACCCTCTGCAATTGCAGGTCATATCGCAATCTACCACCCCACAACAATTCAACTAGGGCTTCGCAAGAAGGAACCTACAAACCTAGATCCACAAACCTAGATCCAAATCTCACCTCGCTCTGATACCACTTGACGCAAGGGCACAGATCAGAGGGGCAAAATGATGGCACACCCTACAAATCCAGCCTGCTCAAGAACATGTAGAAGCAACAACAACACAGTGAGAGAGAGAAAGCAAGATCGTTGATATATTATCTTCATTCAAATTGATTCATACATGTTGGGTTGTAAGGCCTTCCCGGTTACGGTCAGATATTACAATGAATTACAGAAGTCCTCAAACATGTGAGGATCTGCCAACAATCTTGTTTCTATTATCTTCTATCAAAACTGACTCCTAAACTCTAACCAAACAACTATACTTATACAAGAGACTACCGAACTGAGTCAGCCTTCAGATCCACAATCAACAAAAGGAACTGTCAGATCTAGGACCACACGCTTCCCAATGATGGATACCATCATTAAATCCGTGACCCATAATTAATGCACAAGTCAACCTCAACAGAAACTCAAAATAAACTACTCAGTAAGCAAGGATGACCGAGCAACAGACAAGCATCGTCAAGCGTCAATGAAACAACCAATCGCCCAAGAGATAACTGACCAAACTCGGTAACCAAAGGAAACCGACCAACTACCAAGCCAACTTGGTCAAAGAAGGAACCGAGCAACACAAAAAAACTTCAAAATCTTTTTGGTGACACAAGATTGCCAAGAACCCAAGATGCTCCTGCATCACATTCGTGGCCTGAGATTTGTCAGTCTTTTGTGTATCATGAGTTAGTATGTCATGTCAATCCCATAATAAATTGTGTTATGTCCTAACTAGGGGAAAGAGCTACATCATGACTCTCTAAAATATCTTGAAAAATACAAAAAAGTAACAAAATTACCTTTAAAAATCCAAAAAAATCATAAAATTTCTTTAAAAAATCCTTAAAAAAATAAAAAATGTCTTGAAAAGTAGAAAATTCAAAAATCCAAACAAAAATAAAAAAACATAGAGAAACCCAAAAATAATCTATTCATCATATCCATAGGAAAACCTTTCTTTTTGCAATGATGGGCATTGAGTAGATGCAAATGCAAAACAAGTCTGAAACTGTAATATTAACAGATCGTGCATTAATAGATAAACCTGCCAACTGGTCCTCAATCAAACATATCACCTTGTCTTATCAATTGGTCAAGCACTATCAATCATTTTTTCAAATGTTCATTATGTCTTATACAAATGAAAAATACACTTGAAACTAGATAGGTCAGTCTTATATGAGGTAGCTCATTCTTGGAACCAAGAATCATCATCATCAATGGCATATCACACAAATACTTAACAAAGACAGATGATTATGGTTGTTGATTCGTTGTTTCAGTAAATCTTATATTTTTTCAATTTATCTTAAATTGTGTTCCTATGCTTCTCAAAGATATCTGCAAGTGATTAGAGAGGTTGGGATGGTTCATGGTTCTATTTTTCTTCATCTGATATTTATGGGATATTTTTCATTGTCTCTGGACAAGTGTTTTAAGTGTCTTTGTTAGCACGTTCACATATGAGCAAAATATTATATGCAAATCTATGGTTATGGATCAACATGTTTGTGACTGTCGCATATACCTTGAGCTTTAACACATGTATCCTTGGATGGATGGGAACATTCCTTGTTTGTTACAAGTGATTTCCAATGAAAAGGGAAATATACCACCTTGATTTTCCATATCTTGTTGTGAGCATCCCCATTTGCTACATAAAAATGGCTCAAGGATAAAAATAATTGACACGAGTTATAGCGCGGTACATAAGATGAAAAGAAGTGGTATCAATTATTTCAAGACTTCAACTCTATTAGTCATGTTGTCAAGTATTATTTGTCATTCTCTTGTCTAGTCACATTTCTTTAGTCAGTCGCAACCGTCATCATCGTCTAGTAATTTGACATACCAAAAATATGTGCATCCAACATGCATAAACATGTTAGCACATTGAGTATAGTATATCATTTGCATCACATCATAGTCATTATAAACATGCATATAAAATGCAAAAACATAGGACACATCAATATGCATATATAGGCATCCATACCATACAACATAAAAAGCATTGCATCCATGTCAACTAACACATCCATATAAATAACCATATCATGTGCATAGCATATAGAAATGAAAATACCATAAGCATCACATAAGCATCATAGAATAATCCATTGCATCATAGTAATCACAAATAGAAATGGTTGGTTATTTTTTCCACCATTGGCCCCATCATAAATAATCGATCTGAGACACATTATCATGGGTTGAGCTATGTTACAATGGGATAACATGTCATGTTTTTCAATGGCTAACTTGCCATGTTATCTGAATTTTATTGCAAACCTATCGTGTTACCCTCCCCTCAGTGTTTGCTAGTTGGTTTGTTGGAGCTTCCCTTTTGTCTTGTTGAAATGAACGTGATGTTCATTAGAGAGACAACATTGGTCATTGGGAGGCAAATGATGTCACCCCAAAGGTGATTTCACCCTGAAAGGTTGAATGTCGATGAGACATGGCATGTTTCATCCAAATACAAATGAACATGATGTTCCTTAGAGGAACAATGAAGATCAATGGGAGGAAAATGATGTCCCAACAAAATGGCTTGTCCTACTGAAATATTTGGTAGGCCAACACATTGTGTTTCTCATTTCAATGGTTTTTTTCTAACATCATGATTTGACTTTTAATGGCCATGACACGGTACCAAGACTAAATATTCAATGCCAGGTGACTTCTTTGGATTTGTAAATGTGATGTCAATGCATCCCATGCTCATTTATCACTTACACGAGTATGATTTGTCCCTTTCATCTATCAGATACATCATTTGGGCCTTTTCTTGTCACTTCACGAATCTACTTGCATACTGAGATCAAATTTTGATCTAATTTGATTTCTTTCGCCTTTTGTAACCCATCTCCACTTTAGTTGGGATTTGAGCTCCATGTTGTAATCAGAGTTATGCTTGATCTAAAAGGCAATTTCTATACATATTTTATATGTGGTTCTCATTTGGTTCTCTTGCAATGACCATGTCCTACAACTATAATTTTCTCTGGCTTCCATTAATGAAATTCTTTATTTGTTAACTCTTCTTGCATTATGATATCTCATGCATGTTATCTTTCCTTGTATTTGAATGTCTCTTTCTATGTTCCTAGCTTGGATGTTGTGTTAAATTTCTTATAGTTGTTGTCTTGTGAATGTGTCTTTCGTTGTAGTAGTTGACAAGTTCTAACCTGCATTTTTGTCTTTGGGGTGGATCAAGAATTGTGTAGGTTTTTTAGGTATTTAATTAATGTTTTATGCAATTACAGGCAAGGAGAAACCAATGTTTCAATCTAGTGCATCACCCCTTTTTCTCTTTCCTACGATCCTTCTTCTCTTTTTCCTCAAAGTCTTAGTTTAGGTGCACCTTGATTGGAAGAAAGTCGACATTCTCTGAAGATTCGGCCTCACATGCGCAAGTCCCACACTTGGAGGTTGTTTCCATGTTTCACAAGGTTGTTTAAGGGTCATACCCCAAGCATGGGTGCAAAGTTTTGTGATAGTTAAAACCATGAGCATAAATATAACACATCATATAAATGTTGCCAAACCTGCATATATATATATATATATATATATATATATATATATATATATATATATATATATATATATATATATATATATATATCACATGTAGTACAAAAATCATAATGTTTGTCCAAACGAAGCTCTAGGCTTAAAAGATATAAAGTGTGAAAATGTGACAAAAATCATAATGGTTGTCCCCGCCCTCTAAACCAATAGGCCTAGGCGGTGCACTTATGAAAGGTCTTGCACCTACCTTCTTTGAAGATGCTATATGTCCTAAACAAGGTGGCCTTGGTGGATGCATAAACCGCCCACTATTTTATCAGCTCTAAGAGTGGCTATGAGACTTATGAGAAGTTGTGTAACTAGGTGCTCTCAAATTTAGAGGAACAATGTCCTCATACAACCACCTATAATATATGATCTATTCAACAACACTCATTTGATCTAAGGCCTTTTGCAAAGTAAAATCCTTTACTCCAACAATGAAAGCTTGAAGCTCTTGTCCAGCCAGAGCCACTACCTTATCTTACATTTCCTCTGCAACCTCCACCCTCACCTCTTTCGCTACCAGTCTAGCCTAGATAATAACTATCTAATCTCTTTGTGTCCATACCTAAGCTTTCAAGGTACCCAAATCTAGTATCAACTCTGCCTCCTCTCTCATTGCCCCATCATGCATAGCAACATCATCCCCTTTGTCATCATCATCTGCATCATCATCATCTTCATCCTTCGAGTTCAACACATATGATGAAGACTCGTCCAAAATAGACTCCTCTACACTACTCTCCTCCAAGCTCTCCCCCTTTATATCTATTTATATGTCTTTGTCCATTAGAATTAGGGAAACCACTGCAACAATGACAACTCCTCCTCTACCTCCTCCATGGCCTCTCCTGCCATGCCTCCCTCTCCCTCTATATTGTCTACTTCATTTGCCTCTCCTCTCCACTATCTACCTCTCCCTATGGCTCATCTCTATGAGAATGGGTACCCCTAGATCTGTCAATGGAGTAGGCCTGCGAAGTTCCCACCATGCATCATACTTTGGCAATGTCCCTACATATGTCATAGTTGGCTTCCATCCCCATTGCATAGGAACCAAACTATCAAACTATGCATAGGCTACTTGTGGGATGATGACTGGTCTCCACTCAAGTACCTCTCTCCTAGTGTGGGTAAACATCCTTGAACCAGCTTAAACCCCCTATCTCTCACCAAATTGCCTAAGAATTTAGTCATGAAGTTGTCTATCTATGATACACTGACTCTATAATATGTATCCAATGAGATATCTCTCATGTCGATAGTAGAGCAAGTGGTCATCATCATCATTAACCCATGCAACATTATCTATGTATGGGCACCAAGAAAAAACCCTCATAATATCCAATCAATGGCACCAATATAGAGTATGATTGATTTACCTCTATGCCATTGTGTCAGTATTACTATATGCATATGGATGCCCTACCTCCAACTGTCGATTGCACACGGGTCTACATACTACAATATGCTCACAAGCCTCAACCTAAAGTAGTCACTTCGCATCCCAATGACTAAGCGCCCAAGTAAGAAATCGACTGCAGTTGATAGTAAAGCATGGCAAGTACACATAGCCCACTGCATAAAGGGTGTCATCGTATCATCCTCTCGCAACCCATAGGAAAGTCATGACCATGCCAATTTGGAACAAGACCCCTACCATGACTGTGCATAGAACTACAAAGAACCTGTCGTACATAGCCTCAATCGTCAACCATCTAATCTCTAAGTAGTCATCCATCCCAAGCTCCACCTATTTACACTCAAATAAGCTACAAGAGCCCCTTATCCCTGCACTCCTCTCTTACAAAACTCTCTCTCAATGGATAGGAATGTGCAATACATGCCACACATCCTCTAGAGTCACAGAGCATTCCTCAATCGGTAAATAAAAGGAACAGGTCTCAGAGTGCCTCCTCTCCACCAAAGTTGTTGGCACACCCTTATTTTCCCTAATCTAGGGTATAAAGAAAACATGGTATGAACCTACAACTACTAGCATCTCCTTATCAATAGCATCTAAACTGATGGCATAAGACTCAACAATCAGGTATACGCTCACATTAGCACGAGCAATTTATCCTAAATAGTTCAAATCATGTTATAAGTCATCCCATATAGTCAAGCAGTCACAGTCAACCAAGTGCAAGGCTACTCAAAATCATCACATGCAATTTTTTCCTAATAAAAAAATGTGGCTATCCATATTAGTCAAAAGTGTTGAATGCTCATAGCTATATTTTATCAGTCAATTGTGTAGCTTTAAACGCATGTGTAATCACACATTTATGTTGTCAAACCTAATACATGTGTGTCACTTACAACAATAGTATTGCTAGCAATGGTAGGGCTTGTGATGCAATTGTGTCACTTATAAATGTGATTGCGACAATTTGCCCATCCCCTATCCTACAACATAAAAAGTCAAACATACAACAAATAACAATAAATGCAAGCAAAGCTCGAAGTACTTTCCCAATTAGTGCGCCATATGGCCTCTAATCTAGGACCTGACCGACTCCCTCCATTGACTTTTGGCTCTGCAAAGTTGCTCCAGATACTTTTAGGCCACTCCAAATTCTACAAGGCTCAAATGCACAATGAATTGAAAATGACCCCTTTGGCCCTATTTATACATTTTTATAAAAAAAAATTGTCTTGATGAACATGAACACACTCAATCTTTTATTGGTTGAAGTCCTTATTCACTTCTAGAGCCCAAAGCATGCGCATATTGACCTTATTTTTTGAGTTGAACATATATCAAGACTCCTAAACACATCGTCCACAAATTGGACCATATTTTGCATTTTTCGACCAATTTCTAGAGGGGGCACCATATTACCTCATCCTTACCTTATTCTCGTTGGAGTATGCTAGGGCAAAAATTTCATGAGTATTATTTGAACCACACTAAAATCACGTTGTCTCAAAGAGGAACAAAATCTAAACACATACAATTGTCCCATCGCTGCAAACAACATTTTTTATAATATTCATCCTAATTAATTAAATAATCTTTATTATTTAATTAATTTGTGTTTATCCTCTAATTCAAATTTCAAAATTAACATTTCTCTCCATTCCCATAATTAAGTGGTTTTTAATTATTTAATTATCTAATTTTCCTCCAAATATTAATTAAATAATTTTATAATTTAATATTTTTTGTCACATTTAGTTATATTATTTTAATTATTTAATTAAAATACCTTCCTCATCCTTGTCACCCACAATTAAATAATGATTTTAATTATTTGATGTATTAACTACTTTTATAATTAGATAAATTATTTAATTAATTTAATTATTCTTCACTTTTCAAAAAATCTACTTCTATAATTATTTAATGGTAATTAAGTCTTCTACTTCCACCTCACTAACCGTCACTCACTGTCAGTCTAACGCATCTATCTCTATCATGCAGTTAGTTATCTCTCAATGAGTCCAATCATCTCTTTAGTTCACTCAATCCTTCTAGATTTAGTAGTCAGTTCTACTTTGTTTTCATCCATCCTCATCCATCCAAAATCAATTAGGACCATCCGTTGAAGTCCTAAAATCTATAAAAGGATCCTTGTTTCCTCATTATCATTAACAATAATCTTCGAATCTTTGTGTCACAGCAATTGGTGCAAATTTGAGAGCGAAAATTTGCACACAAAGGACAATGGATAGTTTTGTGAAGCTATTTGCATATGATGTCTATTGATTTCATTATTTTATTTGCATTCAATTTCATATTTTCATTTTCACATTGATAGAATAGGGTTTTATTGCTTTTTGAGATAAGGTTTTGTGCTTGTCTTTGTTCATCCCATTTCAAGTTTTGATTATGACCAATTTTCCTCTATCTTGTTTTCTATCAGGCATTTCTTGACATTTTTTCAAAGATCGATACTTCCCCTTAACGGGGATTCAACTTCTTGCACTAGACCAAGTGCATCCCATATTAAGCAACAAGATGACCATCACAAAGTTAGAGCCAATTTTCAAGGTTGGTGATTTTGGCATATAGGCCCGCACTTCCCCCGCTTCAAAGATCAACCCAATCCTCCATGTTTCTTATCTTGAGAGAGTTACGTAGCAATCCACATAGGCGTAAACAAAGCGTTCATCAATGGATGGGAGGGGTGCTCCTTTTGGATTGAATGATGATCATAAACAAGCAAGAGGTAGCTTTGCAATTGTTCTATCGAAGATTGGGGTGTAACGGAAAGAAATGTACCTAAAGATGTAATGTGAGAGGCAACAACCATTTTGTTAAAGTTCCCTCAAATTACATTTTAAGGTTAATGTTTGTCTAGTCAAGTTGGAGTTGAGGCAACAAGGAGAATGGTGCAAGTATGGGGAATAGATGGTGATGGAAGGAGACAAAGGGAGAATGTTAAGCTTCGCTTTCCCATATATATAATGTATAAATAAACAAATGGGTACATATCTTGTGCAAATCACCCTACTTACTAATTAAAATATAAGTATTTATCCTACATTCGTGGGGAAGCAATAATTGTAGTTTGCTAAAAGCTAATATTGTAGTGCATAAGCAAGAAAGAATGATCTTGAAAATATTGTATCTCAATTGACGACATTTAAAAGGTTCCTCGTAAAGTGAACATTAATACAAAAAGCATTCTCTTGCTCATATTTTTTAATTTCATGATTTACTTATTTGATGTATTATTTCCTATCAAATTTTGCAAAACTTCCATTTAAATTTGGCAATTCCTTGAAATTTTTAAAACAAAGACATTTTTAGATTTGCATCACAAATCTCATACAATATTTTACCACAATAACCAAGGAGATTTGCAATGAGCATAGAACCTTGTTTTTATAATAACTTTTCACATCTTCAAACAAATCAAAATCCATATTGACAAATTTGAATCTCTATAAAAGTTTTAAAATACATCCAATTGAATAGATCAAATTCACTTACAAGTTACTCTAAAAACTCTTTCTACTTAACAAAGTGATAGTGTTTCATCTATATATTATATTTCATTTTTTATATTTTTTTTTAAAGTTGATATTTAATAATAACTTTGTTAAATCTCCATTAATTAAACTTTTATAATGTTTTCATTTTAAAATCTAGAATTACTTTTTAATTACTAAATTCATTCTAATCGTTATAATTATTTTTGAAAATATATATTTCAAATATCAATATATAACATTAATTATTCTAGTTTAATTAGATGAGATGTTCACCACTATCTATTATCATTATATCAATGCTATTGTTATGATAAGCTGGAATTTAGTACATATATTTATGGTGAGCTAATTGTTGAGTTATAATCATTAGATTGGTGTATTTTAACATATTAGTTGATAATTCTGGATGACAAGATATTACTTATTTTAAACAAAGTACGCACCTAAATAATTAGCAAGGAATTGACCACAGCCTTGGACAATGGTTGTTAAATCCACCAGGTAAAGGCTCTAGGGGTAGACATTGCCAACTATATGGACTATTCATGTTATGAAGATTTAGTAGACGGCAAACGATAATAGACTTCATAATTATATGCTATATTGTTGGAACTGTTTAGAAATGGATGCTGGGTAGAAACAAGTTCAAGCCAAATCTTGTCCATTTTATTGACGAAGGTTGTACTTTTACATGAAAAACTTAATCTTTTGTCCAATAGCATTAGACGTACCAATCGTCATAGATTTCCCACGAGTCTCTGACCTGCACATTATCTCACAGATTTCCCATGAGTCTCTAACCCGCAAATTATCATAGATTCCCCATGAGCCTTACTTTATCAAGACAGAATTCCCCACTATCACTCTCCAGAAACCTTATACCTGACCATTATCGTAGATTTCCTGAGAGTCTTAGACCTGCTCAATGTCAGGAAAAGCCCACGTCTCATTCCCCATTAGTCTCGAAATAACAAACCTTGCTACATAGAACCTTGTGAATAATTAGCTAAATTTAGTGAATATCAACGTGTGCACTCCTTTACAATTCACAATTTATATGCTTTGTGTTCTTTGCGAAGGCAAATAATAATGCCTCGCAAGTCTAATCAATGTTATAGGTTTTTTGATGTAATACTTCTATCAGCCAGATATGGTCACTCAGACAAAAATAAATTCTTTAAACCATGTTCTTTCTCGATAAGCACTAGCCATCCTCGCTGAACCACATAAGATAAAATAGTTCCACCAAGTTTCCTAACACAGCGACATGGGGACAGATTTCAGGGAGGGGGTGATGAAGGGCCTAAATTTGGGGACGGCAAGGGGGTCAGTGATGGAGCGGCAGTAGGGGCCGACACATATACTCAAATTGAGGTGAACTGAAGTCTTCAAGGCAAAATCTACAATATAACATCTCTATGAATGTCTCATGAAAGGCAAACTAATTTTCACAAAGTAAAAGATTGCCATCGGTATGTAATAGCATGTACCATAGAGCAAGCGACCCAGCGGAGTAGGCAGAAATGGTGGTGCTGTGGGCAAACGTTTCCCCCAAGTCTCGGAAACATACCCATACAAGGGGACATGGATTTTATTTTTTTTTGCGGGGGGAGGGGGGTGCATCCCCATGGAACAGTGAATTATTATTAAAACCTCCTATGGTCTCCCATGGTGATATTCTCTATCATTTAGAGACTTCAGTAGCCATTCTTTAAGACTTTGAAAAGAATGAGAAAATTAAACTAGAGAATGAAGAAGAAATTGGCAAAGCTTGAAATTATTATAGGGGCAACGGATTGAATCATCGGGGGATTACAGCCTACAAAAATATCTCGACAATGTTTTATGACGAAAGTTGGCAGAGCTATGGTCCAATTGTTGCAGAGCTTAATATTAGCACTTAAATTCATGTTATTGCATTATAACTACTTAAAAAAGAGTTGAGTTTATCTCAGTCTTCTGTGGATGTCCTTGATCTCGAAGCCAAGCCACATATAGAAAACATGAAGAAAAGATAATAAATCATTAGGAGAAAGTAATAACAATTAGCACAAAATTATGTGGCTAGCATGAGAACACATCCATAATCTGATTCCTGCTAATTTCTTAAGCTAATTCCAAGGGATGTTGTAATCAACCGTAACAAAGAATATATCCGAAACATGCTTAACAAACAAAATAATATATTCATAACAAACCAGATAATGCTCTAATTGATCAATAGAGGGAAATAATTTTTACAAAACTGTACATTGTACATAGAGTTTTCATTTACAGCTCTATGGAAGTTGTCCTCAAGAAAATCAGATTAAGGAGAAACAGCCTTTGGTTGAGACGGGAGAAATCTCACCATAAATGTTGTCATTGACCAGAGACAAATAATACCAAGAACTTGAAGGACATTCAGCAATGTTGTCAACGAACCATTTATAGCCATGGTCTGTGGACTGGATTCTACTCCTCTTAGTGTGAACATTAAACCTCCAACTAGCTGTGAAGCCCTATTCAATTGATGGAGTCTATATACCTGCAAAAGAAGAAAAGGTTGAAAATTGAATATGCAATATTCCCACATCATTTAAATTGAAAAAAAATCCCAAAACAAAGGTACGGAATTTTTGGCATTGCAATGACCTAGTCCATGCACCAAATGTATGTTAAAGTAAATAATTCCATTGCCCATGTGCAAGTATAATTTGTTACCATTAATCTTCAGAGGCTCTTACTGTGCTATAATGATTAACAAATGCCACAAATAACTCGACTTTGCACCAAAGTTGGAAAAGAGGCTATCTCAACCAGACAATTGTCCCATGATCTCTTTGCCAGATGAGCTTTCCCAAGTCCAACACCTGGACATTCACAAAGTCTTACTCTTGTCTTTACACTTAAACTACTCGCTATTCCCGCTTTACACAAGCAACAACTATATTTACCGGACCAAAACAGCACTCCCTTATGACTGAAATGTTCATTTTTCACAATGAGATCCTGACCATTTTTGCCCTTGAAAACTGCTGTTTTGAATGGCTCTGTTGATAGTATCCTTCATTAAGGGTACACAAAAGACAATTTAGAAAGTACAAAGGAGGGAATTAGACACCTGCTATCACTGTTGTTTTGAGGCTTGAAACTGATGTTTTAGGAAGGTAAAACCTGTTGTTTGTCCTTCACAATCAAAACAGTCTTGGAAACCCTAGATGCTGTTACAAACAAACGATAATCATCAAAACCCATTATACCACACCATTTCCAGGACAGGGATGGCAGATGATGGCAGAATGTGTTTCTGGGACAATAGGAGATGGGAGGCTTTCTTTACGAGATGGTAGTTTTAAAAATAAGGAAATTATTAACAATATAGGAATATCAATTATTCATATAAAAGAGTTCATCATATACATTATAGAACCATATTACATAACATTAGAGCTGAACTGTGAAGTCATGAGTCGACACACAAATTAACACTATTTAATTGTTTCAATTGTTAATGTGCATATAACAATTGCAACAAAGTGGCCAAAAGCAGCAAGTTAAAATCAAAGGTTTGATGTGAATCACTCCAAATATGAAAACTGCCGCATCCATGATACCTCAACCAACCCCTCTTGTGTCTCCTCCTTGGTCAATTTGTGTGGCATCTAACAATACTTAGCAGCCTGTCAATCCCAAAGTTCCAAGATTTTATGCACAGCCACCAACTTCTTCAATCGTCAAGAGGTAAGCATGATCCTCTTGATAGACTGAATGAAGCTATATGTGGACAAATTCCTCTCTGCAACAAAGGAACCAACCTATGAAAACAGGTGAATGGAAAGCATCCTCAACTCTAAGGCATCCATACCGTGCCATGTCCACCATACAAATAGGGGCATTTTGTGCTAATGTAGCCCTATTTGTCTTGGCGCCCAGTTTGCCAAATGTAACTATGTTGGACCGCAAAGATTGACAAAAGCAATCCATTGCTCTCAAATTTTGGATGCCTCCTCAATGTTGTGCATCTTTCAAAGGGCTTTCATAACCCTTTCACCTCTTCGTCTTGAGAAAGAGGCACTCTCTTAATTCTTGTGAATACCATTTTAAGTTTAGTGCATAAGTTGTCATAAGAAGTGAGGTCTTCATAGTGTTCCCCTGCCACATCACAACAGGCCTAAAATATTCCCATATAGTCTCAAATCAAGGTCCCAACTATAAATTTCCTACTATATGTAGTGAAGCATGCTGTCAAATGCCTTATAAATTTTTCCAAGACTACGAGAGTTTGTATTAGCATACCTAATTGCCCACATAGAGGATGAGATGAAAATGCAAATGTATCTAAAAACAAATATTCAACAATCAATGACTCGATCTTAATTTAAAATTAAGACACTGTCAAATTTTAAAATACAAACAAACAAAAATATTTGATTTAGTAAATTACCTCGAAGTTGACCACTAATCATCAAGAATCTTTTGTTCCACACTCTTCCCTTTAGTTGTGTCGCTATTAACCCACCAACCCCACTCACCATTAACTATCATTAATTATAGAGGCTCCTTAACTTCAAGCATCCTCTCTAGCAAGATAGACTAACAAGCATGTCTAATTTACATAGGTTTGAGGAATTCCTTCGCAAAAAAGTCTTGAAGAGAGTGAGGCGTGATAGTTGCAATGGAACATTTGTACGTCTAGTTCTTGCCACCACTGCCTTCACACAATCTATCTTCTCAATGTCTTTCAACGCATTGTTCAACACATGGGCTCCAAAAAATGCATTTGAAACATCATCTATCATCATGCCAACTAGTCTACAAACGTGCTGAGTCCATGAAACTAGTACATTTGAGGCCTCAACCCTCTCTATGGCTACCTTCAAAATATAAAAAGTAAAAGTTTGCATCCATGCACTTCCCTAAACAATCAATAGCTCTAAAAAATGTCAAACTACAAATGTAACTATGATATTGATGAGTGGTTGATGTCTAATATTATTCCACACATCAATGATAATTAAACAACCCATTCTTATCCAAGTTTATTGCATGTCCTCCATCAACAAATTCGCCTTAAAATGCTCTCTATGAACAAGGGTAGTATGTGGACTATGTTCTCGAAGGCGAGCATATGATACAACAGAATTTGTCAACATTTCTTTGAAATGGGGAGAGCATGCCACATGAAATGGTGACATGGGCAAAAAAATATGGCAACCAAATTATCTATCTCTTCTCATGATTGCACATTTAACACCACTGCCACAGTACGAGCTTCCATTGTTCCTTTCGAAGAGCCCTATTCCCTTTGACTCTCAAATCACTCAATAGGCATAGTAAATAGCACATACTCTATTGGCACTCCCTTTTTTCTTGGCTTGCCCTTTGTGTACAACCGAGATCCCTCAATTTTCTCAACTACACTTTTTCACCACCACAGATATGCACAAAAGACAATTGTAAACCCTTGTGTAGCTGCTCTTGTAATCCTTATTGCACACAGACATAACTGATGTCTGCCCCTCCATGAGTATTTTGTTTTTGTTTTTGCCTATAGGAGTTGGAAATTGCAAAAGGGATTTTTTTGAATTGAATGGGCCCTTTGCATAAGTTTTAAGGATAGCTAAAAAACATTTGAATGAGTAATTTCTCACTTCACCTAAAGCACTCCCACACCTAGAAAAACCTTTGATACCTCTGGGTTGTTTATTGAATCTCAAACTCATCACTACTATAACCCTCACAAAAGCACAGGTTTTTTTTTAACAACTGCAAATTTGAAAAAAAAAAGTGTTTTAGTGTTTGAAACATTGAAAGAAACAAAAAAAATTCAAAAGGGTTGTGAGAATGAATAACAGATGCTAAACTTACCTCAATTGATGCAGTTTTAATGTTCCCGTCTTCTTCTCTTTATTGTTCTCTTCTCTTCTCATTGTACTTATGTTTGCTTGTCTTCTTCTCACAGAAAGCAAAATGAGAAAATTGAGAAAATTTTATGTTTTGAAGTGTAAGTGTTTTTTTTAGATTAGGTTTTTGTAGAGGGGTGTGAAGGGCCTTGTGGGCCCCTCCACCTCTTTTTTCTTACTTTTCTTTTTCTTTTTTCAAGAGTTTTTTTCTAGGTTGCATGGGTACTCGTACCCACACCCCTCGGACGCATACCGGGTACTCAGTGGGTACTCGGTGGGTACTTGGTGGAGAGCATCATAGCTAACGAACTTGATTAAGATTTATGATTTTTGTTTGCCTATCAGCTTCAGTTTGCTGTTTTTCAAGCTTAATTCAATATGTAATCAGTTTGAAACTTTGATGCAATACTGATTAATAGTAAACTTTATCACTATTCAAGTCAGAAGTTTATCATTTGCAGCATGTTATTTTTATATGATTTAATGTTTAAAGTTTGTTTTCTCTGTTATGCATCTAAACATTTAGCATATATATTATTACAAACATATTGCAAATCTGAAACTGAAAACAATACATTACATCTGCAAACTTTATCGCTGTTCTTGGTTTGAAAACTCAATGTCATGACTCATATTTTCAGACTTTCTATAAAATATTAAATTAAAAAATTGATGTACCCAACTACCCCCGTCCCATATTTTGAAAAATAGTCGTACCCGTACCCAAAGTACCCAAGTACCCGTCCCCGTGCAACCTTGGTTTTTTTTCAGGTTGGGCCATAGGAGACAGCTAGCCATTCCCAGTCTTATGCAAGTTTTGGGGCATTTATGAATATTTCCTAGCTGTCCCAATCATATTTGAAAAATAGGAACATGGATAGCTGGAGAAGCCCAAGGGGCATGTCCTCATATAACAATATGGAAAGTTTGCAAATAGTCTCAAAAATGCCTTACAGATGCTATAAATGATTGAAAACTCAGGTGTTCACGAGACTGAAAACTGTCCCTTTCTGTCAGACGCCCAACATGAAATTTTTGAAACCCCAGGTACCTGAAAAGTGCTATTTTGAAAACATGTTTTAGGAACTGCAAAATGTTCCTTTATGCTCTTAAAACCTAAAAACGAAGTTCTGTTTTGTATTGAAAAATTGTGGAAATTTCACCATATAAACTGCTGCAAACTCATCCAAATATAGAGAAAACCTCAAAAATCAGCTCAGCTAGGAATGGTTCTTGCCAAGAATAAACATGGGAAGAGAAGATGCAACACCATAATAAGAAAACCCTGAGGAAACTCACGGTTTTATGAACTAACCTGCTCCTATAAGCTCTCATGTGGCTTTCACAACAAAAGAATGAAGGGAAGAGGCATTTTATAGGTTTCAAATTGCTTTTCTATTTTTTACTTAGTTGCAAGGTACACAAAAATACCCCCACACCCCGTTCGGGTTTACGTGGGTATGGGTACGCTCCTCAGTATGTTGTGGGTGCACACAGGGTTCGCCCCAGGTGCAGCGGGTGTGCTCTGGGTACGTGCAATTTGGGTTCGCATGGATACAGGTACGCTTTGGGCACACACAGGGTGTGTCCCCAGTGCATGGGGTGCACTGTGTGTACGCACCTGGGGCACCCCCTGTGCACACCCACAGTGTACCTAGGGCATACCCGCAAGGTACAAGTGCATAAAAAATTAAAGAAACAATTCTTTTTTGCTTTTTTTTATAACTACAATTATCTTTTTCATTCAGACATCTGAAATTTACAATGTTTTGTTTATTTAACCAAATTGATTCTTCATTATGTTTTATCAGCTCTAAGAACTTTGTAAATTGATATTTTTTCGCTCTATTAGGTATTCATTGTGCACACCTTTAGTTCAATAGATGTTAAACTTGCAGCAGCTGCAAATGCAATTGATGATGATTTTTTCTAAATCCTTTTGATGATTGATGAACTAAATTGAAGATAGAAGACAATTACTTTTTTTAATAGTCAGTTTTGTAATTGTAATGATTTTCATTTGAATCATGAACCTAGATATATATGATATGGCATATCACTTAATATTGAAATTCTGAAATATCACTTGGCATTTAATATTTATCTTTGGCATTTGGCATTGAGAAATTATAAAGTATCATACCGTCAAATGGTTTACTTCTACAATTCTGTATATTTCTTTAAGTTTTTTGTGCGTATACATATTTTTTTATAATTATATATACATGTACCCAAACCCAAAAAAAAATTTGCTTGTACACACATACCAAGTTCTCGTACCCATACCCGTGCACGTACCCATGCCAGCAACTTAGATTTTTAATTCACTTTCCTCCTCTCTCCTAGGGTGCACTATTTGGCTTCCTTATGCATTTTATCTTATGTTCTGAAGTCACTTTTCGACCTCGAACCTTTCATGGGCAGGCCTTGGGGCTTGGAGTCACTTTTTGTCTTATTTTAACTTTGGCAACTTAACATTTAAGTGACTAGAGGCACACAATAGAGTGAGGTGATGCATACTTTCTTCTATTCCTTCATCGACATTTTTACACCAAGACCCTATTAGGTGTGCCTATACTACTTACAACACTTTAGTCATGTTTTTGAGTTGATGCTTTATCATCAAGACCGTATAGGGCTAGCCTGGGAGAAAAATGGCATTTTTTGATTTAATTTCTTTGACATTTTGATCATTATGTGATTTGAACATAGTTCCTGGACTCTTTAACTCTCCAAGACTCGAAGAGTCTTGGCGAGTCCCGAGTCGAGTGACCCTAGTCGAGTCCCAGGGACTTGTGACTCTCCACAAACTCAATTTAGGCAAAACTCTATAAAAACCTAGTTTTTCCAGAGTCCTGCAGAGATTTTGCCGAATCCCGAGTCGGGTCAGCCTTGTCGAGTCTGCATCGAGTCCGAGTCTGGGAACTATGGATTTGAGCACCATGTTCCACTTAAGAATACTTTTTCATGTTTTCACTTTGATATTTTACATTTAAGTCGTTAGGTGCACAACCAAGAGGATAGATAACATTTTTTGCTATGTTTTTCATTTGGCATTTTGACCCCTTAAACACCATTTTAGTGTTAAAAAATAACTTTTTCATTCTATTTCTTCATCACCATTGTCTTTAAGTGAAAAAGAGTTTTATTAGTCACTTAAGTGATCTATTCTGTCATTGACATTCAAGAGTACAAACACTCACTTAAAATATTTGACTTAAGATGTGATATTACCCCTCAAGAGTGCACCTCAACAACTAAATGTCACTTTTGGGTGGTTTTAACCTCCCAGTATGATATTTTCTTCTTTTGACACACTTCTCTCATGTACCTTTTCTAGACTTGAATTTGCCTTCAAATACCTTCCTTTGTGAGGATATGTCTAGGAAATGCTAATAATTGCTTCTCTACCTTGACATTTCACTAATTTTCCTTATATACAAATGTCATATTGACCTTGTCAAGAATACTCAAATTCTCTTCTCGTAAGTCATACAAAGTTGTTAGCTTGGATTTATAACAATGATATTAGCCATTATAGGGGACAAAGACTTAAATTTGAATTACAAATTAGAAACCACTTGAGTTATAAAGACTATAATGTGGCTAACAACTTGACACAATACAAAAAAATTCATATGGGTACAACAAATTTCCCCATTTTGTCAAAAGCTATTGTGCTAGGAGAAATTTGTAGACCTAGAAAATAACCTCCAACAAACTACGCCAAGATAATGTGGATTCAAGGACTATGCAGCTTAGCTTCAAGTTTTAAGTATTATTTATGTCTTATCATGGTCAACAATGATATCTTCCAAATTTTTCACGGAGAAGAAATGCTAGAGACTGATTCTTTACTTGGGGTTACCATTTTAAACAAATAAAGGAATTTTCTATTAGAGTCGAGAACATGAACCACGCTCAACATTTACCAGTCGTGAACAAAATACCATCCTCAAGATCTACGTAATGAGATTTGAGTGTAATATGTCTAAAATGCAAGTAAAACCACACAAGTCAAAGACTAATATTGAATGAATGGAAATTGGTTTATGATAAGCCCTTTAATTTATGAGACATGTAAGTTCTATGAGTAACCAAATGGATCAACAGGTTTCTATAAAATGGTTGAAAGATTTTGAATCCCAACTAATCAAAACATCAAGCAAGGAAGGCTAATTTTTATTAGTTTGAGGTTTTGAATACAATATATTTAATTTGCCAGATGAATGAATCAAGCATAGCTTTTAGAATTGTATAGTTAAACAAACCATAGTTATAGACACACTTGAACTCACCAAGACTCAACAAGTCTCAAAGCAAGTAGCATCAAATGGGTCCTAGGGACTCAAAACCCAAATATTTGACAAGTTTGTACAAACTCAACCACTTGGTTGTAGCTAAGTGAAAAAATAAAAAAAATTAAAGAAAAAAACATAAGAGTTAAAAGTAAAACAAAAATACTTCAAACGATCTATCACACCTTAAAGCACATTCATTTTATTTTCAAACACGAGTGGAAAACTAAATTTTTAGCCAAAAAAATATATGCCATTGAGACAAAACCCGCACATTGATGAAGAAATGGTAATTTAAAACCATTTGAGCAAGTTTGTAGAAAACATTGATGCATCTAGAAGAGCCTACGAAGGATTTGGAAGAGCCCACTAGTGATTTGAAGCACCCTACCATCATTTTGGAGCAAATTTGAAAAGGTACTTTTTGTAATTTTAAGTTTTTAGTCTTTTTAAAATTTCAAAATTTTTATTGTGTTCTACATTTCTTTTTGTTTTATGCTAACAAAAACAAGAACCCTAACTTATTTTTTATTTTCTTTTAATTTTTATACGTACAAGCCCTAGTTGTTTTTTATTTTTTCTAGTTTTTATTATCATTTAAATAGAAATTGTAAATGTTATTTTTTCATGTATATCTTATCACAACATATAAATAATGTCAACCCTAGTTAGAAGGGATCTTGAAGACAAAACCCACACATTGATTAACAAATGGTAATTTAAAACCATTTGAGAAAGTTTGCTAAAAACATTGATGCATCTAGAAGAACCTACAAAGGATTTGGAAGAGCCCACTACTGATTTGAAGCAGCCTACCATCATTTTGGAGCAAATTTGAAAAAGTACTTTTGTAATTTTAAGTTTTTGGTTTTGTTTTTTAATTTTTTATTTTGTTCTACATTATTTTGTTTTACACTAATAGAAAAAAGAACCCTAACTACTTTTTTATTTTTTAAAAACTTTTACAGCTACAAACCCTAGTTTATTATTTTTTCTAATTTTTATTTTAATTTAAATAGAAATTGCAAATGTTATTTTTCCATGTATATCTTATCGCAACATATAAATAATATCAACCCTAGTTAGAAAGGATCCTTGTTGAAAACATGACATCCGTAGGGGGAAAAATGACATATTTTCATTGAAAAAGGCTTGGAAGAGGCTTTAACCACTTAAAGTATCACCTTTCACATATACCATGTCATGATGCTAAACTATGCTCCGAACACCTCCTGAAGTTATACACAAAGTGTAAAGTCAACTAGAGACTTTTTGAGCAATAAAAAGAAATAAAAAATGACAAAGAGAAGAAATAGTAGTCATTGATGGAGAGACTTCTTCCATTCCTCTATTTCTTAGATCTATGAGTAGTAGGAAGGGCAATGGTAGTGTCAGTATTGGGCCTAGAGTTCGTAAATCTTCTTCTAGTTTAGATTTATATTTTGAAGGGCACTTAATTATACTGAGAGGGGAATCTTTCTAGGCACCAACCAATAGGAGACACCAATTCCCTTTAGATGATTTGTAGGCGCCAACCCACTGGAGATGCCAATCCCCACAACTAAGCACCAACTCAAAAAGAGACACTGATCTCTTTCAATGAGAGAAACCAACCTCAAAATTGTGTTTGATTTTTAATATGCTTCACAAATTTGCCTTTGTAAGTCTCTTCACCTGCTCAAAACCCTCATTAAAACTGCTCACAAATCTGCACAAAAGGCTCCTTTAAATATGCTTTAAACACCTAAAACTCCCACAAAAACTGTTATAAATCACTGCTCGAGACCTGCAACAATGTCATTTTGTGATGGAAATTTTTATCCAATACTTGCTTCAAGCCAAGCATGAAGTCTGTTATAAATCTGCAATAGTAACAGCTCTAATGTGCTTAAAAATCTTGCCTAGTATGCTTCAAAGTTCTGCTCTTGATTGCTTCAAAGATCTTCTCTGAATTAGAATGATATGCAATAACTTCTTGCCTTCAAAAGCCTTCATAAACTATTCTTATACCATCTCAAGGAGGGTGACTGATTGGAGAGATGTATCCCTTGCCAATGGGAGGCAACTTGATTTATATGTACCTATTATCATTAAGCCTTGGGTGCTCATAAAGGGATCGGTCCCTACAAAAATACAGTGTTACACAGGCTCTAGGGGACAGTGGTATGGGTTTCCAGGACGAGGAGACAAATGGCCTCAATTTGGGGACGGCAGTGGGGGAGTGGTGTTGTATATACTATATACTATGCATATAGTACTTGAAATGCTAGTTATGAAAAGATGTATAACAATATAAGAAGTAAAATAGCAAAATTGCAAATGCCAA
Organism: Chamaecyparis obtusa; assembly: GCA_027943335.1. Taxonomy (NCBI): domain Eukaryota; kingdom Viridiplantae; phylum Streptophyta; class Pinopsida; order Cupressales; family Cupressaceae; genus Chamaecyparis; species Chamaecyparis obtusa. The sequence goes on along the minus strand of BSBK01002447.1, from coordinate 1,467,023 downwards.
ATACTAACTACTTGAACATTGAACAATGAACATTGAATATCAAATTACTAATTAGAAATTAGAATACTAAATAAAATTGTCAAATCAGTAAATGGAAGATTTATATTATATCAAAAATATCATAAAGATGATTACAACGAGTAGCATGATATCAAAACATGTACAAAATGTCAAAATGTAGTGAAGCGAGGCCTCTAATCATCCCTCAAGGCAAACTCCTCATCACTGGAACTCAATAAAGTGGGTATAAAACATTAACTTGAATCGACGTGATTTCCCCATCAATTTCTTCTTTTGCTTTTAAATTCGAAAGCGGGGGTTTGGGGGCAGCAGCCCCCAGTGGGGTCAAGGGGCAACGCTCCTTGCAGGGTCCCAAGGCAGTCCCAAGGCAGTGCCCAGGGCGTGCTAGCAATGCCCCTCCTGCCAAGCACATTTTCCCTCTTGCATGGGTTTTGGATTCTTCATTTTTGAAGTATTTTTCTCCCAAAATTGATGTGTTTGAACTCCCTTGGAAATGCAACAATTTTAATGTTTTTTCTTGCAATTTCAATTAAGACATCATCCACCGACAATGGATGCACAAACGTCCCCAAAATGGTTGAGGGACGCCTAGGCATCCCCACACCATTCCGAGGAGGTGTCGTCCCAAGGGCAGAATGGTGGCGAAAGGGTGGCGATGGGGGAACGCCATGTCCCCATCTCGCGAACGCGGGGGTCCAAGAGGGGCGTGTCCCCGTATTACACTGCAAAAATATTTATTTAACTTTCAATTCATATTCACCCAATCTTGGTTGATTCCCTTTGCAAGGTCAGCCACAACTTAAAATTTATTTTATTTTAATTGTTGTTTAAAGAGCTCAGCCCAAAAACAGCAGCCCTTGAATTTAATTTTGATTATCTTGAGAAATGGAAGCCTGACATTTGAACTTTTAAAAACCACTAAAAAGAAGCAACAGATATCCTTATTTATATTTTATTTTCCTTACGGATTGATTCTTCTTTGATAGCAGCAACATGCCAATAATCCTTTGACATCAATGACAACAATGTCTTCAACATATTCAACTCCATGTGCTACTCCTTGTACCCAAATCACCACTTAAAGAGCATGGATAGAACAAGGATAAACATGATGCTGCAAGAAGTGCAATTTGAAACCTTCAAATTCATTGCAATTATTATTATTTATGTTTTAAAATATATATTTTGATTTATTTGTCTATTGAATTATTTCATTTAGAGGTATGAAGCATTTTAGATTTTAAAACTAAATTATCCATTTAGAATACTTATTTTGTTTGTTTTAGGTTTCTTTATTGGCAAAATGTAATAGATGCCATTACTATTTCTGGGGTGGGGGTTCAAAGCCCCTGATGATGAGATAGAGGACTCCACCTTGAGTCAAAAGGTGACTAATGTAAAAAGTTAGAATTAATGAGCAATATGACATATGGAAGAAGGGTTTCACCATTATGACTTGATGGATGGACCCTTTGAAGAATTAGAACATTAATGAATTTCCATGTTTCTTCTCAGAATAATTGTACTTAGTGATATCCATTGATTTAGTGATTAAGATTTTTAATTTCTAATTTATCAAATCACTAATTTAGTTTCATTCTCTAAAGGCGCATTGTTCTTGAAGTCAATTGATGCATCAAGAAAAGCAAACAATGCTTTGAAAGGAGTCCTAACCAATGTGGGTGAAGAAAATGTAGAGAAAATATTTACAAATAATGCAACAAATTATGTTGTTCAAATAGACTTCTCAAAGTCAGGCACCTATCCTTGTGTTATTCATTGCTTTGACATCATATTGGAGGATCTTGGCAAAATTCCACAGATCAAAACATATAGGGTTTACTAAAAATATTTGTAAGTAGCTATATTATCATGCTTGGGCCCTCTACCTAATGAGGAAATTCACAACAAGAAAGAGTTGATTGGTCTTGGAATAACTTGCTTTGCTCAGCTGAGAGCCACTTTGAGGTACATGTTTGTCAGTGAGGAGTGGTCTACATCATCATATGTAAAGACAAATGCAAGAGTTGACATGGTTAATTGGACTTTTTATGAACATAGTTTTTGGGCATACCTGCCAAGAAAATTGTAGATGTAATTTTTCATTATATTTCTTTGTATTTCCATTTCATTCGCTTATTTTGTTCAAAATTATTCATGTTAATGTTTCATAATTATTGCAATTCAAAAATCCCTTAGTTGTTCTCTTACAAGATGTTGATGGGGAGAATCCCATAATGGGCTACATATATGAAGGCATAGATAAGGCAAAGGAGGCCGTTAGATCCGCTAGGATAAGTATCATCCCATATGGGATATCATTGATCGACAATGGCACCTTCAACTTCACAAGCTCTTACATGCAGCCACCTATTTCCTCAATCTCACATTGCAATTGCATCCAGATTTCAAGGCCAATGAGGAGGTCCAAAGTAGGCCCTAAATAGTCATAGAGCGGATGGCACCTAATTCTTTGGTTGGACAGCAAATAAGCACTAAGATAGAGATCTTCCTTAGTTACTAGGAGACCCGACTCCTGCCCCTTGAGACGCATCTCAAAGACCTTCAGTACTCGAGACGTCCCTAGTAACGTCCAGATGCATGGAGTTCTTTTGGTTGTCGTCTCCCTCCGTCTCCAAAGTCTCTCAACCAAAAATTGACATCTCCCACCAAAAAACATAGGGCATAAGGTGTTATAAAAAACTCTTAATTCAATAGGTTCTCAATTCAAAGGTTGAATGAGCTTGTGTATGTTCATTATAACCTTTGTCTCCGTCACAAATAAATCTTGGGAATTGACTCGTCTCCCATCACTTTGGGGAAGGTTGATCCATGGTCAGATTGGATCATCGAGGTTGAGGATCCTATCATCAACAATGAAGACATTCCAAGGATTGATTACATGCAATGAGAGGCAAAGGAGATAGCCATAGCAAAGAAGGAAGAGAGGGCACAAAGATACCCCTTGGATGTTGGTGGCATTGAGACACAAGAAAATAACATGGTTGCATTGTCAGCCAAGACCTCTCTTAGACATTAGTGAAGGACTTGCCTTGGTGTTTGGACAAGTGATGCAAGTTTCTTTGAGCCATAGACTTATATTTTTAGTTTGATATTTATTTTGAAATTGTGGATTTCATAATCCATGAGATTTGTAAACATTTGATGATATATATAATTTATATATCTAAAAATGTTGTTTCCTTCAGCTAAAAATCAAATCTTATTTTATAAACATGTGATTGATGTATACCTATGTATGTGATCAAAAATTTGGTAACTTTATTGTGTATATAAAGTTTATTTAATGAAGGGTGCATAAAACAAGTTTGAAATCCTTAAAAATCTCTATATTTCACGGTTTTTCTAATTTCTTGGGTCTTTGCCAAGCCTGCACTCAAATTTCAGCACCAAGTCCGAGTCTGGATCAAAAATCAGCTTGCCAAATCCTAGGCGAGTCTGAGTCTTGTAACTATGCCACATACCTTGGGATTGAGTCTCTATATTGGAATCAATCTGAACATTTTACCATTCTCTTTATAAGACCCAGTATTGGAAGGGCATTATTCGAGAAGATTAATAGATGGTATGGCAAAATGGCAGAGATATTGTAGTATAAATTTGCCAAGCAAAGCCTTTCTTTGGATGCACAGATGTGAAGCCATATTTAGTGATGGAAATCCAACCTTCACCTAGAAGAATTAACGGCATTCAAATTGGACTTTGTGATCAAGCTTTCAGCTATAATGGGCATCGGAATCAGGAAATGCTGACTTATAGAGCTAAGGCTGTATTATAAGAGAAAATTTTGTCTATTCTGGCTCATGGTTTAATTTAATCTCTTAAATTCTTTTCTGTGATCTTATTGGGCTCTGATGTCATAAAAGACATATTTTTCTCAACAGAAAAAGTAATTGCTATGAGAAGAGAAGAAACAATTCTTTGAGGATTCTTTAATTGCAATTAAATTTGTTAAGATAAAACAGCTCCTCTAGAAAGCCAACTAAGAAAATTATTACACGCAGATTGAATGGTAGAATACATATAACTATCATTCCATTGTTTGCAGGAAAGTTTCTAGATAGGGAAGAAATGCCATAAACCCTTTACATCAATGTAATAATCTGTAATTAAGTACCCAAATTGTGAAATCTTAGATTCTTGGTGTAAAAGCCCTTTTCAGTAACATAAGCTGAGATCCTTATATTCAGATTTCACATCTTTGCAGACTTTGTATTTGCAATACACCATAAAAATTTTAAATGTATAAATGTATTGGATCAAATTAAAATCATGTACCTGAAAAATAATGGGAACAAGAGTCCAAACGCATGATTTCCTACGTTGGACATACTGCTCAAATGCAAACTGAACAATAAGGCCTACTAAATAAGGTGCAATAGCAGCAGACGCAGCTGGTCCTGTCCACGGCCACACCAAACCAAGAGATACAAGTGGCAGGAGCACACTGAGAACTAATGTTACTATTGAAACAACTCTGTATCCATATAGCTTGTTATCAATGTTTCTCTTGTCTGCTGAGAATTGGAAACAAGGCTTCTGAACATAATCTGTAACAAGAAGAAAAGCAGCAACCCCACCATAGAACACAGCCTCCGTAAAGAAGAGTATTAGAAAATCTGCACCTCCAAAAAAATGACGGTCCACAATGAGCACATTTACCTTGAAATTGCACTAATGTAGTGAATATAGAAATATAAAAATGCAAAAAGAATATCTTGTCTTTTTTGTCATTAAAGACAGAAGAAAAATTACTATAGAATAATACCAAATGGTTGCACCATTAGTTTAGTTGGTTATCCAGAATTTTCACAAAAGAAATCAATTACAGTTTCCAAAAGATTTGTATGCCGCTAAATTAACGTGCCCTAAATTAGTCAAACTATCTTAAAACTTGTTACTATGCTAAAATGATGACACCATTGTGTTTTCATTACACTTAAAAATGGCACACTAGGGACAACTAGTACATAAGTGATAATTTGTTGGATAAAATTACATATTAATGCATACATGTTTGGCTTTTGCCTTCTCATGCCCCTGCATTACAGTACACCCAACATCAACACACATCTTATTAGCAATCAGGAAATTGTCTTACAGTAAGTAAGACTTCACAATTTCCCTCAATCATCAATCACTATCATGCCCCCACCATACCGATCACAGAATTTATAATTAAGATCGCAGACCTTAAATGATAACCTAGACGATTTTAAATTGGTTCCAAAGAAATGCTAGCAACTCCTAAATAAAAGAAATCAGAATATTTCAAAAAGCAACAAGACTGACAGTGATTGGAATATAACAACAGCAATGAGATTAACAGCAGTAAGAGTATAACAATGCAGTGGTTCTGACATAGGAAGGATACTAAATGCTTAGTCAAGTTTGCAAGGAATTCCGAATTAGTTATAATAAAAAGGGTTGAGTGATGGGATGCCATAAGTAAACCCAACCTTTCATAAAGAAACAAACCATTTATCATTAAGATAAGCAGCGAACACCCTAATAACAATAATTGTGGAATAAAGATGAGTATTGAGGCATCGGGTTGTGTTGATGTGACTTTTGTTCCACTACAACATACAGAATCAAAGACTTGATATCCCAAGATGAAATACCAAATTTCCAACTCTCTCTTGAATAAGGATGCTCATATGCTAAACAATGTAAATGAATTGTGTAATCAAATGAGACGACCTCAGCATTCCTTCTTTATCGTGGACTTTACTCAATTTTATGATGTGATATGCTAGTTATCACAAAGGGACTTAAACTATTCATTCAATGGATATCAACTGCTTCAGCTTCTACAATTACTTCCAACCAAATAACTTGCAAAGAGAGAGGGTTTAGGAATTCTATATAACTCTAAGAATGTAAGACAATGTTGATGATGGGGTGAGCCTCTAACCAATCCTTGCTTCATCGTATCAACTAGACATAGGAGGGTGCTAGCTTCTAAGGATGTAGAAATGATTTCACATTGTCAATATTCATCCAAATACCCTATTAAGGTGCATATCTAAATGAACATCTCCAATAGAAGTTAAACACTTGCAATTTAGGCCAAGACTAACCTTGCACTGCTACTTACAATCAGCAAGTACCAAAAGATATGAACACTAGCTTCACCATTAATCACCATTCAACAATATCTTTCATCCATCTACTTCTACTTCTACTTCTACTTAACATGAAATGAAATCCTATGTGAGGAATTTAAGAAACCATGCAACACTTCAAAGCAACATCAAGTAATCCACCATGAAGACCAAAAACGAATCATCAATTACTTTGATATCATTATGGCAACAATCTCATCAAGTCTCCTCTCCTACTCTACTTCTACTGCTAGCTAACTATTAACTATTACAACTGAGAAAGTCTTGGCCTTTTATAGGTGTCCAATTACAATGAAGGGCCAAGATCAATTCAAGATCAAGGGCCAAGATTAATCCCTACAAACCCTAATTAGGGTTGCCACACTATCATCCAATTACACGAAGGCACCACCCAATGGGCCAAAAAAAAAATTACAATGCTCTTGAGAACCAATGAGAAAATTGTACACTTGGCATAATATGATTGATTGTGCTGTGTAACTTCAATTTTCTGATTGGTAGAAGACAAGTGGGTGCCACCTCAACATCCTTATCCTGTAGACTTCATCAAATCCGCTTACAGCACTCCTTTGACTGAAAGGATTGACTGTCGGATTTTTATAGGAAAGAAAGGAGATGCATGGGCGGAGCAATTGGATGTTCGGGTTCACAGTTTCAACTTCTCTTATTTTTTGCATAATCTTCTTTTTTTGCCAACAGTGGAACCCCCATTATTGATACAGGATCAAACGACCCATTGATCGATTGGAATCCATCACCACATTGGAATTGGCATTCTGATACTTGAAATGGCAATCAACCTACTCGATATATAAATCAGGGCTCCCATACATTTCTCAAGCATTGAACTTCTCCTTCTCCTTTGGTGATGAGAAAATATCTCTTAATACTCAACATTATCAAGCCCTAAATTGTGATGGCATATTCCCAAATTGCTTCATCTTCTCAAGTTTTCTCCATCTTTGTTCTTGGAAATTTTCTCAGTACCATGATTTTAACTTGATTGCACTTGTAAACTTGAATCTTGAACTTCTTGAAGTGATGAATTCTTCAAGTGGTTGGATTCTTCACAATGAACTTGGATAAGTTGATGAAAATTTTCTCTGATTTTTATAATATTAAATATAAATTAAATTTTTATAATATTAAATATAAAATAAATAAATAAATAATATATATAACATTTAATTATAATGTAAGTACTATATATATTTAATATATTATCATATATTAAAATAATATTTAATCTTATATCACAATATAAATATTTGATCTTATTAAATATATTATATATATTACCCTTATAAATATTATATTAATTACCATACATTTGAAATATATTATTGTAACATACATATTATAAATAACAAAATACTAATAATAGAAGTCTATTAATACTTGTTTGTTATAATAGTTTCCATCTATACACAAACCTGAAAGTATCGTAATGGAAATGCTAGCAAGGATCAGTGACCGACAGATTCTGAATAGCCACACAGGGACTAAGATATACGATGGCATATAATGACACTAAGACACCAAATTGATGAGATGGCTCCGTTCAATATAGAAGACCTATCATCGATCATACACGCATACTCGATATCATTAACTGACAACGGTAAGAACAATGACTATATCATTCCAAGCATTGTCGAATATGCTATAACGGGGAATGAACTATATTATTCCAAGTACTTTATTATATAATTAAATCATGATATGGTAGGAATATAAGTTGCGGTTACCAGCGGACATGGGACACATCCCATTCTTCATGACTTCTCCCCTCAAGCATACAGTATAAGAAAGCATTCTCATTCACTCAAATGGGGGGACATAGAAAAATATATTACCTCTTTTACTATCCTCGGATACGCTCTGTTTAGAGCCATCATCATCATAAGACGCACGGGTGCAAGCATAAAAAAGAAGATATTAGAAACGGTGTCCGATCTGGAAATCCTCTGAACTCTCATCCATATGTCGGAGATCTCCTCTATAAGCATTTGCCTATTCGGTTAACCAGTTACAGCAAAATTCACATTGTTATAGTTGGAGTCATAGCCATAGTTGCACATCACAGTTCAGCAGAGAACATCACTGCATAATCCCTTCAACTTATATCAGAGATAGAAGCCAATATCCACTTCATTGCAGATCTCAATTTTAAAGATTAGGAATTCTGGAATAACATAAGGTGATTAAGATTATCAAAGATATTCATTTTTTTCCAGTGGTATATCATATAGTGGTAAAAACCATTAATAGTATCAATTGTATAACTAAAGGATATTCCCTTGTAAGTTAGTCGTAATACATCGTCCTTATACTAAGTGATGTTAATTATCACCAATCTAAGTTTATAAAGGATTCTTAGAGTCATATTTGGAAAGAATCTTTTAGCAATCGAATTAGTGTGTTTATAGTTCCTTATTTCCTAGAACTTATATACGGGAACATTACATTTTTCTCACTTGTATCTTTACTTTCTTGAACTCCATCTTGAATTTGCACTTCGATAATCTAATTTTGAACCTCCTTCCCATTTAAAGTCCTTGTGCTTGACCTTGTAGCATCCACTTGTTCTTTCCTTGCTTGAAGTCTTGAGCTTGACCTGCCATCATCTCCTTGCTCTCCAAGCTTCCCTTCCAACAATTTACCTTGCAAAACAAAAGAGAAATTGCATTAAGATCACAAAATCGAATGAAGGCAATCTTAAAGTATTATGAAATAAATGCAATGATCATTGAGCTTCTTTAGTTCAAGACCAAGTTTCTCTATCTTCTTACAAATTTTGAAATGAAATTATATTGAAATCTGGAAAATAAATGAGTTTTTCAATACATAATATGCCCAGATTTAGTAACCCACCCTCCAAATTCTGACTTATTTGAAAGAAATCTGCTCTTATTTGCCCAAAATCACTGCTCTTTCAAGAAAGTTTATCTCTCCTTTGGATATTTCACTTCCCCTTGTGATAGATCGCTGCTCTTTTAGGAAGGATTTCGCTGCCTTTAAGAATGAATTTTGCTGCCTTGTTGAGAGGAAACTGCTGCCAGCAAGCAAAGGTAAATTTTGTTTTATTTGATGTTAAAGTGAACTGGTTCTTCCTCTCTTATATAGGTAATGGAGACTTTGAGGAGGTGTGTCTATAAGAGGGCCGACCTGGCCCTTTTTTGGTCAATAAAACATTTTATTTAATTATTTTTATCTCCTCTTTACCAGGTCCTTATTTGGCATTTACATTGATGAGCTCAAGGCTTTCCTCTGAGATTTCTCGCTCCCCGACGACAGTTGTTATCTGTACCAGGTCCTTATCTCCATTCTTCTATTTGCCGATGATGTGGTTCTTTTGGCCTCCTCCCCTGAGGGTTTACAGCGGCTCCTTGACAAATTAGCTTCCTTTTGTGATCTTCGGCAATTGGTTTTGAACCTTGGTAAGACCCGGGTGATGGTCTTCAATTGCTTGAAGACCTCTCATCTTCACTTCAACTTCTAGGGCACGAAGATCGAGATTTCATCCTCCTACACTTACCTCGGGGTCAAGTTCTCTGGGCCTCGCTTCAGTTTGAGACCTACTATGCAGCCCCGTGTCAACAAGGGGTTAGGTTCCTAGGCTTTGCTTGAGAGACGGTGTTTCAGACACCACTTTCAGGACATCAGGTCCAAGTTGTCCCTCCTGGATTCCTTAGTCAGACCAACTATGCTCTACAGCTCTGTGGTGTGGGGGCCCTCTCTCCTGGAGTCTGATTGGACTTCGGTTGAGGGAGTTCAAATCCTCCTTCTTCAGAGCCTTATCAGATGCCACCGATCTACTCATAGCATTATTCTGGCTAAGTTTGGGGCACATCCTTTCAGGCTTGCGGCTATCTTCTATCTGATATGGTTCCTTCACCACCTCAGGGGCTTCGTTGATTCTGTTGATGGTCGTTAGAGATATCCCTATCTGGCCTAATGCTCTTCTATGGCAATCGCGTGCTCCAACCCTTCTGGTAGAGCCCGTTGCTGGTACGCCTAGGCTTCTGCCTTGCTGGGATCCGTTGGGATTTTGATTGATCGCCTACTCCCCTTTCAGTTCTCTCTGGATGCTCCTACCCATCTCCCTCCTCAGCAGGAGTTGAATGGGCATGTCAGGCTTGTCATCTACAGACAGTATATTATCACGACATGGAGCAACCCTCCTGGGGGTCTCCGTCCGAGGATGGTCTTCTATGCAGAGCACTATATGGTGATTCAGGATGGGGTCATTGCGCGCCCTCCAAACTTAGCTCGTCATTGGAGTCACGCTCCCCGTATCTCTTTGGGATCCTTTAGAGTTAATTCCCACCGGCTCCGCATCCAAACTGATCATCACATTGACAGAGCCGACCGGACCTGCCGCCTTTGCACCTTGATGGAGGCCGAGACCGAGACACACTTCATCTTCCCTTGCCCCATTTACTACAAGGTCAGAGGAAGGTTCCACAACTTGTTCAAAGAGTGCAGATCCCTCTCCTCCTTCAGATACACAGATCAGCGTTGTCTTGCTCTTTATTTACAAGAGACCATGCGACTTCATGATTCCACCCTCCAGCTTCAGTTCCCGTCGAGCCAGTGCTCTGACCAGCTTATCACATCCTTTTTCACTTCGGTGTCCCCGGCCCGGGGTATGAAGCGTCCTCTCGGTGGTATGAAGCGTCCTCTCGGTCCTCCTTCCGGTCACACCAGGACTGTGAGACCCCATAGAGGCCACACTTGGCAGCAGCACTCCATCTTCAGAGTCACTCAGCGGCGATCCAAGGCTCTTGCTCATACTCGCCCCGAACCGTACCCTTCAGTGTTGGATTACTTCTCGCCCGGTTAGGGCATTCTGTCGCTCTTTCCAGTTCTTCTGCTTTCTGCTTCTTGTGTTGTTTGGTTCTTTATCCGGACACCATTTGGTGTTCTTGCTGTTGGCGGTTGCCTTTTGTATGTTTCCAGTCCCTTAGACCTTTTGGTGGTCTCTTGTTGGATATTAATAATTTATCTTATCTTATCTTAGGGCCGACTTGGTAGGGGGTCAAATGGATGTTTTTTCTTTGTTTAGTTATTCCTTAATTAAATCGCCTTATTGTCTTGATCAAGCCTCTATGTCAAAGGTGGAAATTTAGCATTGGGGAGGAATTTGGATTCCTCTCAGCTTCCTTTGAATCTAATCTCACCTCCAAACTAATTTCATCATTACTTCATTCTCTCACTCCTCATTCGCATCCCCTTGCCATTTTCAAGTTTTAATAATCATTTTGGTAAGCAAAAACATGTTTTCATCATTCTAAGACCAAGGCAGAAATTGGGCCGTTAAGAGGAATTTTAGATTTCTCAAATTTGCATCTCCACAGAATTGATCTTCGTTTCAACCTCCTATCCTCCCTTCTTAACCTTCTATATTTGGTGCGACCTTGGGGATTGAGGATCAAATTTCAATCATAGTTATGCAGGGCGGACATTAGCCCTATTTGTAATATCCCCAACTAGGATATTGCCTCAAATCTGATTTTGATTGTCAATTTTGAATGTTTGACATTTAGTCAAACACTTTACATGCAAGCTCTAAGACCGCTGTAAGAACCCCTGATGGTTCTAACTCTAACAAACATCAAATTGCTTTATTTTTTCAGATGTTTGACATTTTGTCAAACACTTAGCATGCAACCTCAATCTCGTTGTCTTTAATTTTCAGATTGTATTTACTTGATTGAAATGGTTTTAAATGAAGTTTAAATGCTAGCAAATAATTATTAAGATATCCAGGCAAAGAACTAAAATGCAAATGCAATCTTTTTTTTTGCCCATTTGAATGCATACATATGATTTCTACATTTAAAATGTCCACCTCCAACCAATGGACATATTAGCAAACACTTAGCATGCTAACTCCAAACTTCTTATAATTCAAAGAGATACAAGTAATAACAATGTAAATACTTGCATATATAAAGAAAAAAACCCTGGAATGAACTGTAGGTCTGAAAATTATTATGACAACAAATTCTAGAACTACAAACCGGCAATCAAAGTCCCATAAATATTCTCCAACAAGTATGTAATCTGCACTTGGCAAACTTTAACCATTGCTTGATATAAAACCCACGTGCCAAGAGGAAATTACTGGAGCAGCTACTGTTCACAGTACTGTAGCGTCATTGTTCACGGGTACTATAGCAGCTATTAAATAGTTAAATCTGATATAGAATGGCTGCCAAGAATGAATCTCCAAGTCTGTTGTAGATATATCTTCCAATCCTTCAAACCCTAGATGAAATACTTCAATTTAAGCACAAATAAAACTCCTGAATGAAGCTCACTTGAATGCCAAATTCACTAGATGTTTCACCAAATCAAATGGCTGCAATAACATGGAAGAATTCTCAATTCTTCAAGCAAATGTTGAAACCCTTGGAAACTCCAAACTCTTCACAAGAGCACAAGCAAAATATCATCAATTATATAATGAAAAAGAACTCATTTGAGTCTTTTATAACTTTTGTGGGAGAACTCACACACCTTTCCAGCCAATGTGGGATAAATATAACTTTTTTCCTTTTAATAATTCATTTACTCCAATACTTTAATTAATACCTTGGCTTAAGCTTTCATGAATTAATTGATTAAATGGCCCCTTCCAATGATGACTCAACCCTCAACTTAAGTGAAATTATAAAGTTAAATTATAACTATATAATAAGCCATTTAATGATTTAATAATAATAATTTGGCCACTAAAATAATAATAACTCCTAAAATTCTTATCCTATAAATATGTCGTCTGAAACAGGAGTCACTTATTATTTCCCCACGTGACCAAATGCAATTTCCAAAATAAAAAGGGTCCTTGAACAACATTAGGCTTACCATTAATAGTAAACATGGCAAAAGTATAGCAAATGAAGTTCAAATAACGCAAAACAAAAGCCAAACCAAAGCATACTAAATCCTGAAGTAGATGCCCACTGAAAGAGACCCTCTATCCATCCCCATTAGCCTACGAGGGTCACATGATAGGCTAATCCATCCATAGTCATGGTCGCGCTAAAAAGGGGACATTACAGTCCTCCCTCCCCAAGATTGCTTGTCCTCGAGCAATCATAGGAATCAAAGAAACACAATGATCCACCCAGATCCCAAGGATAAATATGTATAATGTCCCTAGCGTCACCTGCAAACTCCTGTGGTGATAACACTATCCACAATGTTATCCTAAACATACTATCACCATACCAACAATGGTGACTCACCCAATCCGCAGTGCCAATCCTATCTCTACCTGGATCCCAATAAAGACGAAACTCACATCCATCCATAACAAGGAAAATTGGATATCCAATATCATCTACTAGACCAAAACTACCTATGCACCCTACCAATCTGCCAAAGTATGAAGTCTATCCGTGCAATAGGAACTAGTACTCTCAAAAGCAACTGTACCATAACCCAAATATCCATCCTCTGCAAAACCGTCATGGATATGCTGGCTTTGCAAGTAGCCTCTAGCTAACTTGCAACAACTAACCCTATCAATTGAAGAGGGTGTAAGTCCATCCCATAAAGGATGGTATGAACCTAGAGCCAACCCACACCTACACGAAACCAAGTCCTCTACCTTTGGGTCAAAAGAGAGATGATAAGCACTCCTGAAATGACCCTAACCGGCCATTTACTAATTTTCTCAACCAAATCACATGCAGATTCGAAAACTAATAAAACACGCAAATATCCAACAAATATATTTGAATAACCAGGAGATAAAACTTTATTAAATTTCTCAGAAATATGGTTTTGTATTATACATCAGCAATACAAGCAGCCAAACATTACAATATCCAATCCAATCCAAAATAAAGCAAAGAACAGTAAGATTGGATGATAAAGAACCTGGAATAACAATGGCGAACTCTGAATGAATCCGCACCTGGATGAATCGGGTTTTCGTCCAATCCACCAAGAAATGCTGAAGGTTTTCGTCCTCAAATTTCTAATTCAATAGCTGAAGCTTCTCGAATTCTCAAAGAGAAGTAATATCCATAAACTGAAGCCTGCTGAAATGAGACTCTCAACCTCTTCTTATGGCTGTAGCTGTGACTCTTCATATTCCCATTTCATCTCTTTATAATTTCACTTTAAGTCACTTTTTAAAATAAATGACCGTTGAGTTATAAAGTAAAATAATAAACAAGTGAGGAAAACTTCCGGCATTAAAACGGAGGCCCAAACGAGCTCGGATACTGACGTGTGATAGCTCGTCGAAAAGCTCTCGGTGAGACGCTCTGAGTCCACTACTGAAAAGCCGAGAAATCTGAACCCTATTGACTTACTATAAATAGTAAGTACCCCGGAAACCTGCGAAAACTGCTTTGATTGGCCTGGAACTGAAAACACCAAGGCCAAATATCTCTTGGAGCACTGCCACGCCACGGTTAGCCCTTCGAACCAAGGTGAAAAGGCTAACAACATGTCACCATATAATGTACCCCAAAAAGGGAACATTACAATCATCCCTTCCCAGAGATTGCTTTCCCTCAAGCAATCGGTATCTACATGCTGAGATTAAATACCCGGATCCCAAACCAATCTCAAGGAAGCTGCTCCACCGACTTGACATGTGTAACTGACACAGTCATTAGGCTCCGATCTGTGAAGCCACTCACTCCATAGAAAAACAGAAGCCAAACTAATGCCCGACTCCCAAATCCTTGCAGGATCAATCGTGCCAATCTGCCCTGTACTATTGTCAACTGTAAGTAAGGTCTCAACCCAACTGAGAACCTCACTCCTACAGGGATCTCCTGTGCCTCTGTTGTCATATGTCGGAGAAAGCCAAATCCCCTGCCGATCGGCTCCAAAAATGAGAACCAATCGTGAGCATGCCCCTCCTGGATCCCACAAGCAAAAGAGCCATACATCTCCACAGCTGACTGAAACATCTCGATGCTCATTGTACATACTGAGTGGCATATTGGAAATATCCATTTGCCATTAAGCTGCCCCTCTGGTATGTAACCTGAACCAGCGACAGTGCTGAAGAGGTAAACTGTCAAGAATGTCGGATAAGGCTTCCATCTGCGATGCACCTAACAGCTCTATTGAAAATCCCAACTCAACATAAGAACTCCATGACTGTCTCTCAATACCCGAAGTTATACAATGTATACCATTGTGTGAAAGATTCACACCCATCAGCATAACTAGCATGCCTAACTTGATAACCCCGTACTGAAGAAGTCCTACATGATCAACATCCTCATCGAGCGGTAATGTAAGTAAAGACATAACTCTCATCATGCCACCAAACATAGCTACCTCTCCTAGGCTGCGGGTACACAAACCATACTGCTCATCAATTGAGCTCATCCCACTACTCCATCCTAATGACCAAGGCTCTCCTCTAATAACTCCCCCTAGGTCCCACACCCTGCCACCAATCTCGTCCTCATCCTCGAAATAGGAAGTATCTCCCTCATGTAACTCAAAGAGGGGATTGTCAAATGTCCACTCGGTACCCATCTCAAACAAGGAGTTATCCATCAACTGAAAGTGATCTAACTCACTACGAAACTCCGGATGACCCAAAGATCTTCTTGGACAACTATCCAAATCATAGGTCTATTGTATGCTGTCAAGCTCCTGAATCACCTCCTAGTAGAATTCAGACCTATCCCTATCATCCTGCTCCCTGTACTGGCTAGAGACCACAATCTGATTCCTCACCTCTTGTAGAGTGATACAAGTGTGCTCCAAAGTGCTCTGAGTAGCACTAAGCTCCCTATTGAGCTTACCGATCTCAACCTCCTTACTCCTCAACTGCTCAGCATAATTCCCGGCAACCTGTAACAGGTGGTCATGGTCTGTAAGTAGTCTCAAATATTCCGACTTCCAATCCTCAAAAGCTGTCCTGACCCCCTGTAAACCTGCAGTATAGGATCCAATCCCTCTATCGTCTTGCCCTTGATCTCTCTAAGCTGTCCTGTATAGATAATCAATGATCTAGTGAGTGCTATCATGGTGAACTAGCGCTGCAATAATGGCACTATCACTAACTTTCAGCTGACTCTTTAAGACACTTCTCATCAGTGTTACCTCGAGGTGCACTGCCAACTGGGTCAACCATATCCGTGTGATGCAAAAGTGAAACGTTGCTAAAGAAGTCACATGATTCCTCATTACTGGAATCACTGAAAGTCTCCAACTGGTCACCACAACCTATAATCCTGGAGTTATCAAACTCTGCAACCAAATCACCAAAGTAGAGTGTTGAACACTCACCACCATGTCCCGAAAGCGGGGAAGTCTCAACTGTAACGTCTCTATCATTGGGCTGCAATTTAACTTTCCCTTGATCAATCGTGCAAACATGCCCCTGTGACCAGCTCCCTTGGCATAAGAAACAAATCTACCCTGCAATCACTGAGTCCTGGTCTATCCCCGAGGATCCTGCAACCTGTAAGCCTAATGATGCCTGTTCGTTTTCAGATAACGAACTCATGAATCTTTCAGCCTGAAGCTTAATTAATTCAGCTGAGAGTTCATATGTCATGGATGCTTTCCTTATTCCTCATCTCCATAATGCCAACAATTCAGATCGCAATTGTTTGCATATGTCACAGTCCTCATCTAAGATCGAGGATAAGACAGTCATAATGCATGTCTTCACCTCATCTGAATGACACTCCCTGTAATTGTTTAAGAGACAATGAAATAATTGCTAAATCATTTCATCATAACCAAGATTCAGCATGTGACTAAAAACTTTAGTGCTGGTCACTAACTCCAAGATTTTTACCTGTGTACCAAAGGTAGGATCTCTGTCATATTTCAATCCATCTAAGTTGTCTACAATCAGCTGTAACACTTGTCTCCAAATATACTCGGTGTAAGGAATAATGGGAGCTGTGATGCGAGAAATCTCACTGAGATATGAGGCGATTGCAAGCATAACATCTCGAAGTGGATGACTCAAAAATCTGTGTTGCACTAAGGCAACCATTGTGGGATGCATGGCACAATTAAAAAGCCTGCAATCAGCTTGATCTATCCTAGATAGATATGAATTTACTTTATTAAGTTTAACCAGCATGCTGCTTGTAATTTTTTGTTCTTCTAATTGCCAACCAAGGCAACATAATTCATTGCCTATCTCCATCTCCTTTTGGATATCTCTGAGCTGGACACCGTAAAATGTGCCATTGAATTCCTTAGAGAATATAGGACTCTCCAAAGACTCCATGATTTAGCTTCCTCCAAATTCGTGCCAAGGACTATGTTTCTTTTGAAACTAAGAAATGCTGCCCTGCAATAGTAATTCTGAATCCTTTCCAAACTTTCTAAATACTGAAATTATCTAAGGGAGTTCCTACGAGCTGGCTGAAGATACTCTCTCTTGTTTACTGCTGTCCTAGAATTCGTTCTTACTGCTAAATACATTCTATTATTTGATTGTCTCTTCCTGGAATTGTCCCAGCTTAACACTTGCGGCAGTACTTGCTTTGATTGACCCACCATTATTCTGTCACTTGGAGAAATTCTGAGAAATAGTTTGCCAGAAGGGACATTCACTGGGTATTGTTTGTGTCAATAGGCAAAGTTGGCTTTGTTCAATGATTTTAATACAGAGTTCGCAGTTATGATATAACAAGAGATAATTGATATTGCAACAGTTCCACCACAATAAGAATTAACGATTTAATTTATTCTTTCCAAACAAATCTTCATGAACAACATCAGGAATTTCAACTACTTGTATTAGAGGTTGACCGACCTGTTATAAATGGGTTCTGAGTTGTTAGACTGGCAACAGTAACTCTTTCAGTCCACGTACTGCTCCAGCACTTGAAAGATGCAAGCTTAATTCCTTTCCAAGGTGTCGACAACCAATCTACAACGCAAACAACAAAGCCTCCAGCACTTACAAAATGTTAATAAAAAGACTCAAGACCACATTCTTCAATGGCGTCAAGTCTGTGAACCAAGGGTGTCTCTCGTCTCTCAAGCCCGGGCCAAGTTAACTCCACACTAGTCTGCGATAAACTTTCTTGCTTCTTTCGTTCACAAATGCTGAGGGAAGGGATTCTAAACATTCCCGAACTAACAGATAGACGACCACAGACGCGTCAATACAGAGAACTGTGGTTTATTCAAATCTTTATATCACTGAATATCATGACCAGAAAAGTTCGATAGGGAGCATTTGTTTGTTCGGCAGAGATGACCCATTGCCATCCACGATATGTGAAAACTCCTTCACAATATTCTGAAATGAAGACCGAGGTCACAGGAAAATTCCTCTGTAATTCTCAAATGTTCACGGCTCAAATTATCCTAACGGCAAGGATTTTTAAATATACGATTTGAATTTATCCAACATTAGAGAGAGGCTATTAAAACAAATCTCTTTTCAATATAAATGAATATCGAACCTTCAACGTCCAAATATTAACAGACCTTATGATAAATCAGGGCCCACAAGGATAAATTGCTCCATCCTTTTTCAGAATAATTTTAAACATCTACTTTGTTACATTATCCCCAATGATTTTGAACGGCCATTATAACATTTCCACTAAAGTTGGTCTCCCACTTTATAAGTGCATGAATATTTTACTTTAATAATCGCAAAACATCACAAGTCACAGCTGCTGAAGTTTTTATGCGGTTTGATAATAATATTAAACTGGCCAATTTAAATATTCCTTCCTGTAATCCTTATAAAAACGATTTATTCCATAACAAAGTTCGGATGAAATATTTGACCATGGTCATTAATCTCAATCGATTTTATATGACTTGTTGACGCTGAGGCTTCTCGTGAATGCCTACCATGGCAATTAAAGGACTTGAAGTGCCAGTTTCTGGCCCCCACACAATATGCATCACCAAGGAACGTGGATAACTCTTAATGCCACCATTTACAATAATCAGGCTCTACAAGTACCAAGTGCCTTAGAAATATTAATTTTTGTATTAAAAGACCTCCCACAATACAGCACTCAACAACCTGCAACCTATTAATCTCGGCTCTTCAATTTGTCACCGGATTAATAATTTCCTACACCTTAAATACGTTTCAAATATTATTAGGTCATTCCATATTCACTCCTTACGGTAAACCTGTGACTTTCCCCATGTTTAATTGTTGGAGTACATACTTATCGGATTCAAAGAAAACTCCAGAATTGAAAATAACAGTGGCTATTCTTTATTGGAACCTTGCACAGTGAGATGATTTGATTACAACACAAGAACTCTTAAAGTTTCTTTTTCCCTCGTTCCTGACTGCACCTAAAACTGATTCAACACATACTTCACAGCGAACTTAAATTCAAACAACTCCACCCCAAACAATAACTTCTATTGAAAATTATTTTTCTGATGTAGATTCCACCAATTCTCTAATACCTCTGTGTTGTGCTTTTCTATGATTTAAAAGAAACCTCACAGGCAGGCAAGATTTTTAGCTCTGATACCATTGAAATGACCCTAACTGGCCATTTACTAATTTTCTCAACCAAATCACATGCAAATTCGAAAACTAATAAAACATGCACATATCCAACAGATATATTCGAATAACCAGCAAATAAAACTTTATTAAGTTTCTCAGAAATATGGTTTTGTATTATACATCAGCAATACAAGCAACCAAACATTACAATATCCAATCCAATCCGAAATACAGCAAAGAATAGTAAGACTGGATGATAAAGAACTTGGTATAACAATGGCGAACTCTGAATGAATCCGCACCGGGATGAATCGGGTTTCCGTCAATCCACCAAGAAATGCTGAAGGTTTTCGTCCTCAGATTTCTAATTCGATAGCTGAAGCTTCTCGAATTCTCAAAGAGAAGTAATATCCATAAACTGAAGCCTGCTAAAATGAGACTCTCAACCTCCTCTTATGGCTGCAGCTGTGACTCTTCAGTTTCCTCACTGTGACTCTTCATATTCCCATTTCGTCTCTTTATAATTTCACTTTAAGTCACTTTTTAAAATAAATGACCATTGAGTTATAAAGTAAAATAATAAACAAGTGAGGAAAACTTCTGGCATTAAAACGGAAGCCCAAACGAGCTCGGATACTGATGTGTGATAGCTCGCTCGCCGGAAAACTCTCGGTGAGACACTCTGAGTCCACTACTGAAAAGCCGAGAAATCTGAACCCTGTAGACTTATTATAAATAGTAAGTGCCCCGAAAACCTGCGAAAACTGCTCTGATTGGCCTAGAACTAAAAACACCAAGGCCAAATATCTCCTGGAGCACTGCCACGCCACGGTTAGCCCTCTGGACCAAGGTGAAAAGGCTAACAACACGGCACCATATAATGTACCCCAAAAAGGGGACATTACAACTCCTCACTATGTAGTTGCGATAAAATGCTCCCAACTCTATCAGAGGCTCATCATCATCAAACCAAGAACCAAGAGATGGCTCCAATCTCTGTCTTTGAACAATTGGTTGGGCAAGATCCCGAGTAACCCTCTTAGCAAACCCAACCACAAAATCCCAGTGGGGAAGCATTGTAGTCAAAGTCTCTACAATCTTTCCCACCAAAACCTAAATACCGCAAGAACCCCAAAATAGAGTACCCTCAGAAGCTCCAAATGGTCCCTCCTGAAATCCCAAACTCTCAAGAAGATACTCAATGAATGACTTTGTGCAGTAGAAATTATATGAAGTAGCATCAACCTGCTCCCCTGCAACCCACAGCTGATCCCTCTGAAACTGTGGCACTACCAACTGTCTATCGCTATCAGTTGTAAGAGATGAAGTAACAGATTTGCCTCTGGAAGAAGGAAACAAATCAACATGAGAGCTAACCACTAACCTAGATGATACCCTGCCCATATCTTGCGAACATGGAGTAGTGTCATGAATTGGCACACAACTCTCTGATGAATCCACAACTAGTACATCAGGACTCTCAATAACTTGTTTTGTATCATTCGTCATCGTGCTAACTACTGGAGGACCTGGTACTAGAGTAAGCTCTCTGCAATCCTCCACTGATGCACTCATCTCATTTGTAGCTACTACACTCATATCAAGGATGGATGTAACTGCATCCTCATCACATCCATCATCCCTATCTGTGGAAGCCAACTCACCACCAACCACCACTATAGGTAGCTGAACTGGATCAAGGGCCAGCATAAACTAAACACGCTCCAACTCCACGACCACCTCTCTCAACTGCAGATGCAACTCGTGGAGAGCCAACTAGGTTCTCTCCAACACCTCAGAAGTCGCCTCAAACTCATGGGTGAGCTCAACCACCTCCTTCTCTTTCCCTAACAATGCCTCATAACAAGTGCTACCCCACTCAAGAAGGTAATCCATGTCAACCACCAACTGTAAATAATTATGCTTCAAGATCCTGATAGCCTCTGGCAGTGAATGAATCTTTGCTAGGGAAAGGCAACTACCACCGTGCTCATCTGACATAGGAGCACCCCAACCATATACAACCATCATCTCTTGGATAGCATCATAATGCTCAAGAGCTGAAGAAATTCAGTATCGCTCACCTTCAGTTGTCTGGTCACATGATGTCTCTACGTACCCTGGCTCCTAGTAAGCTCTCTGACTCACTAACTGCACTATGATAGGAAGTTGTATCCTTACTGCTCACCACATGATCACTAACATCATATGCGCTAACAACCTCGCACATGTCCATCAATGAGGTACTGTTGTTGGGTACCTTTGCAAATAACTCATCTGAAGGAATGGAAGTTGCTGCTATATCAATCTCCTCGCATGCCTTTGCTTCCCCTTCAACTGTGAGTCCCTGTAAACCACAATCCTGGGACCTAACATCAATCAATGACAACTCTGAATCATCTCCAAAAATCTGATATGACAAACTAGACTCATCACAACATGAATCGTCCTCATAAATATCATCAGAAGTGCCCACAACACAAGTGTCAATATCATCCACCTATAACTCTCTTCTATCTCATGTTGCTGCACACATGACTCGTTGTCATAAAAATCAGAATCACTAAGGCATGAATCCTCGTCATTTAACTCACTCCTAACACTCAAACCGTGATTGTCACACCAGGTAACTCCATGCCCTCATCTTCTACACATGAGAAGATTGTTATCCCTTGCACTGACCCAACACTATGACTGCTGCCATAAAAATCAGAACTATCAGTGCTCATATCCTCCTCGCAGTCTTCATAAACAACACTCTCATCAGGAAAGTCTAGACTAGCAATGGTATCAACTACATCTTCTGCACTCGAATTATCCGCAACATCATCAACATACTCACATAAGGGATTGTTCTCCTAAAAATCAAACCCTATATTACCCATATCCCCACTACTACCAACTAATGTAAGACTGCCAACAAAGGTAGTTAGCATGTACTCAGCATTTTTCGAATCACTAACTCTGGAATCCTCAAACTGTTGGAACTCAATGCTGATGTCCTCTAATGAAATAGACACATCCACATGTCCATGTGTAGAATCTCCAACATCATAAATGCAAATAGAACAAGTGGTTGCCCCACTAAACACAAGATCATCTTCACCATGATCACTAGCTGCTGAAAACTCATTGTGAAGACTCTTGGATGGCTCACCTATGAAAACCTCTTGTTTCTCTTCCTACTTTCTCTGTGAGGAAGACTTTTTTTGACGAAAGAAACTATAAACCTAGTTGCCCTGTCAACAATCGCTGGATTTGAAAGTTGTACTTTTAGCCTTTCCTATGTTTGCCTCAATTTCTCCATTTCATTTTCTAGGGCACCTGTTTGTTTCCTAAAATGTGACACACTGCTCAACTGGTTTGCATATTTACTTGATTTTTTGTATTTATCCATGACACAAATAACCTGAGAGAGTGTTGATCACTCACAAAACAAGCGTGGGAACTAAAAATTTTCAACCCCGTAGGATGGCAAGAAACCGCTCTGATACCACTGTAATATCCCCAACTAGGATATTGCCTCAAATCTGATTTTGATTGTCAATTTTGAATGTTTGGCATTTAGTCAAACACTTTACATGCAAGCTCTGAGACCACTATAACAACCCATGTTGTTTCTAACTCTAACAAACGTCAAATTGCTTTACTTTTTCAAATGTTTGACATTTTGTCAAACACTTAGCATGCAACCTCAATCTTGCTGTTTTTTATTTTCAAATTGTATTTGCTTGCTTGAAATGGTTTTAAATGAAATTTAAATGCTAGCAAATAATTATTAAGATATCCAGGCAAAGAACTAAAATGCAAATGCAATCTTTTTTTTTGCCCATTTGAATGCATACATATGATTTCTACATTTAAAATGTGCACCTCCAACCAATGGACATTTTAGCAAACACTTAGTATGCTAACTCCAAACTTCCTTTAATTGAAAGAGATGCAAGTAATAACAATGTAAATACTTGCATATATAAAGAATAAAAACCTGGAATGAACTGTAGGTCTGAAAACTATTATGACAACATATTCTAGAACTACAAACCGGCAATCAAAGTCCCATAAATATTCTCCAACAATTATGTAATCTGCACTTGGCAAACTTTAACCATTGCTTGATATAAACCCCACGTGCCAAGAGGAAATTACTATAGCAGCTACTGTTCAAAGTATTGTAGCGTCACTACTCACAGGTACTGTAGCAGCTATTAAATAGTTAAATCTACTATAAAATGGCTGCCAAGAATGAATCTCCAAGTCTATTGTAGATATACCTTCCAATCCTTTAAACCTTAGATGAAATACTTCACTTTAAGCACAAATAGAACTCCTGAATGAAGCTCACTTGAATGTCAAATTCACTAGATATTTCACCAACTCAAATGGCTGCAATAACATGGAAGAATTCTCAATTCTTCAAGCAAATGTTGAAACCCTTGGAAACTCCAAAGTCTTCACAAGAACACAAACAAAATTTCATCAATCATATAATGAAAAAGAACTCATATGAGTCTTTTATAACTTTTGTGGGAGAACTCACACACTTTTCTAACCAATGTGGGATAAATATACTTTTTTCTTTTAATAATTCATTTACTCCAATACTTTAAATTAATACCTTGGCTTAGGCTTCCATGAATTAATTAAATAAATGGCCCCTTCCCATGATGACTCAACCCTCAACTTAAGTGAAATTATGAAGTTAAATTATAGCTTTATAATAAACCATTTAATGATTTAATAATAATTTGGCCACCAAAATAATAATAACTCCCAAAATATTTATCATTTTAAAATGTCGTTTGAAATAGGAGTCACACCTATTATTTCTCCACGTGACCAAATGCACTTTCCAAAAATAGAAAGGGTCCTTCTCGAACAACATCAAGCTTACTATAAATAGTAAACGTGGCAAAACTATAGCAAATGAAGTCCAAATGACGCCAAACGAAAGCCAAACCAAAGCATACTGAATCCTGAAGTAGATGCCATCTGAAAGAGATCCTCTGTCCATCCCCATTAGCCTACGAGGGTCACATGGTAGGCTAATCCATCCATAGTCATGGTCAAGGTAAAAAGGGGACATTACACTATTAGAAGAATTTGGATTCCTCTAGTGGTGGCAGAATTTGCGACCTTTAGAGGAATTTTACTCTTCTACTTGGTTTTTCCCCAAAATTCAAAGTTTCACGAAATTTGCTCAGCCATTTGAACTTTCATTATTTTGTTGATCTTCATTGAATTATCGAGGCCTCAATTCATGTTTTCAAGCCACAAATACAAGGCGGAAATCACCATCTCAAGAAAACTTTGCCCAAGTTAATCTTGATTTCTCCTTCTTAACATCAGATTGCTCAAATCATATTTTGCTTAAGTCTAAGGGCCTCAAACTTGCATTTTCTTCACCTGTTCTAGGAGCAGAATTTGAGCCTTGGAGAAGAATTTGGATTCCTCTAAGACTGGGAAATTTCGCCATGCCTAGAGGAACCACCTCTTGCCTTGGGTTTAAACTTTTCACTTCAATTTCCCCCCATTAAACCTTTCATCTATTCCTCGGTTCTTCTTTGCAATGCAGATTTTTTGTCCTGTAGTGGTGGCGGAATTTGCGACCTTTAGAGGAATTTTACTCTTCTACTTGGTTTTTCCCCAAACTTCAAAGTTTCATCAAATTTTCTCAGCCATTTGAATTTTCATTATTTTGTTGATCTTCATTGAATTATGGAGGCCTCAATTCATGTTTTCAAGCCACAAATACAAGGCGGATTCGTAGGTGTATCCTCTACGATTTGGATGTTTTGGATAAAGCATTATAAAGACTATTCGTCATCCCTGAAATGCTCTTTGTAACACACATTTCATGCGTTCTTTAAGTCATTTTCTTTGTTTTTCTCTTTCTTGTTAGCAATTTTTTATCTTGATTTTCCCTTTAGTCGATAGCCCTTTGAAATACGCTTGTTTCAAGCTATCTTAGACATCAAACAGAGTTGTATAACTCAAGTTATGATGCAAAAGGTGGAGCTTTTCAAGCTGACTGCATATTCTTTAAAAATCCTTTAAAGGTGGGTTTTTCAAAGTCAATTGCACGAGTTTGAATTATATTAAATAGATTTTAAAGTTCATTTTCAAATTTCAACTCATTTCGAGTTGATTTAGCTATAGTTTTTAATGTTTTTGTGAAATTAGCTTTAAAATAATATATTTTCATGTTACTTTATTAAACACTATAGTTATATATTAAATTAATTCAAAATTAAACACTTAAGTTCAAAAAGGTGTGGTTTTTATTTTTTATTGCATATCATCAATATGCAAAACACTTTTTAAAACCCACCTCTTGAAATTAAGTATTTTATACATTAAATACATTGTTTTTATGTGTAATTGCTATATATAACATGTAAAAGTGGCTTTTTCTAGGCCAAAAACATGTTTTATAAGGATGTGCAGTTGCACCTCAAAAGAACCTATTTAATCATTTATGAGTATTGTTTTTATATGCGATTGCATATAGAAAACAGCGTATTTAAAAACTCTTCAAGTGGCTTTTTCCTCATGAAAGACATGTTCTAATCAATATGTAAATGCACTTGGAAAGTGCATTTTTAATGGAGAATCACCAAGGGTGTTGTTTTTAAACCCAAATACATATCTTTTTATGTATTTTTACATGTGCAAACTCTTCTCCAAACAGCGTATTTAATATTTCTCCTAGGACGTCAAATTTTGGAGGCATTGCATATGTTTTAAACTCTTCCTTCTAGGGCATCGAATTTGGAAGAGATTGCATATATTCTTTCATGTGCAAAGACATATTAAAAACGCAAAAACTGTGTTTTTAATCCTTCCTTTCAGGCGTCGATTTTAGGGAGGATTGCATGTGTTTAACGCTCATGTAAACACATTACAAAAGTGTGCCCAACCTTTCCCTAGCTGCGTTTTTTGAAGGCATCGAATTTGGGAGTGATTGCATATTTTTACATATGCAAAGCCTTCACAAAAATAACGTTTTTTAATGTGCTCTCCTTGACGCCATTTCTCAAGTCATTTACACATTCATTTTATGTGTTTGCATTCAACTAAAGGCGTTACCAACCTAGGGTGTCAAATTTGGCAAAGATTACACATTGTTTTCGAATGTGTCTTCACATCATCAAAGTGCATTTTTCCCTCTTGGCTGTGTTTCCATTCTAGGGTGTCAATTTTTAGAGGCATTGCATATGCTGTTTGAAATACAAGGCATGTGCATTTTGATAAAAAACAGTCCGCCTTTGATCATTCTCCTTCAAAAATGTTTCATGGTAGAAGGATTTGAGCATCTCCAATCAATTTCTCAGCTCTAGATTTGATTTTGGTGAGTTATTTCTTTCTTTCATTGATTTATTTCCTCATTTTGATTGGAATTTATGCCCTAGACGTTGTTTTTTTCCTCATTGCATATACATTAGAAATAGTCAAAATGGTTGCTATTTCTTTGCATTTAATCTCTCATTTCTTCCCACTTGGTTGTATATGCATGTTGACTATCCAAAATTGGAGGAAAAAGACTAGGAAAGAGATTTATATATAGTTTTTAAAACCCATCTTTCCTAAATCAGAAAATCCATTGGATTCATTTCAAATTTTGCCCAAGATTTGGAAAAATTTCTTCTTGAGGATTGAGGTAATTTCTTCCTTAAGTCTTTTTCATAAATACATGTAATTTTTAGATTTACATGTGTTTAAATTCATGATCCTTCTACTTTTGTCTTTCATTCTTAAGTTGCATATGCAAGAATCTCTACTTGCTTCCATATGCAATCAAGATTAAAAACCCCGTTCTATGATGAAAAAAGGACCAAGTCCATGCTTGTGTGTACACGCATTATCCTTCAAAAAATCCATTTGCATCCATTTGCTGTCCCACAAGTTTCCAGCCATCCTCCATATGCAATCCCCTTTGAAAAACCCATTTTTTTTTGTTTTTCTCAAAATATGAGTGACCATTTTGGGCCAAACTCATCCACCTTTTCTCTATCCCGAAGTTTTACAACCATTCCTCTTGTTCACACCATTCCAAAATCCATACTTGTACATCAAAAAGCGTGCAAAGACCCATTCGTGCTTTATTTTCTTACCTAATACTTGTTGTCCATTCATATGTAATACCCTCTGAAAAACCCGTTTTTGGTTTTTCTCACAACTCAAGAACCAATCTAACTCAAATCCGTTTGTTCTTCCGCTATTCACAAGTATTCCAACCACTTACAATACCCCGAACTCACTTCTTGTGCATCCAAAAAGCGCAATGGATCCATCGTATGAAGATGTACTCATGTTTTGGGATTTTCATGCTACAGCTACTCAAGCATATCATATTGCCATGTCAGGAGAATCTCTAGCCAACACCAGAAAAGGAAGAAGAAAAGGCCCAAAGGATTGAAAGGGAGAATCAAGAAAGTTTAAAACGTGAGAGGCAAAACTGAAAGAATGATCTAAGATGGTGTTGTCTTCCTATGCTAACTATCCAGTTGTGCAACCAGGTTTGGATGTAAACATAAGGCAGGAAGATATCATTTCAGACTTAGGGGCTTTCATTTGGAATCAAAGAGAAGACGATGCACACTATACAGTTGCTCGGGCCATCTTGGAGGAAGAGGAGGAAGTTGGTATTGAATTTGAAAGAGAAAGACACAGAATTGAAAGGGGGCTTAGAGAAAGATTGGAACGTGAGCAAAGAGAAAGGGAAGCCCATAGGAGAGTTCAAAGGCCACCCTTAAAAGAAATTCAACTTCGAGGGAATCAAGTGAATCAAAATTAGAACACAATTTGGATAAGACGATTGGATCTTTCTCCCCAGAAAGGTTTGAAAGACTACAATCAGAAAGAATTCTTTCAAGGCAAAGATGGAAAGAAACAAATGTGCTTCTCAAGAGACAACCAAGGATGTAGGTTCCTGTTCCAAATCAAGATGTTTTCACCAAACTAGAGCATATCAACCATCACGCATCATGTAGCAACATGAAGACAAACGATGGATGATGTAATAGGTGTCGTGTCTTGTCAGGCACATAGAATATTTTCATCATGACTTTGTAATTTGTATTTGACATATGTAATTGCATGTGATAGTATCATGTGCAAAGTTTTAAGATGTAATCAAGTTGCAAGTGCATTAGGCATGCAACATTGAATAAGTCAAAATTAGTTAGTTAGTTAGGGAATAAGTCAAGGTGGTTAAGGGTTTTCCCCTTCTTTCTCCACCTTTCTCTCTAGTCTTTTCCTATATAAAGGAGGGAGCTCATTGTAAATGATCATCTTTTGGCAAGGCAAGAAAATTCTGCCAATTTGTATTGTACACTCTAAGACTTTGTGATTGGATGTAAATCAGATTGCTTTCAATAAAAGAGGCGGATTGTTTTGAGACTTTGTGTCAATTCAAACTGTTATGTGACGACATTTTCTTGAGTTGATTGTGAGTTTTAATGCTTTGATTCAAGAGGGATTTGGATTCAATTGCGCAAACTTTGAGCTGCCTATTGCATTCAGAGCCAATTTGAACTTTTGAAGACTTTGTACTATAGAAGGACAAATTGTGATAGATAGTAGTGGCTACAATTACTTAGAGCTGAAGACTTTGAGCTTTAGTTGTAAGTGTTTTTATTAAATTTGAGAGTATCCAGTAAGAGACTTTGTGCCTTACTGGTTATTTTGCTTGAATCCTCACGAGACAAGCGCAGGAGACTTTGGGTTTCTGTTTTTGTTTCACAAAATATAAAAAAAAAAGTTGCTGCCTTGGTATTGTTCTTATGTCAAGTCCAGGGTCACCAGTATTATTGTAGCAATAAGGCACTTTTTGTTAAGTTAGAAAGTAGTAGTTGTACGCAAATCATTCCTGAAAAAAGAGGAATTGATTAAGAGAACCGCCCTTTTTGTAATATCAATTAAGCTCCTGTTGAAGCCACCTACGGTAAAAAGGCAGCCACCCTACTGCTGAGAGGAGAGAGAAATCTTATGAGACCTTGCCTAAAGTTACAATTTTGTAAGGTATAGTCTTAGCGGCTTACAAAAATTTTAGCCAACAAGATTGGAGTCTTAATACATGTTTTTGCCTCTTTTTTCCAAATGGAGAAATATGAGGTAGAGGAATTTGGATTCCTCAAGGGCAGGCGGATTCCACCCTGCCTTGAGGAATCTCCTCTTGGTCTTTCACAATCACCTTTTCATGCGATTTTGGAAGCCAGCTTATGTTTTGCAATCTGCCCAAGCTCATGGCCTCTTTCCTTAGTGGTTTCTCCTTGATTATGCCTTCACTTTTGCTCACAATAAGGTGGCGGACATCAAGGGGTGGAGAGAAATTTTCTCTCCTTCACATTTCATTGACTTCAATCTTGTCCAACAACCCTCTTTCAAGCTCAAACTTGCAGCAATTATGCCAAAATGGATTTGTTTCACCTTTAGGATGCCCTCTCAAGGCTAGACTTGAGGGCGGAAATTTGGGGTTTGAGAGGAGTTTCATTCCTCTGGAGCTAGTGAAATCCGCCATTCTCAAAGGAATTTTCCTCTTAGTCTTGTATTTCCCTCATTTCATCTTTACAACCTCAACTTTGCTCACTTAATGACTTTGATTACTTGCCCAAAGGCGGAATTGAGGATGGGGAGAGGATTTTAGGCCACAAAAAGGGGGCGTAAATCTTGGGTGTGAGAGGAATCTAGATTCCTCTGGGGCAGGCGGAATCTACCATGCTCAGAGGAATTTCCTCTAGGCGACATACTATCCATACTTAATCAATTTCTTCAACTCAAGGGACAGGAGGATTTATATAAAATATAACATTAAAGTAAAAGTTACATTTCTTATACTTTAAGTTATATTTTATATAAATATTGTCAGGATGTTTGAGATAGGTTTCAGCTTCATAAGTGTTATAATAAAGATTTTAAGATTTTGGGAGTTTTCAAAAAATCCCAGACTTAGCCAAATTTCAGGATTTAGCAAGCCTACAACAATGTTACTTCCCACAACCTTTCCTGACTTTCTAAGGTCAAATTGAAGCTGAAACAAGGATTTTCTAATGACTCTAACTCAATTCATCACAAATCTTTGGTTTCAACTCCATATCCTTGGCTAGTTTAGCCCAGCTCTCGCAGACACCCCAAATAGAATTGACTACCTAGCAGGCCAAAATTGCCCAAACTCACCTCTCGGACTTGCCACCAACTAAGACCACCTAAAAGCACCTAAGGGCATCTAAGACCATTACTCCTGCTAAAACAAAAAGAGGGGGGTCCCATTTGCAATGGAGCGATGGTGTGAAAATTGCACAACAGGTTGCACGAAGGGGATTAATCTAAGAGACATGACATTCCCAAGGGAGGGGTCCCAAAAGAAATAAAATGACTCCTTCAAGTCCCTCCTTAAGGATATAAAAGGGCGGTCCAATATGGGAAATATGGGGGAAAGAGAAAAAAAAGGATACGGATAATAAATCAAGGCATATACTAGTTCAATCGTATAATCTGTGATTCTTGGTATAAGCTTTTGGTGATACATATATATATATATAGAGAGAGAGAGAGAGAGGAGAGAGAGAGAGTAATGAATCTTGTTTATGACTGCTCACTGCTGAATTATATATACAGTCTAGGAATATGATATTCATATATGATAACATATATAAAGATAGATAAATAGATAGAATGCATGCCATAATGTAGGATTCTTTATATGTTTTGTTTAAATGTTATAATCAATGAACTTAAGAAGAAAATCAAATGGAAGAACAAACAAAAATTGAATCACAACAAGAACACAAATCCTTCAGCAGATCAAATTATCCAGTACCAAGGACAAAATACAGAAATCAGATCTGAGTCTAAGGTGTTTATAATATTCTATTATCGGTAATGCAGAAACAATGATTAGCTTATTTATATGGGATTTTAATGCATCTCTGGCTGATGTTAATAACATTAAAACATGAATTTAATCTTGCAATAGTCTATCACAAGGGATTGGGAAAGAGTCTGCAATTAAGGGAGAACTGCTGAGGGCACCCTATTGCATTCTAGCTAAGGGGGAACTGTTGTGAGGGCACATTACTACATTAGTGAAAGTGAGAACCGCTAAGGGCGTCCTATTACAAGTACCTTTCCAACTCCTACACCGGTGGACTATTGATGAATCATAATTAATTCCAACCATAAAAGAATAGAGGAGGACCGTCTAGAGGGAAAACCGTTGTTTAGGGCACCCTACTAAGCCTCCTTTTTCCACACATCTTCTATAATTGGAATTCACATACAATTTAAGTATTGTGTAATGATGAAGATATATTCTCTTTATTCTAACCTTTGATTTATTTATGAATAATGTTTGCATTACAATTTAATATTAACATTATATATATATATATATATATATATATATATATGGAAATCATTTATTTGGTAAACCCTGACCCTAATATGTTGCAAATATATTTAGGGAAAATTAGGAAGGGGACATTACACGCATTTACATTGGAGAAGAGTTTCATAATTCTTAGAGAAAAAGACACCGAGTGTCTATGTGCTTTGGTTATTGCTTTTTCATCCTCTTTCAAAATTGTCACATTAGGGTCAGCAAGAAGATAACTAAGATGATTTCTTAATGAAAACTACATGACCCTATATTTTTGGCGTTTGCTTTTACAAGTTGCAACCACGGGATCTACTGGAGGCCTTGCAATCATATGTAATCCAAAAATAATTGTATGTAAGCTTTCTCTCCAAGGCAAACAAAATGAATAGTTTGTACATGAAACATCTTGAGCAATTTATGCTTCTTATTATTACCAATGTTTATGGTCCTAGTGGTTTTATGGAGAAAAAAATATGATGGGATGAACTAGAATCATTCAAAAGAAAATAATGATATAGACTGGGTTGTGAGTGATTACTTCAATGCTTTCATAGAAGTATCAGAAAAACTAGGTGGTACAAAACTCCTTTTTCAATCAATGCTGGATATAGGCTATCTCCACCTAGCTTTCGCCTTGACAAATATCAAACCAATAGGCCAAACATTTAGTTGAAATAATTGGAAGGTGGGGTAAAAACAAAAATCTTAAAAAGGATCGGACTGTCTCACAGTAAACTCAGAATGATTGGCAAAAGAAATAAAGTGCTCTTTTGTAGGTTCACCACTATTCTAGATCTGATCACTGGCCAGTTAAGTTAAACACTAAAAATGAAACAAAACCAAAGGGAATCCCTTTTCATGTTTGAATAAAGGAGGCTGAAAGGTCTGTATTTCAAATAAAATCTAATAAAATGGAAGGATTGTTAAATCCCGATAACTTGATCGTATTAATGTTCTGATTCTTCAGATTAGACAAATCTAAAATGCATGTAATTTCCTTTATATATGGCCTCATGATAAATACATCTCCCTAGAACAGATCGGTGATTTGCTAGGCATATTTATATGCCTTGTATTTGACTATTGTAGTTAATTAATAATTAACTATTAGTTAATGGACAAGGGCACCGATTTGTAGAGGAATAGGTTGTTTCATGGAGGGCCGACCTAGAAGGGGTGTGTCTTATGAAAAGACAAGACCGTTGGTTAATATATAAGTAGGAGCAAGATTGTGGATAGAGGACACACAATACAATCTTAAGTCTGCTCTTCTAGCAATCTGCTCCTTGGCGATTTAGTGCAGAAATAAAATATAATTTCCAAAATTTATTGCAGACTTACAGAACAATAACATTCAACCCAGAATTGTAGTAGATAGATTTGTAGCAAGGTATTAATACTCCATCAGTATTATATCTTCAGAATTTGCAGAAAACTTACATGGTATCAAAGCCAAGTTGTCGAACCTAGGCTCTGCAAATTGACAATCAGATTTGAAAATATTTAAGCAACATCCTTCTACCTTCAATGGCCAACGCAATCAGATCCAAAGACAGGTTTGATGGAAAAGAACACTTCGTTGCATGGAAATTCAGAATTATGATGGCTCTTGAAGACAAAGATGTAATACAGTTTGTTGATAAGGAATCCAAGCAACCTGATGTTGATCCTCATAAAACTAACTGGATTAAAGGAAACAGGAAAACCATGAAAATCATATTAGATGGAATTAAAAATGAAATAGTACCTATGCTAATGAAACATCAGACAGCATTTAATATGATGAGTGCATTAATAAATGCATATGAGGTTAACAATGCAACTAGAACCCTTGCACTAAAAAAGCAACTAAATCATATAAAAATTAAGGAAGGGAGAATCTATGAATTCATACTTCCTAAGGGTGGCTAGTCTAAGAGATGAACTTGCAAGTATAGGGACCATAATTGAAGACAAAGAACTATCACTTATGGCTATAGATGGGTTACCAGATTCATGGGAAACATTCTCACAAAGAGTAAGTGCTAGAGACAAATTCCCAGACTTCAACAGACTTAAAGGAGACTGCCTTCAAGAAGAATCTAGGCAACTTAAGAAAGTACTGAAATCGAAAACTGGAGATGAAGAACTTCATGTTCTCAACACAAATTCCTACAAAGGAAAGAAGAAACACTTTAAGAAGAAGAAAGCCCCTCAAGGCAATAAAAAATTCAAGAGGGACATATCTAAAGTGAAATGCTTCAAATGTGAGAAACTTGGACATTAAAGTCAAACTGCCCTGAGAATACGAAACAGCAAGTAAATTTCACAGAGGTAACTAAGACAAAAGAAGACTATGATCCTGAAAATTATGTATTGTATTCAGCACTATCAAATGATGTATCTAGCAAACTCAACTCTTGGGTAATTGATAGTGGATCATCCAGACACATTATGGGGTATAAAGAAGTATTGGATTCAATGACGGAGGAAACTGATGAAGAAGTTACCATAGGTGACGGTTCCACACATCTAGTCAAAGGAGTTGGAAGCAGAACCTTAAAACTAAAATCAGGCATCTCCTAAACCTCAAAAGAGTACTATATGTACCCGAAATCAAGAGGAACCTAATTTCTGTCACAGCACTTGAGGATGATGGATATAAGGTAGCATTTATGGATAGAAAGGTAATGACCTGGCCTAAAAACTCTTCTATTAAGAAGTCAAAATTGATTGGTCAAAGGAAGGGATACCTATATGAACTATGTTCGAAACCTATTCAAACCTTAGTTCATGAAGCTGCAGATATAAACGAAGTATGGCATAGAAGGTTAGGGTACCTAAACTTCAAAGCCTTATCAACTATGGAGAAGATGGTTACTGGTTTACCTAAGTTGAACAAAGATCATTCAAGCATATGCAAAGGATGTGCACTAGGTAAGAACACCAAAAGTCCATTTCAAAATAGCACTAGAAAAACTAACAATGTTTTAGAATTAGTCCACTTAGATTTATGTGGACCTATGTCTGTTCCTTCTCTCGGAGGATTTTTGTACTATGTACTCTTTATGGATGACTTCTCTAGAAAGACATGGATTTACTTCTTGAAATGTAAAGAATCAGAAAAAATCCTTAAAAGATTTAAAGAATTCAAATCCTTAACTGAAAATCTATCAGGACACAAAATTAAAACTCTTAGGACTGATAATGGAGGGGAATATACTTCAGATTTGTTTAAAGATTTTTGTAAAGAAGCAGGGATTAAGAGGGAGTGTACTGTTCCTTACAATCCTCAGCAAAATGGTATAGCAGAAAGAAAGAATAGGACAATTGTGGAAGCAGGGATTAAGAGGGAGTGTACTGTTCCTTACAATCCTCAGCAAAATGGTATAGCAGAAAGAAAGAATAGGACAATTGTGGAAGCTGCAAGAGCTATGCTACTTGACCAAAATTTAGGATTCTATCTTTGGGCAGAAGCCACATGTACTGCTGTCTATATTCAAAATAGATGCCCTCACTCCCACCTCGAAGATAAAACTCTTGAGGAAGTCTTCTCTAATTCTAAACCAAATATCAGTCATCCTAGAATATTTGGGTGTCCTGTTTACATTCATATTCCTAAAGAAAAAAGAACTAAACTTGAAC
The DNA here is from genome assembly GCA_027943335.1 of Chamaecyparis obtusa. NCBI lineage: Eukaryota > Viridiplantae > Streptophyta > Pinopsida > Cupressales > Cupressaceae > Chamaecyparis > Chamaecyparis obtusa. The sequence continues at coordinate 1,431,394 of BSBK01002447.1, read as the reverse complement.
CTTCAGGCAAAAGAGGTATTTTTGTTGGATATAGTGAAACATCCAAAGCATATAGAGTTTACATACCTAGTCAAAAAAACATTGAACTTAGTAGGGATGTAATATTTGAAGAAGATTTAGCATTCAAAAGAGCCCTAAGTTCTAAAGATCCTTCACATATACCTAGTTCTGAAGAAAATCATGAACCTGAGTTTCAGAGGGAGAACATTGAAGAAATTGAAGGTGAAATTCAAAATCTTAATCTTGAGGAAACTCAAAATCCTAAGAAAAGACCACTTTGGGCCTCTAAGACTATAGAAGAAGCACAAGACTTCTCTACACCAGAAGGAACCTTCAGAGAAAGCAAAAAACCCAAAAGATTCTCTAGCTATGCTGCAAACATGAGTGATTTATCTAAACCAGAACCAACCAATGTTTCGGATGCTATTAAACATACAGCTTGGAAGGATCCTATGACAGAAGAATACCAATCCATTATTAAGAATGATGTTTTGGAAATTGTTCCAAGGCCTGAGGGAAAATCTGTTGTTTCTTCTAAGTGGATATTTAAAATCAAACATGCTGCTGATGGTAGCATTGAAAAATATAAGGCCAGATTCGTAGCCAGAGGATTCTCTCAGAAGGAGGGAATTGATTATGAAGAAACCTTTGCTCCAGTTGCCAGATACACCTCTGTAAGAGCAGTCCTAGCTATTACAACATCAAAGGGATGGAAAGTACATCAGATGGATGTAAAAACAGCATTTCTGAATGGAAAGATTACTGAAGAGGTATATTTGGAACAAACTGAAGGATTTGAAACTCATAACCCTAAAGTCTTTGTTTGCAAGCTCAAGAAAGCTCTCTATGGGCTTAAACAGGCTCCAAGGGCATGGTATGAAAGAATCGATAAGTATCTCACCAATTTAGGATTCTCCAAGAATGAAGGTGATCCAAATCTCTATTATAAAAGGGATAAAGATGATATAATAATTTTGATACTTAATGTTGATGATTTACTAATAACAGGTGATGATCATCTTATAGATCAATGCAAGAAAGATCTAATCAGAGAATTTGATATGAAAGATTTAGGACTCCTTCATTACTTCCTAGGATTGGAAGTATGGCGAAACTCTGACAACATCATACTTAATCAAGGAAAGTATACATTAGACATCTTGAAGAGATTTGAAATGTGGAACTGCAAACCTATGTCTTCTCCAATGGAGACTAACCTACACAAACTTAAGGAAGCAGCAGCAGAATCACCCTCCATAGATTCTACTCTTTATAACCAGATGATTGGGTCTCTCATGTACTTGGTAAATACAAGACCTAATATTTTCTATGCAGTTAATGCCTTAAGTCAGTTTATGTGTGAACCAAAGGAGATTCACTTGGTTGCAGTCAAACACATTATGAGATACTTACAAGGCACTCTTAACCTTGGGCTCAAGTATGAGAAAGTTGACTTGGACTTACATGGATTCACAGACTCAGATTGGGCTGGAAGTGTTACTGATAGGAAAAGCACTTCAGGATGTTGTTTCAGTTTAGAATCAGCGATGATATCATCGATATGCCGAAAGCAGACATCAGTAGCATAGAGTTCCATAGAAGCCGAATACATTGCTGCAATGGCTTCTCGGGAAGCAGTTTGGCTTAGAAAGTTACTTGTGGGATTATTTGGTCAACCCATGAATCCCATTATCATTCATTGTGATAATCAGAGTTGCATCAAGCTTTCTACAAATCCAGTTTTTCATGACAGATCCAACCATATTGAAATTCCTTACCATTATGTAAGAGATATGGTAGACAGAAATATTGTCAAGTTAAGATACATTTGTACTGCAGATTAGACAGCAGATATTCTTACCAAACCTCTCTCTCAAGTGAAGATAGATCACTTCAAAAAAGGACTTGGTATGGTTGAATTATAACACATTTGTATTCTTTGATTATTAATAAAATAATTTTGTGTTAAATAATTATTGTTAGGCTATTGACTGTTATGGGCTTCACCATTTGTGTTTATTATCTAAAGAGGTGACGATCTCTGTGATAATGAATAGACATTATATGAGATGACGATCTCTGAGATAATGTTCTAAAATAGTAGGGAACTACTGGCAAATCTGGATGAATTAAAGATCATATTGTGATATAGACATTTCTATACCAGTCACATTTGGATAAAGGAAGAATTTAATTATTCTCTAGATTTTATCATGTGTACTGGTAGATCTTAATTCAGGATCATATTGTGATATAGGCTTGTCAGTGCCTATGAGTCACAATTTGGATAAAGGAAGAATTTAATCATTCTCCGGATTTTATCTTGTGTATTGCATCACATGTAATACTGTTATCACAAGTATTAGTGATAATTCATATTATAGGTTTAGTAATATGACAAGTATCATGTGTACCATGATACTACATGCTTGGAAGAATCAGATAGATATAGAGTACAAATCTATGCTTAGTCATCGTAACGATGTTGCTAGATATGTTTCTCTCATTTATATTATCAAGTTAAGAGGGAGTGTTAAATCCTGATAACTTGATCATAGTAATGTTCTGATTCTTCAGATTAGACAGATCTAAAATGCATATAATTTCCTTTATATATGGCCTCATGATAAATACATCTCCCTAGAACAGATCGGCGATTTGCTAGGCATATTTATATGCCTTGTATTTGACTATTGTAGTTAATTAATAATTAGCTATTAGTTAATGGACAAGGGCACCGATTTGTAGAGGAATAGGTTGTTTCATGGAGGGCCAACCTATAAGGGGTGTGTCTTATGAAAAGACAAGACCGTTAGTTAATATATAAGTAGGAGCAAGATTGTGGATAGAGGACACACAATACAATATTAAGTCTTCTCTTCTAGCAATCTGCTCCTTGGCGATTTAGTGCAGAAATAAAATATAATTTCCAGAATTTATTGCAGACTTCCAGAACAATAACATTCAGCCCAGAATTGTAGTAGAACAATTTGCAGCAAGGTATTAATACTCCATCAGTATTATATCTTCAGAATTTGCAGAAAACTTACAAGGATATCCTAGTTAATGACTCCAAGAATGGAAGTCAAAAAAAAAGTAGACGTGGAAAAAGCAAACAGTCAAAGAACTGACAATAGTTTTGAAAAAAGGAAAGCGTTTCCAAAAACTTGGACACATTCTAGAAGGGCATTGTTAGGGGGATATGGTATTAAGAACTAACAGAGGCAAGGAAACATCTGATCACTAAATTTCAGTATGGACTCAGATTGGAGGAAACCCATTGAGAGAAATTCAAGAGTCAAATTTCTTGAGGAAGGGGACAGACACAAAATTTCTATTTTCCAACCATAATCCAGAGAAACATATAAAAAAGAAAAAACAAGTGACATCAACCAGAGTGGTAATATCTGAAAATGAAACAAATGAAGTTTTTTTATTTATACGAAGCTCAATGTAAACTGGTAAGCAGCATACCAACCCTATTTTCAAAGGAGCAAAATTAGACACTAATAATGCCAGTTATGAAGGAGAAAGTTAAGCAGGAAGCCTTCAGCCTCGAAGTGTATAAAATTCCAGGATCAGATGGATTTCAAGAAAAAAATTCCTAGAAACATTGAAGTTAGTGGCTGAAGATGTCATTGCATGAGCAGAGGAATGAAAAAAGACAACTTATATCATGAAGGAATGGAAAACTAGTTTTATAAATCTTTTCACCAAGAAAAAAGAATTGGTTTATTTAATGAATACTGTCCCATTGCTTTGAGCAATTCAGGGTATAAATTTGACACCAAACACATGGGTTAGACCAAAAAATTTCTTCGATGGTGCATCTCTGAATCCTAGTAAGGATTTATAGCTAGAAAACCAATCCTAGATAGAACATTCATTGTTCATAAAACAATCCACTCTATAAATCATAAAAGGAAATCAAGTAGGCTTATCAAGCCTACCATGAACAAGGCTGATGACAACGTTACCTAGGATTCCCAGATAGAGCTTCAAGAAAATTTAGATTCTGTGAAGAATGGAAAAACCAATTTAGAACTAGATCTCCAAACCAACGTTTTCAGTTTTAGTCAATGAAATTATAACAAATTCCTTTAGGGCTTTAATGGATCCAACACAAGGAGACCCAATATCCCTATTCTTGTTCATGATATGTGATAAATGACATGTTTGTTAAATGCTTGGCCATGACTTATGGTTTGTATGCTGTTTGTGATGACATGTGAATGGTTCTCTTACTTTGTCAGATCTCCTTGTCTGCTACCCTCATAATGGGTCGGGCCACTCAAGAGCAGGGGAAGTGTGCAGGATTTCTGTAAAGATTGAAAGTTGTGCAATAAAGCGCTACAGTGATAGTCTCTCTCCCTTGCAGTGTAATGTCCCCATTTTTAGACCAACGCCACTAGAGCATCAAGACACCCTGTGGGCAAGGAGTGGCAGTCCTTGACCTCTAATCATAGAAAGGAGATAGTAGATTAATACTTAAGGATAGACAAATAAAGGAGGAAACCGTAGAGTCTTATAAATGAGATGGTTTCCTAAGTCATATACCAAGACTAAGCCAATCATATATAAGGAGTGGAAATTACATAATTTGGGTATCATCACCAAGCATCCAAAACAGCTATAAGGAAAACACAAAATCACCACCTTTGAGAAATCAACATGAATTCTATAAATCACTTTTGCACAAGATCAATCAACACTTACAAGAAAGTATGAAGACAAGCATAAGAACAGCAAGCATACTTCAATTCGATCAGTTAACCAAAGCAAGAGAACATCCAAGTTTTGATGAAGCATCGATAGCATCTTATCACTGCAAGTAGTCAACATCAAGGTTATATAGAATTCAAACCCTCAATGATTGAATCAAGATCAAGAAGATTGGATATAGTCGATTAGAAGAGTCAACAGCAAAATTATATAGATGATGAATGACCAGCATTACGACAAATATTCATCATAGTGACTAAATCTGTTACCAGCATGTAATTAGAATGAAGAAGATAGATCAAGGCACGTACAATTAAGGAAAGCAAAGATATCGATGTAATCTAGGAAGCATCAATTGATGATCATGAACAACGATAATGTCAATATCATTTATGAACAACTTCAATGGTGGAAAGAGATTCTCCTTATCAAAGACAAGGCAATATGCAAACCAAAAATCATTACAAGAAGATCAAGCAACCAAGCACCAAGAAAGAGAGAAGATCAATGTTGATTATCATAAGTTGTGCTATCAATTGTTTAATCGTCAATGTTAACAGCATAACATTGACTTAACTAACCATTGGTTAGCAACGACCATAATCAATATTATTATGTAATTCTAAATCGAATGAGGCACGAATCAGAAACATCGATTAATAAGATAAGTCTATTATTGTTATCAAAGAATAATCAAGAAAAGGCATGATGGAGGAAATAATTATTATTATGAATCGGTTAAGGGTGCGAATGAAGAGGGGTTATGTTGAAGAGACAAGAACATGTCTTTTCAAAGGCACCAATTTGATCGAACAAGTTATAAGAAGGGAATCAATCCCTCTCATTTCATCATCAAGTCGATTACCTCTTTTATTCAATCCAATTGGATTTGCTCATATCGAGCCTCTGCTTTCTCAGGCACAAACTGGTTCCAAGCACATAGATCTACATCAGACAGCACCATTGATTGCAAGCAATAATCGCATATACATCAGATACAGCATCAGACTACCGTTGCAAGGTTATACATTCACATTTGTGAGAGAAACTATATTGCTGTTAAGCAATATTGATATCAGACATTGCAAGTATCTAAATTCCATATCTGAGACAGCAATATTGTTGCTATAAGCAACATATCAGTCATCATTGCATATATTATAGAGATTGGATCAGAAATAGCAATTGAATCACCATAGACAATACTGTCTTATCAGTCATTGCAAAATATTGAATGAACTTATATGCATTAAGTAAACCATTCATCATTAGTAAAGAATAAGAATAGTTAAGTTATCAGTAGGACCCAAGGGACATATTGTAGAATTGGTTACTATCTTGGTTGGGAATTCTAAGAATCTACCACACAATAAAGGAAAAAAACTGTTCCAACTTTTCCAGTCTCTGACTTGAGGGATTATTACAATACACAGAAATTGTGGGGCTTATATAATAGAAATTGATCTGAACAGGTCTCTACAAAACCATTTCTTAACTATCCTCCTAGAAATCAACCTTTTAGAGTAAGCCCTTCCCTTCCCTCTGGTTTACTTCTCTATCCATCATCTGTTGGAACTTATGGCTATGAAAAAATAATAAGATCTTTAATAACTACAAGAAAATAGCTGAGATAGTATGAAGAGTAATAGGAGTATTGGTCCAATAAAGTAGT